>CM035142.1:12818878-12916378 GCA_020205605.1 Panax ginseng | reverse complement strand
AAGATCGATGCATGTCCCAACGATTGCATGTTATTTTATAAGGAAAATGAACAGATGACAAGGTGCACGTTTTACAGTCATGATCGGTTTAGGCCTAATAAAGAGGGTGTGACTACAAAAAAATCAAGTATACCGTTTAAGATTCTACGGTATTTTCCAATAACACATCGCTAAAAAAGATTGTACATGTCTTGAAGCATTGAACATATGAGTTGGCATGCGAAATCTCCAGCTAAAGATGGAGAACTAAATCATCCCGCAGATGGGCAGGCTTGGAAAGATTTCAACATAGCACATCCAGGGTTTGCATTGGAACCTAGAAATGTGAGGTTTGGATTTTCCACCGATGGTTTCAATCTGTTTGGCCACTCAACTGTTCCATACTCATGTTGGCTTGTGATTGTTACTCCGTACAACTTGCCTCTTTGGATGTGTATAAAACAACCATACTTGTTTCTTTCACTCGTGGTTCCTGGTCCTAAGAGTCCTGTAAAGAACTTAGATGTTTACTTAAGACCTCTTATAAACGAGTTTAAGGTATTGTGGGAGGATGGAGTACAGACTTGGGATGTTGCAATGAAAACAAATTTCAACCTTAGGGTAGCGGTTATGTGGACTATAAGTGACTTCCCAGCTTATGGTATGTTAGCTGGATGGAGTACAAAGTCGTTTAATCTATCAAAAAGTCGAAAGCCTTGTTAGTTTGACTGTCATCGTCGGTTCTTACCGGTAGATCACCCGTTTTGAAGAAATAGAGAACACTTCAGGAAAGGGAAAGTAGACAATGATATGCATGCACCGCGATTGTCGGGAATGGAGATGCGAGATCGTGTGATGAGATTGCCGATTATCTCATTTGGTAAGATTGATGCCACAAACATAATCAATGGGTTTGGCAAATCTCATAACTGGGTTCGGAGAAGCATCTTTTGGGAACTGCCTTATTGGTCTACAAATTTGATTTGTCATAATCTAGATGTGATGCATATTGAGAAGAATGTGTTTGACAATGTGTTTAACACTGTGATGAATGTTACGAGGAAGACAAAAGATAACGATAAGGCACGCGTTTGGACATGAAAGATATTTATAAAGTCACCGATTAGAACTTTATGAATCTCCTAATGGTAAAATTGTCAAACCGCATGCAAGGTACACATTGTCCAAAAAGCAAGTTGAAGATGTGTACACATGGGTTAAGTCCTCAAACTACCGGATGGATATCGACAAACATTGCAAGGTTAATATTACTGGTGGAAATTGGAAGGATAAAGAGTCATGATATCATGTGTTCATGGAGAGACTCATGCCTACATAGCATTTTGGGATCCGCTTGATAAACTAATATGGGATGCTTTAGACGGATCTTAGTCGTTTCTTCAAAGACTTATGTTCAAAATCATTAAATGAGAATGACATGTTTGTACTTGAGAAGAACATCATAGAGATCACGTGTAAACCGGAAAAATATTCCCACCGGTTTTTTTCGACTCTATGGAGCATTTAAATCCATCTTCCCTATACGAAGCTCGTGTTTGGGGTCCAGTTCAATATAGATGGATGTACCCTTTCGAGAGGGTGATGGGAAACCTTAAGAGAAGGTGAAGAATAGAGAGCTTATATGAGGGTCGATATGTGAGGCATACAGTTTCGATGAGATATCGACGTTTGTCTCAGACTATTTTCCGGACGAAGTCTTGACAAAGGCCAATCGAGTATCGAGACATGATGATGGGGGAAATGTTGAATTAAATGGTCGGCTCTCTATATTTGGTCTATCGGGCCAATCGAGTATCGAGACATGATGATGTAAATTGCTTTAATATATCTACTTATCGTTGATGTAAATTGATGTTAATATGCTAATTGATGTTAATATGCTTATTGTATTGAAAATTTGTATATTTCTCTTGGTTTTGTGTCTTGGGTGCCTAAAATGTCCATATATGCATGCTTTGAAATAAATGTGGCTAGTTTTATATTGTGGGGAGACTACGGCGATTTTTTTTTAAGTATTATAAGTATAAGTTTGAAAAATGTTCATAAGTATTATAACTTAGATGTAAATTGCTTTAATATATCTACTTATCATTGATGTAAATTGTTGTATATTATAGTGATTTTTAGATAATAAGATCGTCAAGTGCATATCACACCGTGTTTATAGAATTGGCCTACACACGTGATTACGTGGTAAAGACACCTATCGCCTACAAGGATCTTTGTTTGAAATTTGAATTTCGTGTATGTTTTTTTTTAATTATGACATATAATATAATATTCAAAGGATAATTGTTTAGTAATGTTATTATTGTTGTTTTATTTACTGTAAATTGATATAGATGGGAGGACGCCAAGCAGTGCTCCTGATACATCTATATTATTCTCGCAGCGGATGTGCATGGTCACTTTTGAAAGACAATTTGAATAAAGAAAGACAAAAAGCCCTTCATCTTGCCGAGATCGACCATCCGTGTCGTGGAGAGGATTATATGCCTGAAAGCATAGCCCACAGTGGTGCACCTTTAGTCCATATAAATTTGAGATGTGTGCCCAATGGAGGTGAGAGTCAGGTGAAAAGACGAAGATCGCCTCCACCAACAGATCCTGGGTGTACTGATGGTAAAAAGGCTAAAGGGACATACAAGTATGCATTATTTCACGATTAAAGATATCAACGCCATGGTAACGTATTACAAGTTTTAATATGTTTACAATCATGAATTCTAGAAAATATATCACATTTTTACTTAGTAATATTGTGCTATTTTTTGTATAGGAGTCTCAAGGTACACCTATCCATTGGCTGGATGTGTACGTGGCCACTCGTGATGGTCTGCCTGATGCTATCCAGATAGAGGTAATAAATTTTAACAACTTGATCTTGTTTATCAATGCTTACGTAATTTATTTTAACTATTTAATTGTTAACATGATGACGAGGATACTTATAAGCGTTTATTGAATGGCGATATCTCAAGGCACTCCACGTCCACTATTGATCAAGAGTCGGGAGAGGGCGCCTGCATTGTGAAGAAGAACTACATTAAAGGTCGAGGACAACGACGACGTCCATCCTTGATGGCTCAGCAAATTTGCTACCCGCATTCTTCCACATCATCGAGTCATCCATCTATTCATACTCCTATTTGACCGGTGAGAGAGCTATATATCGAGATCGAAATCTTTTTGAAGATCTTCAAGGGCATCCTGGGGCTCTTGATCCCGAGGAGTTAGTTGAGCGATGGCGACAATGACAGCTGACCTGACATGGGGATGACGAACGGTATAAAATCAATTTGTTGTATATATTGTCGTAATATATATATATCAGTATCAACATAGTTACTATATTTGTAACTTGTTTTATTATTTTGTTAATTACAGGGTGATCAAGGAGGCGATGATGCTTGACGTACCTGCTTTAGATTAGTTTTGTAGTTATAGTATAAGCTTGTACTTATATATTCATTCCTTGGATGTCTGTATGTTACTTAAACATTAGATTTGTGGTTATTTATTCAATTCATAGCGGTTTTTAAACATTAGATTTGTGGTTGTTTATATACTAGCTAGTTTGGTGGACGATGGATGTTTATATTATTATGTATGTGTGTTGGGATATAGCAGGTACAAAACAGGTACAGTTTTTTGTGTATCTATTATTATTTAGCATTTGAGGTATCGTGATCGTCTTCTTGATCAATGATAAGCATCATATGATATTTCGTGGACCACGTCGACCTTTGGCTCGCTGAGACATCTTGACTTCGAACATGATAATCCAAATGCGATTTAATTCTTATTGCTATACTCTGTGCGAGATATATCAGTTATTACTAGTGGTAATTATTGATGTGCATCCCAAATGACTGATTTTATCGCGACGACTATCAACGATCAGTACTTTCAATTAATAGCTATCTGCGACCACATGCGATTGTCCGATACGCTGATCATTGATAGACCCTTTTCTTGTAGTGTGAGATTCATGTTTGCATGTATATATATCAAATTATAATTATATTTATTGAATTTGAACATGTATTATTATTATAATTATATAGTTTGTATTTGAGAATTATAAGTTGATGTCTAAATTATTCTTGAAATGACCAACCAAATTAATTTAAATAAGATCTCATATTGACTTGTTGTATTTTTGTATTGATTGATTGATATAATTAAAATATTATTAATTATAAAATTGTCTTATATTTATACATGTAGGGCCTAGCTAATCAACGGCAAAATAAGGATCCTATTGAGTTTATTTCAACCATATAAATATATAATAAGGAGATTGGATGAGCTAGCTTGGGCCAGGCCAGAAACTGAAAACTAGATAACACTAGATAACATTTCCCTTGAATATCAACCTTTATTGTTTAGTTTCTCGAGAAAAATATTAGTAGTAGTAAACATAGCTAGCTTGCGCACGAGTTAGCTCAAATATTAATTACTCCTATTATTTCCTTGAGTTCAAATTACTGTCAAGTATATTAATATAGTCCATGCATGCATATACCATTGATAGATCAGTTCCCATTTATACATGTTGTTTAATACTGTTCAGTTTGAAAATTAGGAATATATTTAATTTTAATTTATTCAAAATTAGAGAGTAAGATACATTTAAAAATTACTCTCTCCGTATCAAAATAAAATAAAATTATTATTCACTTTTTAAATTTAATGTATGCCATTTTTCAAACTCAAAATTGATATGAAAATATTGTTTAGTTTTAATCAATAGAATGATAAAATTTATGAAATATTTGAAAAGTACTAAGATATATTATTTCATATTTTTATATGAATCATCTCAATTTTAAATTTGAAAATATTTTAACTTTAATTTTAAAAGTTAATAACGATCTTATAATTTAAAATAATATAATATTATTTAAGATATATATATATATATATATATATATATATATATATATATATATATATATATATAGTTCCGATCTGTCAGGACTCCGGACATGACTAAAATCGCAACCCCAAAAAATTATTTTTTTTTTGCTTTTTTTTTAAATACAACTAAAAAAAAATATTTAATATTTTATGGAATTGAAATTTTTTTCATAATACAGTGTTTTGAACGTGATTTAGGTACGTATAACAAAACATGTATGTACAGCCTGTGCAAATTATACCACTATTTTTTGGTATAGTTATTCAAATCACCTCCAAAACATTGTATTATGAAAAAATTTCAGTTTCATAAAATATTAAATATTTTTTTTTAGTTATTTTTTTTTAAAAAAAATAATAATAATTGAGGTCCGCATTTTAGTCCTCTCCGGGAGTCCGGACAGAATCGGCTATATATATATATATATATATATATATATATATATATATGTATGTATGTATGTCTCTGTGTGTGTATTATTTAAGAATGTAAGTCCTCTCATTTACTATTTAGTACCAAAAGGGCATTCATGAATCAAGACCAAATTTGTACTTTTCAACTGGCATACAGCAGTTTTAACTCCTTTTTTGCCTTACCTCCTCTTAATTGTAATTTCTTTTAATTTATGCACAAGAACAGGACCACAAACATATTGCCAGATCCAATCTCTCATAGATGTATGGGCCACCTTATTCCTATATATATATATATATATATATATATATATATATATATAGACTACAGTACGTATAGTATGCTTTGATAAAAGAACATGTGTCATAGCACTATCAGTACTTACATAGAGCTAAATTAACACACAAAAATAGAGAAGTGAAGAGAAGCTACTGCTTATGTAATGAAACTATATAAAGTGAAACCATTTGCAATTGTAAATAATAAATGGAGAAGAAAAGGAAGGGGCAAAAGGGCACCTTCACTACTGAGTTGTTTACTTACCTTCTGGCTTCTACCATATATATTTTTCTATATAAAATGAATTCGGCTGCTACCATGAAATTCAAAACTCGTCAATAATTTGCATGCCTAGGCATATATAAAAACCAAATTTCAACTTTTCTCCTCTACACCGAGTCGGAAGAAAAAGGCGTAGAAACCCATGTTGGAGAAGGGGAGCACGTGCAGAGCGAGTTCACGTAACTCAACATGCACGTGCCCTGCTTCTCCATCAAGGGCTGCTCACCCACTATATAACTATATATCTATATATATACATATATATATATATATATATATATCTTCTTCTTCTTGGTGCTAAAAAAAATGAAAAGATATACACTAGTAGGTAAGGTAGCTAGTAAAATGGAGTAATTCAAATGAAGTAGCGAAGTGGGAAAGTAAAGGAGAAGCCACATGGTATTTATAGGGAAAGAATTAAAAGGGAGGAGAGAGAGAGAGAGAGAGAGAGAGAGAGAGTTAAAGCAAGCAGGATGGAGTCTTGGAGTGGGCATTCATTAAAGGCAAAACTCATGGAAGTAAAAAAGCAATCAAGTGCAATTGTGTCAATTAGAGAGTTAGTGAGTAGTGAAAATATTGTCTCGTTCTATGGATTGTGGAGTGAAAAAAATGTTATAATTGCCGTGTGTGTTCTTCAATATGTATTAGCTAAAGCTACTAGCAGCAGCAGCTAAGATTGATATGAAATCCATGGGAGATATAGATAGAAAGAAAAAAAGAAAGAGGTCCAGAGAGAGTGAGTTGGAAAAATTGAAATTCAAAAGCAAAATTCTTTTGAGACCTCCTATGTGCACAATTCACGCACTCTGTGGCGCGTGATGACTCTCCGTTGAATTTTGGACTTTTATTTAAGAATTTATTTAGTTATTAGGGTTTATAACATTAAGCTGTTTGAGTTTTAAATATTGTATTTAGAATATATTATATTATATATAAATAAATAAAATTCTTAAATGCGGTTGTAACTCCAATCGTACTAACGACTTCGTAAGCTAGTAAAAGAACATGCATGATATTATAAAATTATTACCGAACAAGTGAACGGATTATCTCTAAGTTAAAGCTTTGTTTAGATTTTTTCAAATTAATGTGAAATTTATAGTAGTAGATTACTGCTATATACTTGAAGAGTAATTTTTTGTTTATTAATTTCACTCCTGTTCGTCACGTGATAGTAACAAAATCTCTCAAGGTTTGACTAATTTGACATGATTAATTATTTAGGGGGTGTTCGATAAAAATTGAATGAATCTGAATTTGAATCTGAATCTGGATGACCTGAATCTGAATATGAATGAAAAAAGTTATTTGATAATTGACATGTTTGAAACATCTGAATGACAAAACTTTATTATTTTACCCCTCTGAAAAAATTTACAATTGTTGTAAATTTATTTAATATTACTTAATATAATAGTTCATTTTTTTTAATTTTTTTTATTTTACTTTATTCAGTTGTTCATTCAGTCATTCAGCTAAAAAAATCTGACTTAACCATTCAGCTCGTCCATCTTATCGATTCAAATCATTCGCACTAAAATAAATGACCGAATTCGATTCAAATTATTCGATTTCGGGGCCAAACTTCATTCAGTTTTTAGTATATTAAATAGAGGAATTGCATACTTCTATAATTGTATTATTTATTTAATACATTGTGTTATTTTTTAAAGACACAATATAGATCTAAAAGGGAGGTTAAATAGATCTTTAAATTTCTTTCATAATTATTTATTTGAGAATTACCAAATAATTAATTAATCAAAATTATATTTACGCAGCGAAATATTACTTTTGAAAACTCCTTAAAGATTTACTCAGTTATCTTAGTTCTTAATACAAGTTATGTGAATTATCAAACACACAGTGAATATAGTAGTTATAGAGTGTGTAATGTAAGTGACATAATGTAAAAACACGAGAGGTTTTAAGTAGTTCGGAGACTAAACAACTCATACTCCAATCTTCTACTCAACGAGTAAGATTTTCACTTAAGGATTCAGCCATCAAGATCAGAACACACTGCCCTTATCAAGCCCAACAGACCTGGCTATTTTAGTCTCAACGGACAAAGATACAAAGACCACACCACTTCAAGCTCAGCAGACTTGGCTATTTTAGTCTCAACAGATAAGGACACAAAGACCTCTTCAAGCCCAGCAGACATGAATATTTAGTCCCTAGGATAAGTATCCTCTGACCCTACTTTGGTCACTAGGGGTGGGCTGTGACGCCCCCAAAATAGGTATACATCACCCATCTTGAGTCGCCAGATACAAGGTACTGAATACAAATACAACTTAATTATACACAGTCGTGTGAAATACGACAAAACATAGGCTGTGAGTTTTAATACAAATATTGTCATCTAGACAATATCCACACTCAATGGAGTCCTCATTACATTTATTATCATACTATTTCACAGAATAGTGAGGGACTACTAATGCACCATCTAGGACCATCACTCTTTTCCCGACTAAGCATACCCATTTACGTTCTCATTTCCTCAAGAAAATAAAGGAAAGAAAGGTGAGCTCAACTAGCCCAATAAGAAATATTATGACTAAGATAATGCATAATAAATTATCAATAGCCTTCAACAGTATAACAACTGATAGAATATAATAGACAACAAGTTTTAGATCAAAAACTGCAGCAGAATAAGCAATCCATTAGAAGAGTCAAGTAAAGTATAAAATCTCACCGCCTTCTATGATTTAACAAGTTTTTCATCAACTTTATCATTGAGACTCAAATTAATAAATAAAATCGAATCATCCCTGCTCCACGGCCAAGGATATTCATATAATCATCAATGGTCATGACTATACCGAATAATCCCTGGTCATAATCATACCAACAACTGTCCACCAATGAACTACAGGCCAATGAGGACTTTTACCACATCATTCGTCATATTACGGTCATGATTATGCCGAATAATCATTGGTCATAATCATACCAAATCCATCTATGCACGTAAGTCAAAGATGACTTTCAACATAATATAAGCATGAGGATAATGATAATTCAATAAAACAGGTTCAAGAATAAATTTTAAAGATTTATAAGTTAATTTATCCTGAACTCAATAACGTCCAAATTGTCAACATGATACTGCTTTGTGCAGTAAAATTCAAAAATGCTCAAAAGAATATTTTCATGAAAAGATACTGGATGAAGCGCAAATATCAAGGATATTCCACTAATTTCATGGAGTATAGAAGCCAAAGCTTTAACCAACTGAGTATAATATAATATATGAAACTGCAAATGGATTTTTACCCGCCATGCGGTAATACACGTATACAAATTATTTTCACAATTTAATAAGGAATGAATACACAAGATCATTCACCATGCATGTGGTAATCCACATAAACAGGTTATTCCAACAAAATAATAAAGAATGGAATAACAGAAGGATTCACCATGCGTCATGATAGATCAAATGACGAGTTTATTCCCAACATAATAATAAATAATGGAACCAGTCCAAATAGTAAATGCACGTATATGATATTTCGGCGAATAATAAATAATGGAACCAATTCCCATAGAACGCATGACGGAATAAGATATTACGACGTAATAATAAATAATGGAACCCGAAGTCCGCGAAAACGCACGAACAAGATATTCTCGACGAATAATAAATAATGGAACTGGTCCCATGAACGCCGATGCATGTGATATATTCATGTAATAATAAAGAACGGAATATTAGAAGAATTTCACCATGCATGCGGTACTTCGCATAAACAGGTTATTCCAACAGAATAATAAGAATAGAATAATAGAAGAATTTTACCAAGTATAGGGTATCTCTCATATACAGGTTATTCCAACAGAATAATAAAGAATGGAATAATAAAAGTTCTCTTCATGAATAAGAAAGAAAGAATACCCCTTATGAGTACAACAAATAATATTCCATACCTTAGAAAAACTGAATACTGAAGTAGTGAAGTAGCAGAATACTTTTCTTTTTTTCTCTATAGTTTCTCTCTCTAGAATTTCAGTGATTTCGTAAGAAATAATGAAGGAATGAGCTTCTATTTATAGGAGAATGGACTGAATAGTAACTAATTCATGAATGGTCCAAATTGATTTACTTTTAAACGGACGGTCCATATTGGTTTACTATTAAAACTTAAAGCAACGGTACATACTGATTTACTATTAAAACTTTAAGCCAGCGATCCATATTGATTCACTATTATAACTTTCCACCAGCGGTCCATATTGATTTACTATTATATCTTCAACCAACAGTCTGAAAAATTAGCACCTCTCCTCATGGAATAATATTGTACCCAAAAATGATTTGGATCGAACAGAAATATATCTTACGGGTGAATAGTACCCCGTAAATAGTAACTCGTAAATAGTAACTCATGAATAGTAACTCGTGAATAGTAACTCGTGAATAGTAACTCATGAATAGTAACTCATGAATAGTACTGACATTACGAAAATGTCCCAATAATTCATTGAACAATATAACCTCCAAACATCAATTATACTAACACAAATAAGTCCAACACAATGGAACTATAAAATTCATCTTTAATCAACACTTAATTTATTCATCATTAATATTATAATTCACAATATTTAACAACTGTGTCGTTCCTCAGAAAGAGGGGCTTTCCGATAAGGATTTCTCCTTATCGTGCGTAATTAGGTGACCAAACCTCTCCTCGACAAAACTTCTAGACATTGTCAATATTGCAAATAATAATATGAATAACTTGTGCCGTCCTCAATTATTGATTTAATAATATAACATATTATGCACATGATACTGTAACAATAATTGAATCAATAATATGAGAGATACGATGCGTGAATTATCGTAGCAATAATTGAGTATAATCGAGTGACTTCTCACGTAAGCATCAATAATCAATACCGCAAATTACTTATGCAACCACAGCAGACATCGTCTTTTTTACTACCGGGTAATACTTCAACAGTTTTAATCAGTAATACGCCCCACCGTTATTTTATAGAAAGATAATTTTGTTATTTTCTAACTACGACAATACTTCAGTTGTGGGGTCCACCAATGATTGTGTCGTCGTACAAATATTTCCTGTTAAAACGAATATTCCCCGACCAATCGAATATTATATAACCACTTGCTTACTTTGCAAAATTTTTAAATATTACCCACAACTATAACATTATATCTAATCCACACCATAATATTTAAAAATATATTTTGAGAAAATTATTCTTTATTCATAAAAGTTGGTGTCTTACAACCTCCCCTTCTTATGAAATTTCATCCTCGAAATTAGGGTACATACCTGGTATGTCGAAGAGCTGAGGATACATTGACTTCATTTAAGATTCTAACTCCCAAGTCATTTCCTCCACATCGTGGTTTCTCCACAAAACTTTAACTTGAGGTATAATCTTGGAGCGTAGAACATGATCCTTCTTATCCAAGATTTTAACAGGCAACTCTTCATACGTTAAATCTTCCTCTATCTCGTCTGGTTCTAACTCAATAATGTGGTTCGGGTCTTTCACATATTTACGTAACATAGATATGTGAAAAACGTTATGAACACGAGACATATTTGGCGGTAAGGCGAGTATATAAGCCACAGTTCCTACTCGGTCGAGAATTAAAAATGGGCCAATAAATCGATGATTGAGCTTTCCTCTCTTTCCAAATCTCGTAACTCCTTTCCATGGAGCAACACGTAACAACACATGATCTCCAATATCAAATTCTACGTCCTTTCGATGAAGATCAGCATAACTCTTTTGTCGATCTTGTGAAGTTTTTATACGTTGTCAGATCGTTTGAATCTTTTCTGTAGTCATACGTACCAACTCTGGTCCCAACAACGTTGTTTCACCCACCTCATCCCAACATACTGGAGAACGACACTTTCTCCCATACAACGCCTCAAATGGAGCCATGCCAATACTTACTTGATAATTATTGTTGTAGGAAAACTCCACCAACGGTAAGAACTTGTCCCAACTCCCTTTGAAGTCAAGGACACAGAGTCTTAATATATCTTCAAGAGTTTGAATAGTCCTCTCCGACTGCCCGTCCGTCTGAGGATGATATGCCGAGATAAATCGTAAATCCGTTCCCATAGCTTTCTACAAACTAACCTAAAATCGTGAAGTGAATCTTGGGTCTCAATCAGAAACTATGGATACTGTCATACCATGCAGTCTTACAATCTCATTTATGTACATACGAGCAAGACGTTTAAGTGTATAAGTTTCTCGTATAGGTAAGAAGTGAGCAGACTTGGTCAATCTATCAACAATGACCCAAATTGCATATATGCCTTGAGAAACCTTGGGAAGACCAGTAAAGAAATCCATAGTAATGTGCTCCCACTTCCATTATGGAATTTCAAGTGGTTGCAATGGACCCTTTGGTACTTGATGCTCCGCCTTGACTCTTTAACAAGTTAAACACCTTGAGATAAACTCCGCTATCTCTCTCTTCATATTGCTCCACGAAAATGTATGTCAAAGATCATGATACATTTTGGTACTCCCAGGATGGATTGCAAACTGTGTGTTGTGCGCCTCCATCATGATTTTATACTTTAAATCAGGGTCGTTAGGAACACAAAGTCTAGAGTTGACTCAGTATTCCTTCTTCATCGATTCTTGCTTCCTAATAGCACCTTCTTGTACTTTCTTCCTCATACGTGTCGACTCAGTGTCCGTAGCTTGAGCAACAGCTTTAACTTTATCGATTAAAGCTCTGTTCTACTCAGTATATTCGCCATCATCACATGGGTCCTCGAGTCTTTAACTCTATCTCCATCCTTTGTAAGTCATACAAAATGGGCCTTCTACATTGACAATATTGTACTGCAATACACGCATATGATCTTCTACTCGATAAATCACCACTACGCGTCATTTTACCAAGATGGTATTGAATGGTATGATCATAATCTTTCAACAGCTTCAAGCCATCGTCGTTAAGACATGTTGAGTTCCTTTTGGGTGAAGAAATATTTGAGGCTTTTATGATCCGTATAGATCTCCACCTTCTCTCCATATAGGTAATGTGTGACGCCCCAAAAGTATACAACACCCATTCGAAGTCACAAAATACATGGTATGTAAACAACTACAACTTTATTAATACAACATAAAAACTGTGAGTTTAAATACAAATATTGTCATCTAGACAATATCCACACTCAAATAAGTCCTCATTTCAATTATTGATACATTATTTTACAAATATGGTGAGGACTACTAAAATAACTTCTAGAACCATCATTCCATACCCCGACTAGTACTCGCTACATTCTCACCTCCTGAGAAGAAAAATAGAACAAAAAGGAAAAGGGTGAGCTCCACTAGCCCTATAAAGAACATTATGACTAAGATAATACAGAACAAATTATCGTTAGTCTTCAACAGGGAAAAATCTAATAGAATACAATAGACAACAAGTTTTAAATCAATATTCGCAGCGGAAATAATAATTCATTAGAAAAGTTAAGTAGAGAATGAAATCTACTATCTTCTATATATGAATAGAAAAGTTTATCGCTCATCTTTTATCCCCAGTAACATCAATCAATATATATCTCGAATCAAATATTCATCTTTGCACTACAAATCAAAGATATTCATCGATTGGTCATGTTCATCTAAACACTGCTCATCTTTGCACTACGGCCAAAGATATTCATCGAAAATTATTCATCTTTGCACTACGTGCCAAAGATATTCGAGTTATATCATCATTTAGGGATCTGAGGATGATGAAAATATTTTAAAGAAAACGAATCCAATTGAAACAAAAGAACAATTTTTAAGGATTCGTACTTTAAACAATCCAAGTTCAAAAATACTTCATAAATAACCAGAGTGGAGTAAAATTCAAGAATGAAGACCAAAACATAGATCCAATCAAAGATAGGAACTATAATAGACAATCTTGGACATAGAAAAGAAAATTTAATTTTTCTTTGAATAATGTCGTATTCATGAATAGTGTCGTATACAAGAATAGTGCCGTATACGTGAATAGTAACTCCGACACTAAAAGATAAAAATTTCACAAAAAATATCATCATGCTTCATTGAATAAGACTTTAATAAGAAATAGTAGAATCTCGTGAATAGTAACTCATAAATAGTAACTCATGAATAGTAACCCCGACATAAAAAAGTTCCAAATTTGATAAAAAGTTTCAACCAATATTTTGGCATAATGATATTGAAGAAATAATATCATTTTTAAAATAAAAATAATATCCCTTACCTCAAAAGGATAGTACTTCTGACTGGATATAGTACTGAAAGAACTTACACCGTATAGCAATACTCAAAGTACTAAAATACGCTCAATATATCGAGAGAGAAAGAGAGAGAAACTTCAGTTTCTGGTGTGATTTTCAATTCTAACCTAAACACCCTATTTATAGAAAAATGCTTAGAACACCAAAGTAAAAAATTTAATAAAATATTAATATTATTAATTAAATTTCCTACGCCACCAGACTTCTGAACTTCAGCACTTTGCACATGTTAGTGTAGCCAAAAAAATAAAAAAAACGTTTTTCTAATTATAAATATTTAAAACTTCCAAAAATCAATAATTCAGGAATTTCGGAACTTCAATAATTCATAATAAATAGCCCTTTTATCATAAAATTCGAATCTCGCAACTTTTTATAGGAAATTTAATTCTCTACAACTTTGCAGAAGAAAGTTTTCCAAATTCCAAACAAAAATTGGATCAAATCCATAAACCAAGCGATTTTACAAAGCTATAATCAAATTTCAGTCAAGATATGGGCCCACAGAAATGTTTAACATGTTTTAAATAACTTTTGCAACATAAATACTCTTCCTCCTCATATACTCATATATCTCACATTCATTGTAAAAAAATATCATCATTATTATATAATATAATAAAATATTATTTTATCAGGAAAGATAAAATATCAATTTTTTAACAATTGTCACTTTAAAAATTTTCTCCATCTATAACCATATAAAATCAATATTTTTCTCATCATATAAATCAATAATTAATTATTCACAAATAATATTACAGAATCACAAAGATCGGGCAACCAGTGCCGCTAGTTCGAGAAAGAGGGGCTTTCCAATAAGAATTTTTCCTTACTGGCGCGCAATTAGGTGACCAAACCTCTCCTTAGACAGAAATTTCTAGACATTGTCAATAATGTTTTCTAATAATTTTATTTAGATAATATGAATTATTGCTTCGATAATGGAAAATACTGTGTAGTGACAATTATTGAAACAACAATAATATAAAATATCAACGCAGCAATTATTGAATCAATAAAATAAAATATCTTGATAAAGAATTCACTGTGAATAATTATTGATTAGTGCCTTCACGTAAGAATCAATAATTGGTACGATACTGCAGTGCTATCTTGGCAACAATGCGTATTACTATGTTTTAACCACCGGTATTCCAACAATTGTTAATTCGTAATTACGCCTGCTATTTATAAACAACTTATACTTGTCATTTTCTTCATCCAATCGCTTTTTCGTTATGGGGCCCACAAAAGATCCAAGCGCTTGCATTTAATATTCTCCGACAATGAAGAATATTCCACGACCAAAACGAATATTCCCTTGAACAACAATGAATATTTTATAATCACTTGCTTATTTAAAATATTTGCGCATTTTACCCATAACTAACCACATTAATTAAATCAACTCTTACTATTTCAAAATGATAAATAGAGGAAATTAAATTCCATTTATTAATAATTTGGGGTCTTACATAATGCCTCCAAATCTTAAGCGCGAAGACAACAGCTGCCAACTCTATATCATGAGTAGGATAATTCCTCTTATATTTTTTGAGTTGCCGAGAGGCATATGCTATGATTTTCACATGTTGCATGAGAACACATCTTAGCCCTTTGCTCAAGATCATCAGAGATGACAAATCCTCTCGAGCTGATGGTATTGTCGAACAAAATAAATGAGTCTTCCCTTGAGTTCTTGAAAACTCTTCTCACATTCCTTGCTCCAATCGAACTTTGTATCTTTTTGAGTAAGTTGAGTTAATGGAGTAGCGATTCGAGAAAATCCTTCCACGAATCTCCAATAATAACCAGCTAATCCGAGAAAGCTACGTACTTTGGTTGCTCCCAGCTTTGAATTGCTTCAATCTTCGCTGGGTCAACAGATATTCCATGATTTGATATCACATGCCCAAGGAAAGCAACTTCCTCAAGCCAGAACTCACATTTCTTCAACTTGGCATAAAGCTTGTTTTCACGAAGCTTTTGGAGTATCAGCCTCAAGTGTTGCTCATGATCTTCACGGCTTTTGGAATATATGAGAATGTCATCAATAAAGACAACCACAAAGTGATCCAAATATTCCTTGAATACTCGATTCATCATATCCACGAAGCGGCGGGGAGCATTAGTCAATCCAAAAAACATGACCAAGAATTCATAATGCCCGCATCGAAGTTCAAGAAGGCGCCTTTGAATATCCTCGCTTTAACCTTCAAATTGATATCCGTAATGAAGATCGATCTTTGAAAAGAATTGTGCTCCTTGCAACCGGTCAAACAGTCATCAATGCGCGAGGTAACAGATACCTATTCTTGATGGTGACATGGTTCAATTCTCTCAGAATAATACAAAGTCGCATACTCCCATCTTTCTTCTTCACGAATAGAACAGGAGCACCCCAAGGAGACGTCTTAGGGACGAATGAAACCAATGTCTAACAATTCCTGTAATTGGGTCTTTAACTCCTGAAGTTCAATAGGAGCCATTCGATATGGGGCTTTTGAAATGGGTTTTGTACCAAGTTCAAGGTCGATACAAAATTCAATTTCACCCTCTGTGGGTAGGCCAGGAAGTTCTTCAGGGAATACGTCAGGAAATTTATTAATAATAGAAATATCATTTAAAACTGACGTATTTTTGTTTAAATCTGTGACATGAGCTAAGAAAGATTGACATCCATTTTTCAATAAACGAATAGCTTTATGGTTTGAAATGACCGTTGTGAGACCCCAGATTTTATGAATAAATATTTAATTTTCTCAAAATAATTTTTTAAAATATTATGGTGTGGATTTGATATAATGTTATAGTTGTGGGTTATATTTATAAATTTTGCAAAGTACGCAAGTTGTTATATAATATTCGATTGGTCGGGGAATATTCTTTTTGTCGGGGAATATCCATAATGACGTTTGACAATCATTGGTGGACCTCAAGAATGTAATTATTGTCGATTGAGAAAACTACACAAAAATACTTTTATGAAAATAAACGGCGGAAGTTTTACCGTTAACTGTTGAAACACCCGGTGTTAAAAGTACAGTAATACGCGTGGTTGCATAGTAGCACACGGTATTGATTATTGATGCTTACGTGAGAAGTCACTCAGTTATACTCAATTATTGCTACAATAATTGCTGCATTATATCTTTCATATTATTGATTCAATTATTGTTACAGTATCATCTGCATAATATGATATATTATTAAATCAATGATTGAGACGGCAAAATTATTCATATTATTATTTGCAATATTGACAATGTCTAGAAGTTCTGTCAAGGAGAGGTTTGGTCACCTAATTGCGTGCCAATAAGGAGAAATCCTTATCGAAAAGCCCCCTTTTCTTGGGAACGACCTGGTTGTTAAATATTATGAGTTATAATATTAATGATGAATAAGTTCTTGTTGATTAAAGATAAAATTGATAATTCCATTGTGTGGGAATTATTAGTGTTAGTGAAAATCGACATTTATTTCGATAATAATTGATGTCTGGAGGTTATATTGATCAATCGGGTAATTAATCGGATAAATGAGAAATTAATTGCTATTAATTAACATGCTTATAACTATGTGTTCACATGTGTGTACTATTGATTCACATGATTTACTATTAGGAGAATTGGTGCAAGATTGATAATACTTGCATAACTAAATTAAAATTGGAGGTGTAGTTGAAGGTATTATACTGTAATTAGTTTTTTCACATGATTATACTATTGAGTCACATGAATGAACTATTAATTCACATGATTTACTATTATGGGAGGTGATGCAAGTTTGATAATACTTGCAGGACTAAATTAAACATGAAGGTATTATACTGTAATATTTTGAGCCCCAAAACGTGCAATTATCGAAATTATATTTTCTTATAAATAGAAGCTCATTCTTCCTTCATTCTCACCAATTCACTAAGTCTCACAAGAGCAATTATAGAGATAGAAGCTATAGAGATAAAGAAGAAGCGAAGTCTGCTACTTCACTACTCCAGTATCCAGTCTTTTTCTGAGGTAAGGGGTATTATTTATTTCATATTCTGAAGAGATATTATTTTTCGTATTCGTATGAATATTATTTTCGTTCAATATTCGTAACGAATATCATCTTCGTTCAATATTCGTAGGAATATTATCTTCGTTAAATATTCGTTGGAATATTATTTTCGTTTAACAGTTGTAAGGGATATTATTTTGTTCAGTATTTATAGGAATAATATTTTCTTCCATACTCTGTAGTATGTGAGTAATATTATTTCGTTTTGTATTCCTGATTATACCATCATTCAGTTAAAGTATTGCTTCTATATTCCGTGAAATTAGTAGAATATCCTTGAAATTTGTGTTTCATCTAGTATCGCTTCACAAGGATATTTTCTGCATATTCTTGTTAAATTTTAAGTTTTTCATGTCGGAGTACTGTCCATGAGTACTATCCATTTATACGGTACTATTCACAAAATTACTATTCATGGGTACTATTCACAAAGTACTATTCACGAGTACTATTCATAAAGTACTATTCATGGAGTACTATTCTCGAAGTATTATTCATGGGGTACTATTCACCCAGAGTACTATTCATAAAAAATTGATTTCTTTTCGGTCCAAATTATTTTTGATACATTATCATTCTTGAACTTTACTCCACAAAGCAGTATCATGTTGACAATTTGGAAAATATTGAATTCTGGATAAATTAAATTATAAATCTTTAAAAATTTATCCCTGAACTTGTTTTATTGAATTCTTATATCATTGTCATCATCCTCATGTTTATATTATGTTGAAAGTAATCTATGGTGAAACAACCCGGGTCAAATCCCGAGTCCGAAACAAATCTCGGGTCAAATCCCAAGTCCGAATCGAATCAAATCCATCAAAATAAGGCCTCAAACTACTGGCCCAATAATATCTTCTTGGGTCATCTTAGCCCACCACAGGCTCCCAAAAGGTCATGACTTGAAGGTACTATTGGTAGTAACTTATTTTCTTATATACAGACAAATTTTTCCCCTATCTTTCAATGTGGGACTGAGGTGTTACAAACTCCCCCACTTAAATTTCTCGACGTCCCCCGCTGTAACCGATCACACAGCCCAAAGATCTTTGCCTCTAGCCATTTGTGGGGATAATACCTACCGGCTTCGTCCCCACCTCCCACCTCCATCTCTCCATTGTGGGATAATACCACCAGCCTTTGTGTCCCCACCTCCGGCAACCCGATCGGATGACCCGACCCGAGCTTTCGAGAGTTGACTTTGATACCATAAGAAATAACCCGAGTTAAATCTCGAGTCCTGAACAAATCTCGGGTCAAATCCCAAGTCCTAATTGAATCAAATCCATCAAAATAAGGCCTCAAACTACTGGCCCAATAGTATCTTCTTGGGTCATCTTAGCCCACCACAGGCTCCCAAAAGGTTATGACTTAAAGGTACTATTGGTAGTAACTTATTTTCTTATATCCAGACAAATTTTTCCCCTATCTTTCGATGTGGGACTGGGGTGTTACATGTGGCCTGTAGTGCATAGATGGACTTGGTACGATTATGACCAGAGATTATTCGGTATAATCATGACCGTAATGTTACAAATGATGTGGTAAAAGTCCTCATTAGCCCGTAGTGCATTGATGGACAGTTGTTGGCATGATCATGACCATTGATAAATACACGAATATCCTTGGCCCGTAGTGCATGAATAATTTATGATCGTGATACTAAAAAATATCGTTGGCCGTAGTGCAGGGGTGATTCGATGATATGGATTATTTATTAAGCTGAGTCTCAGCGATAAAAGTGATGAAAAACCTTTTAAATCATAGAAGATAGTAGCTTTTATGCTTTACTTGACTCTTCTAATGAAATGCTTGTTCCGCTGCAGTTAAACTTAATGTTTGTTATATTTTATCAGTTTAGCACTGTTGAAGGCTAACGATAAATTATTCTGCATTATCTTAGTCATAATATTTCTTACTGGGCTAATTGAGCTCACCCTTTTGCTTTCATTGTTATCTTCAGGAAATGAGAACGTAGCTGGGACTAGTCGGGGAATGGACTGATGGTCCAAATGATAGCATTAGTAGTCCTCACTATTCTATGAAATAGTGTGATAATAATTATATTGAGGACTCCATTTGAGTTGAATACTATCTAGAAGACAATATTCGTATTAAAACTCTCAGTTTATGTTTTGTCGTATTTTACACGACAGTTGTATTATTAAGTTGTATTTGAATTTTGTACCATGTATTTGGCGTCTCAAGATGGGTGATGTATACCAATTTTGGGGGCGTCAAAGTTGGTATCAAAGCTTAGAGATATGATCCATGGCCGAGATGTGAGACAAGAACTAGGAGTGGAGAGACGGGGAATTCTTTCGCTAGTATGACCTACCTAAGTTTATTTGGTATTTAATTGGTCGGTCAGAGTATAGGGATAATATGTGATATGTCAATTAACCCTTGTTTTGTGACAGTGTTTGAGAATGGCATCTAAAAATGTTAAGATCAGCAATGAAACACATTTGACCATTGAGTCACCAACGATCAATACCCAGGATAATGTGCAACAGGAAGAAAATAATCCTCAGGTAAACAACAACACCGATCAGATGACGAACGATGGGATGATCAGAGGCTTTATGCAATTCATGCAACATCAGGAGAGAGAGACTCCTGTTCAAAATGCAGGTGGAAACAATAGCAACCCACGGCTAGTCACTGCTAAGCAGTTCAAGGAGCCGGGACCGCCGTAGTTTTTGGGAAAGCCAGAACCACTTAAGGCGGAGACGTGGTTAAATCAGATCACCAAGATATTTGATTTCTTGGGATGTTCCGAGGAGCAAAAGGTTCCCTTCGCCACCTTTATGTTGCGTGAAGAGGCAGATTACGGTGGAAATCAGAAAACGCATCCAAATGACGCACTCAAGATGTCTTGGGAGAAGTTCCAAGAACTGTTCAACGACAAGTACTTTCCCGAAAGTATTCGTTACATGAAGGAGGTGAAATTTATCAAGTTGGAGCAAAACAATATGACCGTGTCGCAGTACGAGGCTAAATTTGCGGAGTTATCCCGGTTTGCATCCCATTTGTTCGATAATGAGGAGCGAATGACGCGAATATTTCTAAGAGGTTTTAAACCCAATATACGTCAATACCTCATTTCTCATAAACTTTGTTTATATTCAGATGTTGTGAATAGGGCTTAGTTATTGGAGCGCGATAATGAGTCAGCACAACCAAAAAATAACGAACAACAACACGATAATAATCATACCGGTGGCAACGGCCATCAGAACAATGATAACCATCGTGGGGGAAATTATCATGCTAAGAATGGTAACCACTTCGGTGGTAATCATGGCCAAGATAATAGGAGTGGAAATTTCAAGAATAGAAGGTTCAATAACGATGGAAAGATAGCAGCACCAACACTCGTTTTCAAGGAAGGAGAATGACCACCAATTATATGCTTCAAATGCGGAGGGGAGGGACATATCAGTCCAAGCTGCACGATGTAGTCCAAAGCATGTTACAATTGTGGAAAAGAAGGTCACCTAGCCCGATTTTGTCATGCACCAAAGTCAAGTCCAGATGGGACGGTGGCACCAAAGGCGGATACGGAAAAAACAAAGTCGGTGGTTTCAGGGAGAGCATTTTTCGTGACTTCTCAAAAAGCGAGTAACCCAAACGAAGTTAGCATGGGTTACCTAATTATAAATTCTTGCAAAGTCTATACCTTATTAGATATCTTGGATTCTACCCATTTTTTTATCTCTCTTTGCTTGCATTTCAACGTTTAAATTTGACTCCGAAGAAATTAGACTTTGACTTATCGGTTGAAACTCTGTTAGGAGAAACCTTCATTACATGTGCTATCCAAGTCTTGGATGAGAGTCAGAGTTTTGAATAATATTTCTATTGTTAATAAATTTCCTAACGTATTCCTGAAGACTTTCTAGCCTACCCCTATAGCGTGAAATAGAATTTTGTATTGACCTCAGTACAAAACTCATTTCTCAAACCCTCAAATATTTCTTCACCTAGAACGAACATAACATGCGCCAAGGACGTTGGCTCGAGCTATTGAAGATTATGACTATACCACTCAATATCATCGTGGAAAAGCGAACGTGGTAGCTGACGCGTTGAGTAGAAGATCGTATGCGTTTATGAGTGCGATATTGTTAACACAAAAACCTATTTCGTATAACTTACAAATGATAAAGATAGAGTTAAAGACTCTAGGGACCCACGTGAAGATAACGAATATACGATTTAAACCGACTTTAAATCGATAAAGATAAAGCCGCTCAAGCTACACACCCAGAGCTGATGAATACGAGTAAGAAGGTTCAAGAGGGCATTATTCTAGAAGTAAGAGTCGATCTCAACCCTCGATTTAGTTGGCCCATTTGAAATCCTCGATCGAGTTAGAACTGTGGGCTATAGACTCGCCTTACCGCTAAGTATGTCTCATGTTCATAATGTTTTTTTCGTATCCATATTACGTAAATATGTGGACGACCTAAACCACATTATTGAATTAGAACTAGACGAGATAACAGAAGATTTAACGTATGATAAGATACGTGTTAAAATCTTAGATAAGAAGGATCATATTCGACACTCAAAGGTTATACCACAAGAGTTAGAATCTGTCAAGCTATCCTCACCTTTTTGGCATACCAGGTACGTACGTAAATTTCGAGGGCGAAATTTCATAAGGAGGGGAGATTGTAAGACCCCAGATTTTATGAAATGAAAGTATTCAATTTTCTTATAATTATTATTTTATTTCATAAATGGTTAAATTGATAAAATGTTAAATTTAAGGGTGATATGTGAAAATTTTTGCAAAGTAAGCAAGTTGTTATAAAATATTCGTTTGATCGGGAAATATTCTTTTTGTCGGGAATATCCGTATGATGGAACAATCATTGGTGGAACCCACAATGGAATTATTGTCGTAGTTAGAAAATGACAGAATTATCTTTTTATAAAAATAACGTTGAATGAGTTCTGAATTAAAACCGCTTGAACTACCCGGTAGTAAAAGTACAATGTCTGGCGTGGTTGCATAGTAGCACATGGTATTGATTATTGATGCTTACGTAAGAAGTCACTCGCTTATACTCAATTATTGCTACAAGAATAATCTTTCATCATATCTCTCATATTATTGATTCAATTATTGTCACAGTATCATCTGCATAATATTTATTATTATTAAATCAATAATTGAGACGACAAAGTTATTTATATTATTATTTGCAATATTGACAATGTCTAGAAGTTCTATCAAGGAGAGGTTTGGTCACCTAATTGCGCGCCAATAAGAAGAAATCCTTATCGGAAGCCCCCCCTTTCCTGGGAACGACCTGGTTGTTAAATATTGTGAGTTATAATATTAATGATGAATACGTTCTTGTTGATTAAAGATGAAATTGATAGTTCCATTGTGTGGGAATTATTAGTGTTAGTGGAAATCGACATTTATTTCGATAATAATTGATGTCTGGAGGTTATATTGACCAATCAGGTAATTAACCAGATAAATGAGCAATTAATGGATATTAATTCACATGCTTATAACTATGAGTTCACATGTGTGTACTATTGATTCACATGATTTACTATTAGGGGAATTGGTGCAAGATTGATAATATTTGCATGACTAAATTAAAAATGGAGGTATAGTTGAAGGTATTATACTGTAATTAGTTTTTTCACATGATTATACTATTGAGTCACATGAATGAACTATTAATTCACATGATTTACTATTAGGGGAGATGGTGCAAGTTTGATAATACTTGCAAGACTAAATTAAAAATGAAGAAAAAGAGAAAGGTATTATATTGTAATATTTCGAGCCCCAAAATGTGCAATTATCGAAACTATATTTTCCTATAAATAGAAGCTCATTCTTCCTTCATTATCACCAATTCACTAAGTCTCACAAGGACAATTATAGCGATAGAAGCTATAGAGAGAGAATCTATAGAGAGAAAGAAGAAGCGAAGTCTGCTACTTCACTACTACAGTATCCAGTCTTCTTCTGAGGTAAGGGGTATTATTTATTTCATATTCTGAAGAGAGATTATTTTTCGTATTCATATGAATATTATTTTCGTTCAATATTCGTAACGAATATCATCTTCGTTCAATATTCGTAGGAATATTATCTTCGTTAAATATTCGTTGGAATATTTTTTTCGTTCAACAGTTGTAAGGGATATTATTTTATTCAGTATTCATAGGAATAATATTTTCTTCCATACTCTGTAGTATGTGAGTAATATTATTTCGCCTCGTATTCCTGATTATATCATCATTCGGTTAAGGTATTGCTTCTATATTCTGTGAAATTAGTAGAATATCCTTGAAATTTGCGTTTCATCTAGTATCGCTTCACAAGGATATTTTCTGCACATTCTTGTTAAATTTTAAAATTTTCATGTTGGAGTACTGTCCATGAGTACTATCCATTTATACGGTACTATTCACAAAATTACTATTCATAGATACTATTCACAAAGTACTATTCACAAAGTACTATTCACGAGTACTATTCACAAAGTACTATTCACAGAGTACTATTCTCGAAGTACTATTCACGGTCTTCGCTCACTCCTAGTACTATTCACCTGTGGTACTATTCATAATAAAAATTAATTTCTTTTCGGTCCAAATCATTTTTGATACATTATCATTCTTGAATTTTACTCCACAAAGCAGTATCATGTTGACAATTTGGAAAATATTGAATTCTGGATAAATTAAATTATAAATCTTTAAAAATTTATCCTTGAACTTGTTTTATTGAATTCTTATATCATTGTCATCATCCTCATGTTTATATTATGTTGAAAGTCATTCGTGGCCTGTAGTGCATAGATGGACTTGGTATGATTATGACCAGAGATTATTCGGTATAATCATGACCATAATGTTACATATGATGTGATAAAAGTCTTTATTGGCCCGTAGTGCATTGATGGACAGTTTTTGGCATGATCATGACCATTGATGAATACACGAATATCCTTAGCCCCTAGTGCATGGATAATTTGTGATCGTGATACTAAAGAATATTTTTGGTCGTAGTGCAGGGGTGATTCGATGATGTGGTTTAGTTATTAAGCTGAGTCTCAGCGATAAAAGTGATGACAAACCTTTTAAATCATAGAAGATAATAGATTTTATGCTCTACTTGACTCTTCTAATGGATTGCCTGTTCCGCTGCAGTTAAACTTGATGTTTGTTATATTTTATCAGTTTAACACTATTGAAGGCTAAAGCTAAATTATTCTGCATTATCTTAGTCATAATATTTCTTACTAGGCTAGTTGAGCTCACCCTTTTGCTTTCATTGTTCTCTTCAGGAAATGAGAACGTAGCTGGGACTAGTTGGGAAATGGAGTGACGGTCCAGATGATAGCAATAGTAGTACTCACTATTCTATGAAATAGTGTGATAATAAATTTATTGAGGACTCCATTTGAGTTGAATACTGTCTAGAAGACAATATTTGTAAGACCCCGAATTTTATGAAATAAAAGTATTCAATTTTCCTATTTAGTAAATGGTTAAATTGATAAAAAAGTTAAAGTTAAGGGGGATATATATAAGATTTTCAAAATACGCAAGTGGTTATAAAATACTTATTTCTGTTGGGGAATATTCGTTTGGTCGTGGAATATTCTTGTTGTCAGGGAATATTCGTACGATGGCACAACCATTTGTGAGCCCCATAACAGAATAACTGTCGGATGAAGAAAACGACAAGTTTGAGTTTTATAAATAAACGACGTAATTGTTACCGTTAACACTGTTGGAATACCTGGTGGTTAAAATACGCGTGGTTGCACAGTAGGACACGGTATTGTACAATATTTTTGAATTATTGATTCTTACGTAAGAAGACACTACTCAATAATTATTAATGTTCAATATTTTATTTTATTGATTCAATAATTGCTGCGTTGATATTTTATATTATTGTTATTTCAATCATTGTCGCTGCATAGTATTTCCCATTATCAAATTAATAATTCATATTATTTGAATAATATTATTAGATAACATTATTAGCAATGTCTAAAAAGTTTTTTCAAGGGGAGGTTTGGTCATCTAATTGCGTGTCAGTAAGGAGAAATCCTTATCGGAAAGCCCCCTCTTTCCTGGGAACCATCTGGTTGTCATAATTGTGATTCTGTAATATTATTTGTCAATAATTAATTATTGATTTATATGATAAGAAAATATTTATTTGATGCTGATATAAATGATGGATTTATTTATGTGGTTATAAATGAAGGAATTAATGTTGAGGTGTTTTATCAATATTTTGTCGGATTAGAGGTATTAAAAGATCAAATCGGTGTTCTTAAAGCCCTATTGCGTGAGTTATAATTTTAATCCGACCGTTGAATCGTTGTGATTTTTGGATATGTTATACATATATTAGTCGAGTATATGTCCACAAATTTTGAACCGTTAAAAATTAATGCATGATTTGTTATGAATTTTAAGGAGTATTGAAAATCATCCGTTTGTGGGTTTCGGATATTTTCTCTCTGGAATTAGGAAACACTTAAAGCTACAAAGATGTAGAGAATTCGATTTCGTGCGGAATGGACATAAAATTCGTATTTTTCTGATAAAAGGGCTATTTATTATGAATTATTAAAGTTTCGAAAAATAAAATAATTTTTATTAAAATTGGGTGGGACCCACTTTTGGTTGGTGTTGAAAACATGTGCTAGAATTTTTGTTCAAGGGTGATGGCTGGTCTTCGTTGGTTTTGGTAGGTGTAGAATGTAAGACCCCAAAATTATTAATAAATAAAATTTAATTTCTTCTATTTATTATTTTGAAATAGTAAGGGTTGATTTGATTAATGTGGTTTGTAAGACCCCAACTTTTTGAATAAAGATTAAATTTTCTCGAAATATATTTTTGAATATTATGGTGTGGATTTGATATAATGTTATAGTTGTGGGTAATATTTACAAATTTTACAAAAGACGTAAGTGGTTATATAATATTCGATTGGTCTGGGAATATTCGTTTTAACAGAGAATATTAGGTGCATGGCCAAGACAATCATTGGTGGACCCCCACAATGGAATTATTGTCGATTTGAGAAAACGACAAAAATACTTTATGAAAATAACGACGGAAGTTTTACTGTTAATCGTTGAACTACCCGTAGTAAAAATACAAAGATACTGCTGTTAGTTGCATAAGTAGCACCGGTATTGATTATTGATGCTTATATGAGAAGTCACTCGGTTATACTCAATTATTGCTACGATGATTGCTTTGATCATATCTCTCATATTATTGATTCGATTATTGTACATAGTATCATCTGCATAATATGTTATTTTATTAAATCAATAATTGAGACGACAAAGTTATTCATATTATTAAATTGCAATATTTATAATGTCTAGAAGTTCTATCAAGGAGAGGTTTGGTCACCTAATTGCGCGCCAATAGGGAGAAATCCTTATTGAAAAGCTCCTTTTTTCCTAGGAACGACCTGGTTGATAAATATTGTGAGTTATAATATTAATGATGAATGTTATTAAAATTGAAGTTGTGTTTGGAGTTGAATTTGGAGACGCGGACGTGATATTTGACTCCGGAACGATGAAATTAGTAAAAATAGTCTATAAACACAAAAATTTTTGGAATTCACTATTTGGTCAAAAGGTCAACAGTTGACTTTTTCGGGAAAAGTCAATCTTTAAAATTTTAAAATTTATATTTTTGATAAAAATAGTTTCATTGTGTTAGAATTATTTGTGTTAGTGAAAATCGACAATTATTTTGATAATAATTGATGTCTGGAGGTTATATTGACCCGATCGAATTATTTAACTTGGATAAATGAGCAATTGATTGCTATTATTTCACATGATTATAACTATTTATTCACATGTGTATACTATTGTTTCACATTCTTGATACTATTAGGAGAGTTGGTGCAGGATTGATAATACTTGCATGACTAAGTTAAAAATGGAGGTATAGATGGAGGTACTATACTGTAATTCGTATTTTAACATGTCTAGAACTATTGATTCACATAATTTACTATTGAATCACATTATTTACTATTAGGGGAGGTGGTGCAAGTTTGATAATACTTCCATGACTAAATTAAAAATAAAGGAAAAGTTGGAGGTATTGTACTAAAATTTTCGAGCCCCAAAACGTGTAATTATCGAAACTATATTTTTCTATAAATAGAAGCTCATTCTTCCTTCATTTCTCACCAATTCACAAAAGCTTTAGAGTGATTATTATAGAGAGAAATTATAGAAAAGAAGAAGAAGTCTGTTACCTCACTATTCCAAAGATCCGATTTTTTCTAAAGGTAGGGAGTATTATTTCTTTCTTATCAATGAAGAGAACTTCATTATTCCATTATTTATTATTACATTGAATAACTTTGTATCATGCGGCTACCTATACTTGGTGAAATTCTTACATTGTTCTATTCTTTATCATTCTCATTAGAACATCCCGTCTGCATGCGTTACATCTTGGGACTGGTTCCTTCTTTATTATTACATTGGAATATCCTATCTGTAAGGCTTTTTATCCGGGACTGATTACATCTTTATTATTACATTGGAATATCACATGCATGCGTTTTTGCCGGACCGATTCCGCCTTTATTATTCATTTGGAATATCCTCATGCATGCATTTCTGTGGGACTGATTCCTTCTTTATTATTCATTGGAATATCACATGCATGCGTTTTACTGCTTGGACTTATTTCTTTTTTATTATTCTCATTGGAATAACTTTTCTGTCGCGGTCTATCGCATGCTGGTGATTTCTTTTGTTATTCCATTCCTTATTATACTCGGTTGGTTAAAGTTTTGACTTCTATACTCCATGAAATTAGTGGAATATCCTTGATATTTGCGCTTCATCCAATATCTTTTCATGAAAATATTCTTCCGAGCATTCTTGAATTTTACTCTACAAAGCAAAGATCATGTTGACAATTTGGACGTTATTAGTTCTGGATAAATTAATTCTTGAACTTGTTTTATTGAATTCTTATATCATTGTCATCATCCTCATGTTTATATTATATTGAAAGTCATCGTGGCTTTCATAGTGCATAGATGGACTTGGTATGATTATAACCAGGGATTATTCGGTATAATCATGACCGTAATGTTAAAAATGATGTGGTAAAAGTCCTCATTGGCCCGTAGTGCATTGATGGACAGATGTTGGCATGATCATGACCATTATTGAATACACAAATATTCTTGGACCGTAGTGCATGGATAATTGTGGTCGTGATACTAAAGAATATCCTTGGTCAGAAGTGCGAGGATGATTCGATGATGTGGATTATTTATTGTTTGAGTCCCAATGATAAAAGTGATGAAAAACTTTTAAAACATAAAAGATAGTAGATTTTATTCTCTACTTGACTCTTTTAATGGATTTCTTGTTCCGCAGATTAAACTTGATGGTTGTTATATTGTATCGGTTTAACACTATCAAAACTAACGATAATATATTTTGCATTATCTTAGTCATAATATTTCCCTCTCGGGCTAGTTGAGCTCACCCTTTTACTTTTATTGTTCTCTTCAGAAAATGAGAACGTAGCAGGGACTAGTCGGGGAACGGAGTGACGGGCCAGATGATACCATTAGTAGTCCTCACTATTCTGTGAAATAGTGTGTTAATAATTGTAATGAGGACTCCTTTTGAGTTTGTATAATCTCTAGTAGACAATATTTGTATTCAAACTCACAACTTATGTTTTATCGTATTGTACACTTACGGCGTTGTATTATTAAGTTGTATTTGAATTACGTATCATGTATCCGGCGACTCAAGATGGGTGATGTATACCTATTTTGGGGGCGTCACATGCTTAGTTATGGGTAAAATGCGCAAATATTTTAAATAAGCAAGTGGTTATAAAATATTCATTTTATAGGAGAATATTCGTTTGGTCGTGGAATATTCTTCTTTGTGAATATTCGTATTTACAAGATGCCTTACTTGTGGGCCCCCATAACGGAAAGCGATTGGATGAAAAAATGATAAATATAAGTTGTTTATAAATAACGGCGTAGTTGTTACTGCTAATCTTGTTGAAATACTCGGTTGGTTAAAACACGAAAGATTACCATATTGCACCAATTATTGATTCTTACGTAAGAAGGCACTACTTAATAATTGTTACGAATTACTGCTCAAGATTTTATTTTATTGATTCAATAATTGTTTGCGTTGATATTTTATATTACTGTTGTTTTAATAATTGTCACTACACAGTATTTTCCATTATCGGAGCAATAATTTATATTATCTGAATAATATTATTGGATAATACTATTGGCAATGTCTAGAAAGTTCTGTCTAAGGAGAGGTTTGGTCAACTAATTACGCGCCAGTAAAGAGAGATCCTTATTGGAAAGCCCCCTCTTTCCTGGGAACTACCTGGTTGTCAATATTGTGATTCTGTAATATTATTTGTAAATAATTAATTATTAATTTATATGATGAAAAAAATATTGATTTTATGTGGATATAGATGGAGAAAATTTTTAAAGTGACAATTGTTGAAAATTAATATTTTATCTTTTTCTGATAAAATAATTCATTTAATTATATTATTTTAATAATATAATAATGATAATATTTTTACAATAAATGTGGGATATATGAGTATATGAGGAAGAGTATTTTTGCTCAATAAATGATAAACACATGTTTTATGTGTCGGTGAACCCCATTTCTTGACTGAATTTTAATTATAGCCTGTAAAATCGTCCATTTATGGATTTCGGTCAATTTCTGTTTGGAATTTAGAAAAACTTTTTTCTGCAAAGTTGTAGATAATTGAATTTCCTATGGAAAAGATATGAGGTTCAAATTTTTTTGACAAAAGGGCTATTTATTATGAATTATTGAAGTTCCAAAGTTCCGAAATAATTAAATTTTGGAAGTTTTAAATATTTTTGTTTAGAAAAACGTTTTTGGCATTATGGTGGGCTATATTGATGGCTGAATTCAGATGGTCTTGAGGTGGGCGTGAATTTGGTTTATAAATATATTATTATATTAAATTTTCTATTTTGGTGTTCTAAGCATTTTCCTATAAATAGGGTGCTTAGGTTAGAATTGAAAATCACACCAGAAACTGAAGTTTTCTCCCTCTTTCTCTCTCGATATATTGAGCGTATTCTTGTGAGCATTTTAATACTTTGAGTGTTGCTATATGGTGCAAGTTCAAGTCATAGGCTATATCCAGTGTTTCAACTAGAAGTACTGTCTTTACGAGGTAAGGGATGTTATTTTCTTCTGAAATGATATTATTTTCTTCAATATCATTATGCCTAAATATTGGTTTGAACTTTTTATCAAATTTAGAACTTTTAGTGTCGGGGTTACTATTCACGTATACGACACTATTCACGTATACGGCACTATTCACGAATACGGCACTATTCACAGAAAAATTAAATTTTTGTTTTTCGTCCAAAATATCTATTATGGATACTAGCTTTGATTGTATCCATGTTTTGATCATTCTTGAATTTTACTCCACTATGATTATTTATGAGGTATTTTTGGACATGGAATAGCTGAAATACGAATCCTTAATATTTATTCTTTTATTTCACTGGATTCATTTTCTTTAAAATATTTTTCATCATCCTCAGTCTTAAAAGTTGATATTACTGAATATCTTTGGCATGTAGTGCAAAGATGAATGATTTTCTTATGAATATCTTGGGCCCGTAGTGCAAAGATGAATATTTAATTCCAGATATATATTGATTGATGTTACAGGGATAAAATATTGACGATGAACTTTTAAATTAATATATAGAAGATAGTAGATTGCATTCTCTACTTAACTCTTCTAATGAATTATTATTTCTGCTGTGAATATTGATTTAAACTGGTTATCTATTGTATTCTATTAGATTTTTCCCTGTTGAAGACTAACGATAATTTGTTCTATGTTATCTTAGTCATAATATTATTTACTGGGCTAGTTGAGCTCACCCTTTTCCTTTTTGTTCCATTTTTCTTCTCAGGAGGCGAGAATGTAGCGAGTACTAGTCGGGATATGGAATGAAGGTTCTAGAAAGTCGTTTTAGTAGTCCTCACCATTTTTGTAAAATAATGTATCAATAATTGTAATGAGGACTTATTTGAGTGTGGATATTGTCTAGATGACAATATTTGTATTTAAACTCACAGTTTTTATGTTGTATTAATAAAGTTGTAGTTGTTTCTGTACCATGTATTTTGACGACTCAGAATGGGTGTTGTATACCTATTTTGGGGGCGTCACATAGAAAAATAAAATAATAATATTATTTTAGTCTCCTTTGGCGTTCTAGCATTTTCCTATAAATAGGCGCTTAAGTTAAAATTGAAAATCACGCCAGAAACAAGTTTTCTTTATCTCTATATTATCGAGCGTATTTTTGTGAGTATTTAGATACTTTGAGAGTTGTTATTCAGTGCAACGTTCCTTCGGCTTTATATTCGTGTCAGAAATACTGCTCTTTTGAGATAAGGGATTGTAAGGGTTATTATGTTTTTCATGTTTCATAATTTTTCTGACCTTCAAAAATTCTGAAAAAATTTGAAATGATAATTTGATGAATTTTCTAGATTGTGTCTAAAAATGGCGATTTTTGGATGTATATATTAGGAGTTATGAATATTATGGGAAAAGACTATTTTAAAAGTAAACCCTTATAACTCCTTGTGGTTAACTCCAAAATTGGTAAAAATTTTATTGGGAGTACATGTATATAAAAGAATTATACTCTGTAAATTTCAGAATTTTTGGACAAAAGTACAGTTTATGATAAATGTCTAAATATTCTTTGCTTTTGGCCATATGAAAAATAGTAAATGAATTTTAAAATTTCGAGAAAATATATGTTCAATATGGAACTATATTCTGCTAAATCCCAGAAAAGAAAATTTGTTTGTACTGATTTGGTATTTTTCATGAAAATGGACTAGTTATGAGTAATGAATTAAATATGTTATGTGAAGTAAAAAAATTTGAAAAATAGGATTTTATGGCTTAAGAATCTTATATGAGGTATATGCAAATTTTTTATGATGGTTTTGGTTATTGGTGATGAAATCTTATGAGTTTGGCATTTTAGGATGATTAAGTGCATTATTTAGTAAAGTGTAAACAATTAAAATAAATTATTTATAAGTTTAAGAAATGTTATTATTTCAATATCATTATACCGAAATATTGCATGATATGGATTTGATTGTGGAATTTCTACATTTTTCATGTTGGGGTTACTATTCATGAATTACTATTCATGAGTTACTATTCATGTGGTACTATTCACGACAAAATTGGTTTATTTTTTTGACCAAATTATCGTTGATTTATGAATCTTACTCTTGAAATTAAATTCATGTTTTGATTATATTATTTTTATTATTATATATAACATTTTTATAATCCTGGTGAAGAAATTTCTCTTTGACTTGAGTGTAAGGATGGGTAGATTATTGGTATGATCATGACTATGGGTTCTCTTTGGCCAGTATTGCAAAGTTGAATCATTGACTGGTATGATCATGACCATTGAATTTATAATTGAATATTTTTAGCTTAAGTGCAAAGGTGAATTGATCAACATGGTTATAATTATGGTTTATATAAATTCTGAAATGATTATGTATTTCTTTGAGATATGAATATCTTTGGCCCGTAGTGCAAAGATGACATGTTTTTGAATATCTTTGGCCTGTAGTGAAAAGATGATCTGTTGTTGAATATCTTTGGCATGTAGTGCAAAGATGACCTGTTTTTGAATATCTTTGGCCTATAGTGCAAAGATGATCTGTTGTTGAATATCTTTGGCTTGTAGTGCAAAGATGACCTATTTTTGAATATCTTTGGCTCGTAGTACAAAGATGACTTGTTGATAAATATCTTTGCCCCGTAGTGCAAAGATGAATTTATTAGTATGATTATGAACAGGAACTGTGATTTGGTATAACCATGATCTTTGATGTTTCAGGTAAAGACAAGTGATGAAAATTATCTTTGTCCTGGATGAGAAGAGGAATTTAGAACCACAAATATGATTATGAGTTATTCACATGAATGTGGACAGGAACTGTTGATTTATATTACAGGGATAAAACATTGTTGGTTTACTTTTAACATGGAAAAGATAATAGACTTTATGGTCTATTTGACTCTTCTAATGGATTTCTCGTTCCGCTGCAACTATGGTTGAAAAGTTTTATCATCTACCATATTACTAATGAAGGTTATTGATAATTTATTTATCTTTAGTCATGATATTCTTTACTGGGCTAGTTGTGTGACACCCCCAAAATAGGTATACATCACCCATTCTGAGTTGTCAATACACGGTACAGAAACAACTACAACTTTATTATTACAACAGTAAAACTGTGAGTTTAAATACAGATATTGCCATCTAAACAATATCCACATACAAATAAATTCTCATCATAATTATTGATACATTATTTTACAAAAATGATGAGGACTACTAAACAACTCTCTAAAACCATCATTCCATACCCCGACTCGTACTTTCATTACATTCTCGCCCTCCCGAGAAGAAAAATGGAACAAAAAGGAAAAGGGTGAGCTCAACTAGCCCAGTAAAGAATATTATAACTAAGATAATACAGAACAAATTATCGTTAGTCTTCAACAGGGAAAAAAAATCTAATAGAATACAATAGACAATAAGTTTGAAATCAATACTCGCAGCGGAAAATATTAATTCATAGAAGAGTTACGTAGAGGATGAAATCTACTAATATCTATGAATTTAACAGTCCATCATAAATATTTTTATCTCTGTAACATCAATCAATATATATCCGAATCATAGATTCATCCTTGCACTACAAAAGCAAGGACATTTACCATTAATTGGTCATGTTCATATAAACACTGCTCATCTTTGCACTACGGGCCAAAGATATTCATCGAAAATCATTCATCTTTTACACTACGTGCCAAAGATATTCATCGAAATCATTCATCTTTGCACTACAGGCCAATGATATTCCATAATATCATCATTTAAGACTGAGGATGATGAAAAATATTTTTTTTTTTTAAAGAAACGAATCCAGTGAAACAAAATGACAAGGATTAAGGATTAAGGATTCGTACTTTGTTTTATCCACGTCCAAAAATACCTCAAAAATAATCATAGTGGTGTAAAATTCAAGAATGATCAAAACATGGATACAATCAAAGCTAGTATCCACAATAGATATTTTGGACGAAAAAGAAGATTTTTATTTTTTGATGAATAGTCTTAGTATTCGTGAATAAGACTGCGATCGATACGTGAATAAGAACTCTACACCAAAAGTTCCAAATTTGATAAAAACTTCAGATCAATATTTCAAAGATAATGATATTGAAGAAATAATATCATTACGAAAAAAAATAATATCCCTTACCTCGAAATACAATATTTAACTGTAATAATCGGATATAAAGCTATAACTTGAACTTTCACCGTATAACAATACTCAAAGTATACTCAAAATACTCACAAGAATACGCCGATAATATAGAGAGAAAAACTTCGCTTCGTGTGATTTTCAATTCTAACCTAAGCACCTATTTATAGGAAAATGCTTAGAACACCAAAGCGTAAAATTTATTAAAATATTAATATATATATATATATATATATATATATATATCTTCACGCACACCTTAGACAATCTGATCTCAAATTTTTTTTCCATGCTAGTGGGCACACCTACCTTGTTAAAAACGTTTTTATTATTTAAAATAATTTAAACTTCCAAAATCAATTATTTTGAGCTTTGGAACTTCAATAATTCACAATAAATAGCCCTTTTGTCGAAAAATTCAAATCTCGCAAGTTTTTATAGGAAATTCAATTCTCTACAACTTTACGTAAGAAAGGTTTTCCAAATTCCAAGCCGTAAATTGACCAAATCCACAAACCAAGCGATTTTAGAGGCTATAATCAAATTTCAAATAATAAATGGGGTCCACCGACATGTTTAACATGTTTTAAACATTTATTGCAACAAAATACTCTTCCTCCTCAGATACTCATATATTCCACATTCGTTGTAAAAATATCACCATTATTATATTATTAAAATATAATAATATATATATTTAAATGAATTATTTTATTAGAAAAAGATAAAATTTTAATTTTCAACAATTGTCACATTAAAAATTTTCTCCATCTATATCCACATAAAATCAATATTTTTCTCATCATATGAATCAATAATTAATTATTCACAAATAATATTACGTAATCACAATATCGACAACTGTGCGCTCCTGTGGAGCAGGGGCTTTCCAATAAGAATTTCTCCTTCTTCGCCGCCGCAATTAAAGGTGACCAAACCTCTCCTTAGATGTAACTTTCTAGACATTGCCAATAATGTTATCTAATAATATTATTCAGATAATATGAATTATTGCTTCGATAATGAAAAATACTGTGTAATGACAATTATCAAACAACAAAGAATATAAAATATCAACGCAACAATTATTGAACCAATAAAATATCTTTGAGCAATAATTATCGTAACCATTATTGAGTAGTGCCTTCTTACGTAAGAGTCAATAATTGGTGCAATACCGTACTACTTCGCGCAACAACGCCAGACATCGTTTTAACCAATCGGGTATTCCAACAATGGTAAATCAGTAACAACTACTGTAGTTATTTTTAAACAACTTATATTTATTTTCTTCCTCCAATCGCTTTCGTTATGGGGCCCACACATGTCACAAGTTATCGCATTTAATATTCCCAACAAAGATTTAATATTCCACGACCAAACGAATATTCCCGACAACAATGAATATTTTATAACTACTTTGCTTATTTTGAAATATTTATGTATTTTACTCATAACTATCCACATTAATCACATCAACCCTTACTATTTCAAAATAATAATTAGAGGAAATTAAATTTCATTTATTAATTATTTGGGGTCTTACAACCTCCCCTCCTTATAAAATTTCGTCCTCGAAATTGACATACGATACACAGTGTTTCAAAAGGTGAGGATACCTCGCTTTCATTTTCGTTTCCAATTCCCAGGTCATTTCTTCTATAGCATGATTCCTCCACAAGACTTTAACTTGTGGTATGACCTTCGTGCGTAGGACATGCTCCTTCCTATCCAAGATCTTGACAGTACCTCCCTCATACGTTAAGTCTTCTATTATCTCGTCCTAAGCTCTAACTCAATAACGTGGTTCGGGTCTTTCACATATTTATAAAGTACAGATATATGAAACACATTATGAACACGAGACATACTTGGAGGTAACGCGAGTCTATAGGCTACATTTCCTACTCGGTCAAGAATTTGAAATGGACCAATAAATCGTGGATTGAGCTTTCCTTTCTTCCTAAATCTTGTAACTCCCTTCCATGGAGCAACTCGCAACAATACATGATCCCCTATACTAAATTCCACGTCCTTTCGATGAAGATCCGCATAACTCTTTTTTTTCGATCTTGTGCCGTTTGTATATGTTGTCGAATCATTTGGATCTTTTCGATAGTCATACGTATTTCAACTTCGGGTCCCAACAATGTTGTTTCACCCACCTCATCCCAACATATTGGAGAGCGACACTTTCGTCCATATAATGCTTTATATGGAGCCACACCTATACTGCTTCGATGATAACTGTTGTTGTAGGAGAATTCCACCAATGGTAAATACTTATCCTAACCGCCTTGAAGTCTAGGACACAGTCTTAATAAATCTTCAAGAGTTTGAATAGTCCTCTCTCGATTGTCCGTCTGCTTTGAGGGTGGTATGCCGAATCAATCGTGAACTGCACTCCATAGCTTTTTGCAAGCTAACCCAAAAATCTTGAAGTGAATCTTGGGTCACGATCCAAACTATAGATACTGGCATGCCATGCAACCTCACAATCTCATTTATATACATACTAAAGAAGACGTTCAAGAGAATAAGTCTCCGTGTCGGCAAGAAATGTGCGTACTTGGTTAATCTATCAACAATAACCCAAATAGCATTTATGCCTTGAGAAACCGTGGGAAGACCCGTAATTGAAATCCATGGTAATGTGTTCCCACTTCCATTTCGGAATCTCAAGTGGTTGCAATGGTCACTTAGGCACTTCATGCTCTCGCCTTTACACGCTGACAAGTTAAACATGTTGAGATAAACTTTGCAATCTCTCTTCATATTGTTCCACCAAAATGTATGTCAAGATCACGATACATTTTAGTACTTCCAGATGGATTACAAATGGTGTATTGTGTGCCTCTATCATGATCTTGTACTTCAAATCGTAATCGTTAGGAACACAAAGTCCGGAGTGGACTCAAGTATTCCTTCTTCATCAATTCTCGATTCCGAATAAAGACTTCTTGTACTTTCTTCTTCATATGCATCACCTCCCAAGGTCGGTGGCTTGAGCAACCTTAACTTTTTCTATTAAAGTTGGCTCTATCGTATACTTGACATCATCACACTCGTTCCTGCATATGATCTTCTACTTAACGCGTCAGCTACCACGTTCGCTTTTCCATGATGGTATTGAATAGTGTGGTCATAGTCTTTCAATAGCTCAAGCCAACGTCGATGCCGCATGTTGAGTTCTTTTTGAGTGAAGAAATATTTAAGGCTTTTATGGTCTGAATATATCTCCACTTTCTCCCCATATAGATAAGTGTCTCCGGATCTTTAATACGAAAACGATCGGGCGCTTAACTCTAGATCATGAGTAGGATAATTCCTCTCATATTCTTTAAGTTGTCGTGAGGCATAGGCTATGACTTTCCCATGTTGCATGAGAATACATCCTAACCTTTTGCTCAAGCATCGTTGTAGATAACAAATCCATCCGCACTCGGATGGTATTGTTAGAACAGTGCTTAAAATGAGTCTCTTCTTAAGCTCTTGGAAACTCTTCTCGCATTCCTCGCTCCATATGAATTTTGTATCCTTTCGAGTCGATGAGTTAATCTGAGTAGCGATTCGAGAAAACCTTCCACGAATCTCCGATAATAACCAAATTAAACCCAAAAGCTACATACTTCATCACCGACTTGGTTGCTCCTAACTTTGTATTGCTTCAATCTTCACGTCAACAGATACTCCATGTTTTGACACCACGTGCCCAAGGAATGCTACTTCCTCAAGCCGTAACTCGCATTTCTTTAACTTAGCATATAGCTTGTTTTCACGAAGCCTTTGGAGTACTAGCTTTAAATGGTGCTCATGATCTTCACTACTTTTGGAATATATGAGGATGTCATCAATAAAGACAACAACGAATTTATCCAAATATTCTTTGAATACTCGATTCATCATATCCATGAAAGCCGCAGAAGCATTAGTCAATCCGAAAGACATAACTGAGAATTCATAATGCCCATACCGAAGTTCTCGGTTAGCGCTTTAGAATATCCTCGCTTCTAATTTTCAAATTGATGATATCCGAACAAAGATCGATTTTTGAAAAGAATTGTGCTCTCTTGAATCGTCAAACAAGTCATCAATACGAGGTAGAGGATACCTATTCTTGATGGTGACATGGTTCAATTCCGATAGTCAATACAAAGTCGCATACTCCGCCTTTCTTCTTTACTTAATAAAACAGAGCACCCCAAGGAGATGTACTTAGACGAATGAAACCGATGTCCAACAATTCCTCGTAGTTGGACCTTTAACTCCTCGAAGTTCAATAGAGCCATTCGATATGGGGTTTTAGAAATGGGCTTTGTGCCAGTTCAAGGTCAATAAAGAATTCAACTTCACGCTCGGGGTGACCGGAAGTTCTTCAGAAATACGCCAGAAAGTTAATAACAACAGAATATTATTCAATTTTGGCGTGTCTTTATTCAAATCCATAACATGGGCTAAGAAAGCTTGACATCCGCTTTTCAATAAACGAATTGCTTTATGATTAGATATGACAAAGATTGATTTTAATGGTTTAGTTGCTCGAATTGAACAACAGGTTGATTAGGAATATGAAAACTAACAACCTTACGAAAAACAATCAATTTTGGCATGATGAGTAGTTAACCAATCAATCCCTAAAATCACATCAAAAGCAAGTATCTTTAAAGAGATAAGGTCAACAGTAAGATAAGGGTGCCAACTTGGATTAGACAAGATTTATAAACAATGGATGTGATGAAAGTTTCTCCAACTGAGTTTCCACAGATAGGTCAAAGTCTAATTTTTCCTGAGTCAAATTTAAACGTTGAGCACAAGTAGGAGAGATAAATGAATGGGTAGCACCGGATTCTAGTAAAGTATAAACTTCACAACAATTTATAAATAGCTTACCGGTGATCACCTCGTTTGGGTTCCTCGCATTTTGACCAATCACAACAAACGCTCTTCCGAGAACTGTTGACTTTGACTTTTCTCGGGATACCTTTTCGAGTCACCGTCCCCACGAACTAGGTTTTGCTACTGCAATCTCGAAAGCGATATGTCCTTCCTTTCCACAATTATAGCATACCCGAATCTGTTGTGGGCGCTTTGGATCGATATGTCCCTCTTTCCCGCATTTATAGCATATAATCGGTGGTCGTTTCTCTCCTCGAACCGATTACTTCATCGCACCGCTGTCTTCACATGGTCGTTGTTGAATCTCCTCTTTTAAAATCTCCTCCTCGACTCGTTTCTTCTATTTTCATGGCCATGATTACCACCGTAGTGGTTACCATTTTGTCCATCTTTTTTCTTTCTCCACCGGGTTATTGTTGTTTTGTTGATCGCTATCTCCAAAGATGATCCTCGATTAGGTACCTCGGTTGACCGTACTCGTTATCTCGCTTCTAACAATTGAGCCCTATTAACAACATCTCAATAAAGAGAAAATTTATGAGAGATGAGATCTTGACGTATCTTGGGTTTCAAACCTCTCGAAACATCTGCGTCATACGTTCCTCATTCTCCACCAAATGAGGTGCAAACACTCGATAACTCTGCAAACTTCGCCTCATCGAGAGACACCGCCCATGTTGTTCTCGCTCGGTCTAATAAACTCCACTTCCTTCATATGACGAACACTTTCGTGGAAAGTATTTGTCATTAAATAGTTTCAAATGTCTCCCAAGACATGCCGAAAAGTACCGGATGGAGTGCGCTTCACGAGACTCCACCAAGAATACCTTTCGCCATTTTAACATAAAGGTGGCGAATGGAACCTTCTGTTCCTCCGTGCATCCCAAGACATCGAATATCTTGGTAATTTGCTTGACCCATGTTTCCGCCATGATCGGATCGGGCTTTCCCTTAAATTCGTGGTCCCAACTCTTTGAATCGCTTGTTTGTGACAACCCGTGAATTGCTATCATTTCCTCCTATGTTTTGAACACGAGTCTCCTCGTCTCGATTTTTGCATGAACTGCAAAAAGCTTCTAAACATCCCTCGTTCATCATCTCGCTTTCAGGTGGTGTTGTTCACGGGAGGAACATTACCATCTGTTGCACGCTCTCCTCGTTGGTGAGACAGAGCGTCTCCACGGTCTCATTTTCATTGTTAATATTCTCGATCGACATTCTCAAATACTATCATAAAACAAGGGTTAATTAAGCAAATCAATATATCACATAATATCCTTATTGACCAACTAACAAATAAGCTTAGGTAGGACACACTTAGCGAAGGATTTACTCGCCTCCCTCCTAGTTCTATTCCCGATCTCCGCCAGATCATATCCTAAGCTCGATACCAACCGTGACACCCCAAAAATAGGTATACATCAACCATTCCGAGGTCAATACCCTGCATGTGAAACAACTACAACTTTATTATTACAACAATGAAAGCTGTGAGTTTAAATACGAGATATTGCCATCTAAACAATATCCACATACAAATAAATCCTCATCATAATTATTGATACATTATTTTACAAAAATGGTGAGGACTACTAAACAACTCTCTAAAACCATCATTCCATACCCCACTGCGTACTCGCTACATTCTCGCCTCCCGAGAAGAAAATGGAACAAAAAGGAAAAAGGTGAGCTCAACTAGCCCAAAAAAAATATTATGACTAAGATAATACAGAACCAATTATCGTTAGTCTTCAACGAGGAAAAAAAATCTAATAGAATACAATAGATAATAAGTTTGAAATCAATACTCATAATACGAAAATATTAATTCATAGAAAGAGTTACGTAGAGGATGAAATCTACTAATATCTATGAATTTAACAATTCCATCATCAATATTTTTATCCCCCGTAACATCAATCAATATATATCCGGAATCATATATTCATCCGCAGCACTACAGCCAAGAACATTCACCACTGGTCATGTTCATCTAAACACTGCTCATCTTTGCACTACTAGCCAAAGATATTCATCGGAAATCATTCATCTATGCACTACAGGCCAAAGATATTCCATAATATCATCATTTAAGACTGAGGATGATGAAAAATATATTATTATTTTTTAAAGAAACGAATCCAGTGAAACAAAATGACAAGGATTAAGGATTAAGGATTAAGGATTAAGGATTCGTACTTTGTTTTATCCACGTCCAAAAATACCTCAAAAATAATCATAGTGGTGTAAAATTCAAGAATAATCAAAACATGGATACAATCAAAGCTAGTATCCACAACAGATATTTTGGACGAAAAGAAAAATTTTTATTTTTCGATGAATAGTCCCGTATTCGTGAATAAGATCAGTATCACGTGAATAGTCTCAGATATCGTGAATAAGAATCTCAAACACCAAAAAGTTCCAAATTTGATAAAAACTTCAGATCAATATTTCAAAGATAATGATATTGAAGAAATAATATCATTACGAAAAAAATAATATCCTTACCTCCTGGAAAGACAAGATTTAACTGAATCTATCGATATAAAGCTATAACGAACTTTCACCGATATAGCAATACTCAAAGTATACTCAAAATATTCACAAGAATACGCTCGATAATATAGAGAAAACTTGAGTTTAAATTGTGATTTTCAATTCTAACCTAAGCACCCTATTTATAGGAAAATGCTTAGAACACCAAAAGCGAAAAATTTATTAAAATATTAATATATATATATATATATATATATATATATATATATATATATATCTTCATGTACACCTTGGACAATCTGATCTCAAATTTTTTTCCATGCTAGGTAGGCACACCTACCTTTATTAAAAACGTTTTTATTATTTAAAATAATTTAAACTTCAAAAATCAATTATTTCGAAGCTTGAAACTTCAATAATTCACAATAAATAGCCCTTTTATCAGAAAATTTAAATCTCGCAAGTTTTTATATGAAATTCAATTCTCTACAACTTTACAGAAGAAAGGTTTTCCAAATTCCAAGCAAAAATTGACCGAAATCCACAAACGGGTGATTTTAGAGGCTATAATCAAATTTCGAGATAATAAATGGGGTCCAATTTATTATGTTTAACATGTTTTAAGCATTTATTGCAACAAAATACTCTTCCTCCTCCTCAGATACTCATATATTCCACATTCGTTGTAAAAATATCACCATTATTATATTATTAAAATATAATAATATATATATTTAAATGAATTATTTTATCGAAAAAGATAAAATTTCAATTTTCAACAATTGTCACATTAAAATTTTCTCCATCTATATCCACATAAAATCAATATTTTCCTCATCATATGAATCAATAATTAATTATTCACAAATAATATTACAAAATCACAATATTGACAACTGTGCGGCTTCAGGGAAGAGGGGGCTTTCCAATAAGAATTTCTCCTTACTTGGCGCCGAATTAGGTGACCAAACCTCTCCTTAGATGTAACTTTCTAGACATTGCCAATAATGTTATCTAATAATATTATTCAGATAATATGAATTATTGCTTCGATAATGAAAAATATCTTGTGTAATGACAATTATTGAAACAACAGCAATATAAAATATCAACGCAACAATTATTGAACCAATAAAATACTAAATAGTAATTACTGTAACCATTATTACGTAAGAGCCAATAATTGGTGCAATACTATGTGCTACTATGCAACAACGCCAGACATCGTGTTTTAACCACCGGGTATTCCAACGATTAAATGTGCGTAATAACTACGCCAAGTTATTTTTAAACAACTTATATTTGTCGCTTTCTTCCTCCAATCGCTTTCCGTTATGGGGCCCACACATGGTCGCTACCGATGCATTTAATATTCCCGACAGCAGTTGGTAATATTCCACGACCAAACGAATATTCCCCGAAACAACAATGAATATTTTATAACCACTTTGCTTATTTTGAAATATTTACGTATTTTACCCATAACTATCCACATTAATCACATCAACCCTTACTATTTCAAAATAATAATTAGAGGAAATTAAATTTCATTTATTAATTATTTGGGGTCTTACAAGTTGAGCTTACCCTTTTGCTTCACAATTTCTTTCAGGTAATAAGAGTGTAGCTGGGTCGAGCAGGGGTAACAGGGGAATGGAACGGTGGTCTCTAGCGGTGGAAGTTCTCCCTAAACAGTATAGAAAAATGTGTTGTATTTTATACATCATTTAGTAGTTATATTTGGTGAATCAAATAGGATGAGGCGAACCCAATGTTGAAAAGGTGTTTTGCCACTATCACACAAGATGTCTAATGATATACAACCTCATGTTATCATAAGACAGAGTTGTGCACATCCACTTGCTGAGTATATCTACGAGCACTACCTATATGATCTTGGAGTTTGGTTGAAATATAATTTTCAATTGCGACAGCGGTGGAGATAGTGATATTTCAAGAGAAGACTCACCATTGGAAAGAACATGATAAGTAATCTTCTCATTTTCTTTAGGGTCTATTGGTCAACCAAGGATAATTCGTGGGCATATGATATCTATCATAACCTGTAGACGCACGGCCTCCCAACATGTACGAAGGTTTCTTGAGCACTTCCCAAAGATTTTAATTTCTAAAAAAGTTATTGACTGTACCTTTATGTAAGGTGCCATTGTGACGTGCTATCCATAATTGTGACATGAGTCACAGTTGGTATATATTTGTATCAAACTCACAACATATGTGTTGTTGTATTTTGCACGACAATTGCAGTAATAAAGTTGTAGTTGTTTTCTGTACCACGTATTTGGCGACTCAGAATAGGTTGGATGGATTGGACCTATTTTGGGGGCGTTACATTTGCATCGAGCTTAGGATATGATCTCCATGGAGATCGGGAATAGAACTAGGAGGGGAGATATGAGTAAATCCTTCACTAGTGTGTCCTACCTAAGCTTATTTATTGGTCAATCATAATATCGGGATATTATGTGATATGTTAAATTATTCAATTAACCATTGTTTTGAAGCTGTATTCTAGAATGATATCTGAAATACAGGAGATGAGCAATGGAGAAATCATGATGACAAGGAAGATGGAATCTGAAATGAAAGCAAGGTATTCTCAACTCTTTGAATTATCAGGTACGTAAATTTCGGGGACGAAATTTCATAAGGAGGGGAGATTGCAAGACCCCGAATTTTATGAAATAAAAGTATTCAATTTTCCTATTTAGTAAATGGTTAAATTGATAAAAAAAAAAAATTAAAGTTAAGGGGGATATATATAAGATTTTCAAAATACGCAAGTGGTTATAAAATACTCATTTCTATTGGGGAATATTCATTTGGTCGTGGAATATTCTTGTTGTCGGGGAATATTCGTACGACGGCGCAGCCATTTGTGGGCCCCATAATTAAATAACTGTCGGATGGAAAAAATGACAAGTTTGAGTTTTATAAATAAACGACGTAATTATTACCGTTAACACTGTTGGAATACCTGGTGGTTAAAATACAGTAATGCGCGTGGTTGCACAGTAGCACACGGTATTGCATAATATTTTTGAATTATTGATTCTTACGTAAGAAGACACTACTCAATAATTATTACAGTAATTACTGTTCAATATTTTATTTTATTGATTCAAAAATTGCTGTGTTGATATTTTATATTATTGTTGTTTCAATAATTGTCACTGCACACTATTTCCCATTATCAGATCAATAATTCATATTATTTGAATAATATTATTAGATAGCATTATTGGAAATGTCTAGAAAGTTCTGTCAAGGAGAGGTTTGGTCATTTAATTGCATGCCAGTAAGGAGAAATCTTTATCGAAAAGCCCCCTCTTTCCTAAGAACCACCTGGTTGTCATAATTGTGATTCTGTAATATTATTTGAGAATAATTAATTATTGATTTATATGATAAGTAAATATTTATTTGATGCGGATATAAATGATGGATTTATTTATGTAGTTATAAATGAAGGAATTAACGTTGACGTGTTTTATCAGTATTTTGTCGGATTGGAGGTATTAAAAGATCAAATTGGTGTTCTTAAAGCTATATTGCGTGAGTTATAATTTTAATCCGACCGTTAGATCGTTATAATTTTTGGATATGTTATACATATATTAGTCGAGTATATGTCCACAAATTTTGAACCGTTAAAAATTAACGCATGATTTGTCATGAATTTTAAGGAGTATTGAAAATCATCCGTTTGTGGGTTTCAGATATTTTCTGTTTGGAATTTGGAAAAACTTAAAGCTACAAAGTTGTAGAGAATTCGATTTCATGTGGAATGGACATAAAATTTGTATTTTTATGATAAAAGGGCTATTTATTATGAATTACTGAAGTTTCGAAAAAATAAAATAATTTTTATTAAAATTGGGTGGGACCCACTTTTGGTTGGTGTTGAAAACATGTGCTAGAATTTTTGTTCAAGGGTGATGGCTGGTCTTGGTTGATTTTGGTAGGTGTAGAAAAATAAAATAATATTATTATTTTATTTTTTTAGTCCCCTTTAGCGTTCTAGCATTTTCCTATAAATAGGCGCTTTAGTTAGAATTGAAAATCACACCAGAAAAAAGTTTTCTTTCTCTCTATATTATCGAGCATATTTTTGTGAGTATTTAGATACTTTGAGAGTTGCTATTCAGTGCAAGGTTCCTTCAACTTTATATCCTGGTCAGAAATACTGCTCTTTTGAGGTAAGAGATTGTAAGGGTTATTATGTTTTTCATGTTTTGTAATTTTTTCGACCTTCAAAAATTCTGAAAAAAAATTGAAATGATAATTTGATGAGCTTTCTAGATTGTGTCCAAAAATAGCTATTTTTGGATGTATAGATTAGGAGTTATGAATATTATGGGAAAAGACTATTTTAAAAGTAAACCCTTATAACTCCTTGTGGTTAACTCCAAAATTAATGAAATTTTTATTGGGAGTACATGTATATAATAGAAGTATACTCTGTAAATTTCGGAATTTTTGGACAAAACTACATTTTATGATAAATGTCTAAATATTCGGTTGTTTTGGCCATATGAAAAATAGTAAATGAATTTTAAAAATTCTGAGAAAAATATATGTTCAATATGGAACTATATTCTGCTAAATTCCAAAAAAGAAAATTTGTTTGTACTGATTTGGTATTTTTCATAAAAATGGACTAGTTATGAGTAAATGAATTAAATATGTTATGTGAAGTAAGAAAATTGGAAAATAGGATTTTATGGCTTAAGAATCTTATATGAGGTATATGCAAATTTTTTATGATGGTTTTGGTTATTGGTGATGAAATCTTATGAGTTTGGCATTTTAGGATGATTAAGTGCATTATTTAGTAAAGTGTAAACAATTAAAATAAATTATTTATAAGTTTAAGAAATGTTATTATTTCAATATCATTATACCGAAATATTATTGCATGATATGGATTTGATTGTGGAATTTCTACATTTTTCATGTTGGGATTACTATTCATGAATTACTATTCATGAGTTACTATTCATGTAGTACTATTCACGACAAAATTGGTTTATTTTTACGACCAAATTATCGTTGATTTATGAATCTTACTCTTGAAATTAAATTCATGTTTTGATTATATTATTTTTATATTATATATAACATTTTATAATCCCGGTGAAGAAATTTCTCTTTGACTTGAGTGTAAGGATGGGTAGATTATTGGTATGATCATGACTATGGGTTCTCTTTGGCCAGTATTGCAAAGTTGAATCATTGACTGGTATGATCATGACCATTGAATTTATAATTGAATATTTTTAGCTTAAGTGCAAAGGTGAATTGATCAACATGGTTATAATTATGGTTTATATAAATTCTGAAATGATTATGTATTTCTTTGAGATATGAATATCTTTGGCCCGTAGTGCAAAGATGACATATTTTGAATATCTTTGGCTGTAGTAGTGCAAAGATGATCATTGTTGAATATCTTTGGCATGTAGTGCAAAGATGACCTGTTTTTGAATATCTTTGGCCTATAGTGCAAAGATGATGCATTGTTGAATATCTTTGGCTTGTAGTGCAAAGATGACCTATTTTTGAATATCTTTGGCTCGTAGTGCAAAGATGACTTGTTGATAAATATCTTTGCCCCGTAGTGCAAAGATGAATTTATTAGTATGATTATGAACAGGAACTGTGATTTGGTATAACCATGATCTTTGATGTTTCAGGTAAAGACAAGTGATGAAAATTATCTTTGTCCTGGATGAGAAGTGGAATTTAGAACCACAAATATGATTATGAGTTATTCACATGAATGTGGACAGGAACTGTTGATTTATATTACAGGGATAAAACATTGTTGGTTGACTTTTAACATAGAAAAGATAATAGACTTTATGGTCTATTTGACTCTTCTAATGGATTGCTCGTTCCGCTGCAACTATGGTTGAAAAGTTTTATCATCTACCATATTACTAATGAAGGCTATTGATAATTTATTATCTTTAGTCATGATATTCTTTACTGGGCTAGTTGAGCTCACCCTTTTGCTTCACAATTCCTTTCATGTAATAAGAGTGTAGCTGGGTCGAGCAGGGGTAACAAGGGAATGGAACGGTGGTCTCTAGCGGTGGAAGTTCTCCCTAAACAGTATAGAAAAATATGTTGTATTTTATACATCATTTAGTAGTTATATTTGTTGAATCAAATAGGGTGAGGCGAACCCAATGTTGTAAAGGTGTTTTGCCACTATCACACAAGATGTCTAATGACATACAACCTCGTGTTATCATAAGACAGAGTTGTGCACATCCACTTGCTGAGTATATCTACGAGCACTACCTATATGATCTTGGAGTTTGGTTGAAATATAATTTTCAATTGCAAACAGTGGAGATAGTGATATGTCAAGAGAAGACTCACCATTAGAAAGAATATGATAGTAATGTTCTCGTTTTTCTTTGGGGTCTATTGGGTCAACCAAGGATAGTTCTGTGGGCATATGATATCTATTATAACCTAGATGCATGGCCTCCCATGTACGAAGGTTTCCTTTAGCACTTCCCAAAGATTTTAATTTCTAAAAAAGTTATTGACTGTACCTTTATGTAAGGTGCCATTGTGACGTGCTATCCATAGTTGGGACATGAGTCATAGTTGGTATATATTTGTATCAAACTCACAACATATGTGTTGTTGTATTTTGCACGTCAATTGTAGTAATAAAGTTGTAGTTATTTTTTGTACCATGTATTTGGCGACTCAGAATAGGTTGGATGGATTGGACCTATTTTGGGGGCGTTACAATATTCGTATTAAAACTCTCAGTTTATATTTTGTCATATTTTACACGACAGTTATATTATTAAGTTGTATTTGAATTTTGTACCATGTATTTGGCGACTCAAGATGGGTGATGTATACCTATTTTGGGGGCGTCACATAGTATTGTTTCATTGGAATATTGGTTTGAACTTTCTTATTAAATTTCAATATTTTCATTCGGGGTACTATTCACAAAGTACTATTTACTCGGGGTACTATTTATTCTGGGTACTTTGCATGACGGAATACAATTCATTTGGTACTATTCATTCGGGTACTATTCATGACAAAACTGATTTCTTTTCTATCCAAATTATTTTTGATACATGAATATCATTCTTGATTTTTACTTCACAATTAGTTATTATGTTGACAATTTGGACATTAATTCTTGAACTCTGGATAAATCGAATTATAATCTCTAATATTTATCATTGATCTCACTTGATTGATTCCTTATATCATTATCATCATCTTCATGTTTATGTTGTGGTAAAAGTCATCTTTGACTCGTAGTACATAGATGGATTGTTGATTGGTATAATTATGACCAGGAATTTTGTATTGGTATAATCATGACTTATAATGTTATACACAAATTATGTGGTGAAAGTCCTATTTGGCCCGTAGTGCATAGTTGGACAGTTGTTTGGCATGATCATGACCACTGGTGATACTAACAAATATCATTGGCCCGTAGTGCTTGAATAATTTGATGATGTGAAATGTTTATTTATTGGTATTACATGGATAAAATATTGAAGATGGATTTTTAAATCATAGAAGATAGTAGACATCATTCTCTACTTGACTCTTCTAATGGATTGTTGTTTCCGCTGCAGTTGTTGATCTAAACTTGTATTCTATTGTATTCTATCAGATTTTTCCCTGTTGAGGACTAAGGATAATTTATTCTACATTATCTTGGTCATAATATTCTTTACTGGGCTAGTTGAGCTCACCATTTTCCTTTTGGTTCCATTGTTCTTCTCAGGAGGCGAGAATATAGTTGGGACTAGTCGGGGAGTGGAGTAATGGTTCAAGATAGTTTTTATAGTAGTCCTCACTATTTTGTAAAATAGTGTAGCAATAATTGTAATGAGGACTTTATTTGAGTTTAGATATTGTCTACGAGACAATATTTGTTTTGAAACTCAGCAATTGTGTTGTCGTATTTTGCACGACAGTTGTATAAATGAAGTTTGTATTTAAAATTTATACCATATATTTGGTGACTCAGAATGGGTTGTATGTACCTATTCTGGGGGCGTCATATAGCCGATGGATATATCTTTATTTTCTTCCAAGAATATATCTTCTGAAGTCTTAAGATCATCTTCTTGCAACATTCCAATTGTCAGTCCTATTGTCAAACATGACATGAACTCTACAATCTATTGTTGCAAGAGCCGTACGATTGAGCTTTACGATCCGTTTGACCTTTTCTGTTCTTTGTACTCTTTTCACTGTTGGTAGTATAGTGAGGGATGTTGTAGTTTTTTGTTATGTCTCCTCACTATTGTTGAACTCTTATCTTCTCTTCTGCTTTCTGATTGCTTCATACTATCTTAACTTGCTTAACATGTTCTTATCCGTTTTTCTGATACTCCAGCTGTCTTGCACAATCGATAACATCTTTCTGAGTGAGTTGTTCTTCTTCGATCTCAAGTATTGGTTGCTTCTTATACGATGTTCAGATTATTCTACGATCTGTTTTGAGTTCTGTAATCAGGTAGAATGTCCTTGTAGTTGACCTTTAGAATTCTCCTGAAGATCTTTTCTTGTGAGAGATATCATCAGAGTATATTCTCATGCCATATACTTCTTTTTTAGTGTTTTTCACTTTATATCCATGGCACAAGCTGAGCCCGATGACCTCCTCTAATTTGTGCAATCAGTACTTCATATTTTGCCTAACAGTTCTGAAGTTGACTTTACGATTTTGATCTTACTGAACAATCTTAGAGTAATCTTTCGATATTTCTTTCATTCAGTGTCTACTTGGAGTATTCTACAATCACTCTTTACTGAGCAATCTTTTCTTTGCAATCCATTAATTCACTTAGTAGATTGATTAATTTTAAATTTGTCAATTGATGTTTTATAGCTTCTTTGACTTCTTGAGTAGCTCTATGTTAGTTTTGTGACTTTGAGATCATTTGTTCACTTCACGAACTGATTTTATATATGAGATGGAGTGAACTATGCGATCTTCTGATGTTGTGCGAACATGGTTATCTCTGTGAAGTATCTTCATACTGTGAACTGGAAGAATAACTTTACAATCAAGAATTTCTACCATCTATACATCAGATTTTTTCCCATAAAATCAACCTAATATTATTTAATCTTTCTAATCTAAGTTGTACATCAATTCTTTTGAAGGACTTTACAAAACTTACTTGTACAGATGTAAACTAATCTATTTGGCTTTTAAGAACATGTAGATCTATTCTGGAAACAATATTTCTTTTATGCAGAGTAGTCTCTTTACAATAATATTATATATTACATGTAAGACCCCAATTTTACGAAATAAAAGTATTCAATTTTTTGATCATTATTATTTTATTTAGTAAAGGGTTAAATTGATAAAGGTTAAAGTTAAGGGTGATATTTGAAAATTTTGCAAAGAAAGCAATTTGATATAAAATATTCGTTGTGTCGGGGAATATTCGTTTTAATAGGGAATATTCGTACGACGGCATAATCATTGTTGGGCCCCACAACAGAAGTATTGTCGTAGTTAGAAAATGATAGATTTATCTTTTTATAAAAATAACGATAAAAGTTTTACCGTTAAACTATTGAACTACCCGGTGGTAAAATTACAGTAATACGTGTGGTTGCATAGTAGTATACGGTATTGATTATTGATGCTTACGTGAGAAGTCACTCAGTTATACTCAATTATTGCTTTCAGAATTATTTGCATAATATCTCTCATATTATTGATTCAATTATTGTCACAGTACCATCTGCATAATATTTAATATTATTAAATCAATAATTGAGACGACAAAGTTATTCATATTGTTATTTGCAATATTGACAATGTCTAGAAGGTCTGCCAATGAGAGGTTTGGTCACCTAATTGTGCGCCAATAACGAGAAATTCTTATCAGAAAGCCCCCTCTTTCCAGGGAATGACCTGGTTGTTAAATATTTTGAGTTATAATATTAATGATGAATAAGTTCGTGTTGATTAAAAATAAAATTGATAGCTCCATTGTGTTGGGATTATTAGTGTTAGTAGAAATCGACATCTATTTCGATAATAATGGATGTCTGGAAGTTATATTGACCAATCGGGTAATTAATCGGATAAATGAGCAATTAATTGCTATTAATTAGCATGCTTATAACTATTTGTTCACATGTGTGTACTATTGATTCACATGCATGTACTATTAGGGGAGGTGGTGCAAGATTGATAATACTTGCAGGACTAAATTAAAAATGGAGGAAAAGATGAAGGTATTATACTGTAATATTTTGAGCCCCAAAACATGCAATTATCGAAACTATGTTTTCCTATCAATAGAAGCTCATTCTTCTTTTATTCTCACCAATTCACTAAGACTCACAAGATCAATTATAGAGAGAGAAGCTATAGAGAGAAATAAGAAGAGAAGTGTCACATTTTCACTATTCCAAAGATCCAGTCTTCTTTTGAGGTAAGGGTATTATTTATTTCATATTTCAAGAGATATTATTTTTAAATGATTCGTATAAATATTATTTTCATTCAATATTAAGTAAGGAATATCATCTTCGCTTCAATATTAAGTAGGAATATTATCTTCGTTAAATATTAGTTGGAATATTATTTTCGCTTCAACAGATTGTAAGGGATATTATTTTGTTCAAATTAGTCATAGGAATAATATTTTCTTCCATACTCTGTAGTATGTGAGCAATATTATTTAAATCTCGTATTCTGCTTTATACCATCATTCGGTTAAAGTATTGCTTCTATATTCCGTGAAATTAGTAGAATATCCTTAAAATTTGTGCTTCATCTAGTATCGCCTCACAAGGTTATTTTCTGCACATTCTTGTTAAATTTTAAATTTTTCATGCCAGAGTACTGTCCATAAGTACTATCCATTTATACGGTACTATTCACAAAAGTACTATTCACGGGTACTATTCACAAAATACTATTCACGAGTACTATTCACATAGTACTATTCTCGGGGCACTATTCATTCGGGTACTATTCACCCAGAGTACTATTCATAACAAAAATTGATTTCTTTTCGATCCAAATCATTTTTGATACATTATCATTCTTGAATTTTACTCCACAAAGCAGTATCATGTTGATAATTTGGACAATATTGAATTCTGGATAAATTAAATTATAAATCTTTAAAAATTTATCCTTGAACTTGTTTTATTGAATTCTTATATCATTGTCATCATCCTCATGTTTATATTATGGTGAAAGTCATCCATGGCTTGTAGTGCATAGATGGACTTGGTATGATTATGACCAAGGATTATTCAATATAATCATGTCCGTAATGTTACAAATGATGTGGTAAATGTCCGCGTTGGCCCATAGTGCATTGATGGATAGTTGTTGGCATGATCATGATCATTGATGAATACACGAATATCCTTGGCCCGTAGTGCATGGATAATTTGTGGTCGTGATACTAAAGAATATCCTTGGCCGTAGTGCAGGGATAATTCGATGATGTGGATTATATATTAAACTGAGTCTCAGTAATAAAAGTGATGAAACCTTTTAAATAATAGAAGATAGTAGATTTTATGCTCTACTTGACTCTTCTAATGGATTGCTTGTTCCACTGCAGTTAAACTTGATGTTTATTATATTTTATCAGTTTAACACTGTTGAAGGCTAAAGATAAATTATTCTGCATTATCTTAGTCATAATATTTCTTACTGGGCTAGTTGAGCTCACCCTTTTGCTTTCATTGTTATCTTCAGGAGATGAAAACGTAGCTGGGACTAGTCGAAGAACGGAGTGACGGTCCAGATGATAGCATTAGTAGTACTCACTATTTTACGAAATAGTGTGATAATAAATGTATTGAGGACTCCATTTGAGTTGAATATTGTCTAGAAGACAATATTCTTATTAAAACTCTCAGTTTATGTTTTGTCGTATTTTACACGACAGTTGTATTATTAAGTTGTATTTGAATTTTGTACCATGTATTTGGCTACTCAAGATGGGTGATGTATACACATTTTGGGGGCGTCACAGTTGGTATCAAATCTTAGGGATATTATCCCTGCCTGAGATGTGAGACAAGAATTACGAGGGAGAGACGGGGAATTCCTTCGCTAGTATGACCTACCTAAGTTTATTTGGTATTTAATTGGTCGGTCAGAGTATAGGGATAATATGTGATATGTTAATTAACCCTTATTTTGTGGTAGTTTTTGAAAATGGCATATGAAAATGTTGAGATAAGCAATGAAGCACATGAGACCGTTGAGTCACCAACGATCAATACCTAGGATATTGTGCAACAGGAAGACAATAATCCTCAGGTAAACAACAACACCGATCAAATGATGAAGGATGGGATGTTCAGACGCTTTATGCAATTCATGAAACATCAGGCGAGAGAGACTCCTGTTCAAAATACAGGTGGAAACACTGGCAACTCTCGAATGGTCACCGTTAAGCAGTTCAAGGAGATTGGACAACCAGAGTTTTTGGGAGAGCCAAAACCACTTAAGGCGGAGACGTGGATAAAGCAGATCACCAAAATATTTGATGTCTTGGGATGCTTTGAGGAGCAAAAAGTTCCCTCTGCCACCTTCATGTTGCGAGGAGAGGCAGATTACTAGTGGGAATCGATAAAACGTCTTCGACTTCTTGCCGATCAAGATGTCTTGGGAGAATTTCCAAGAACTGTTCAACGACAAGTACTTTCCCGAAAGTATCTGTCACATGAAGGAGGTGGAGTTCATCAAGTTGAAGCAAAAAAAATATGATCGTGTCGCAGTATGAGGCTAAGTTTACCGAGTTGTCCCGGTTCGCATCCCATTTAGTTGATAATGAGGAGAGAATGACGCGAATGTTTCTGCGAGGTTTAAAACCCGAAATACGTCAATACCTCATTTCTCACAAATTGTGTTTGTATTTAGATGTAGTGAATAGGGCTCAATTATTGGAGTGCGATAATGAGCCAGCCCAACCGAAGGATAACGAGCAACAACACGATAATAATCGTACCGGTGGCAACGGTCATCGGAACAATGATAATCATCGTAGAGGAAATTATCATACCAGATTTAAAGATGGTAATCATGGTCAAGATAATATAAGAAATAATTCAAGTGGAAAATTCAAGAAGAGAAGATTTAACGATGATGGGAAGACGTCAGCAGCAACACCAACACCAACACCGACAACAAATTCTAGGGGAGGAGAACAACCTTGCCGCTTAGATCTTCTGAGATCACGAGAGGAGGACACATAAGTCCAAAGCTGTTCACGACCTTCTAAGGTATATTTTAGTTATGGAAAAAGCGGTCACATAGCTCGATTTTGTCACTCAGTGTGAAATCAAATCCAAATTTGGAGCGATGGCATCAAAGGCGGATACGGACAAAACAAAGTCGGTGGTTTCAAGAAGAGCGTTTTTTATGACTTCTCAAAAAGCGAGTAACCCGAACGAAGTTAGCACGGGTTAGTTAATTATAACTTCTTGCGAAGTCTATACCTTATTAGATACCAGTTCTACCCACTCTTTTATTTCTCCTACTTGCGCTCAACGTTTAAACTTGACTATGGAGAAATTAGACTTTGACTTATTGGTTGAAACTCTGTTAAGAGAAACATTTATTACATGTGTTATCCAAGTCTTGGATGAGAGTCACAATTTAGAATTATATTTCTATCGTTATTAAATTTCCAGACATATTTCTGAAGACTTCTTGTCCTATCCCAGAGCATGAAATCGAATTTTGTATTGACCCCAGTACAAAAACCATTTCTAAAACCCTTAAATATTTTTCCACCCCGAACGAACGCATTATGTGCCAAAGACGTTGGCTAGAGCTGTTGAAGTTTACGACTAGCTATACCATTCAATATCATCGTGGAAGAGCGAACGTGGTAGCTGACGCGTTGAGTAGAAGATCCTATGCGGTTATGAGTGCGACGTTGTTAACACAAAAACCCATTTCGTATAACTTACAAATGATGAAGATAGAGTTAAAGACTCTAGGGACCCACGTCGTGATATCAAATATACGAGTAGAATTGACTTTAATCGATAAAGTTAAAAGTCGCTCAAGCTACACACCCGGAGCTGATGAATACGAAGAAGAAGGTTCAAGAAAGCGTTATTGTAGAAGCAAGATTCGATGAAGAGAGTAAATCTAAACCCTCGATTTAATTGGGTCATTCAAAATCCTCGATCGAGTAAGAACTGTGGCTTATAGACTCGCCTTACCGACAAGTATGTCGCGTGTTTATAACATTTTTCACGTATCGATGTTACGTAAATATGTGGACGACCCGAACCACATTAATAAAACTAGAGGAGATAACAGAAGATTTAACGTATGAAGAGATACATGTTAAAATCTTGGATAAGAAGGATCATATTCGATACTCAAAGGTTATACCTCAAGAGTTAGAATCTAACGAAGTATCATCATCTCTTCGACATACCAGGTACGTACGTAAATTTCGAGGGCGAAATTTCATAAGGAGGGGAGATTGTAAGACCCCAAATTATACAAAATGAAAGTATTCAATTTTCTGATAATTATTATTTTATTTCGTAAATTGTTAAATTGATAAAGGTTAAAGGTAAGTGTGATATTTGAAAATTTTACAAAGAAAGCAAGTTGATATAAAATATTCGTTGTGTCAGGGAATATTCGTTTTAACAGGGAATATTCGTACGACGGCACAATCATTGGTGGACCCCACAACGGAAGTATTTTCGTAGTTAGAAAACGATAGATTTATCTTTTTAAAAAAATAATGGCGAAAGTTTTACCGTTAAACTGTTGAACTACCCGGTGGTAAAAGTACAGAAATACGCGTGGTTGCATACTAGCACACGATATTGATTATTAATACTTACGTGAGAAGTCACTCAGTTATACTCAATTATTGCTACATTAATTGCTACATAATATCTCTAATATTATTTGTGAGACCCCGAATTTTATGAATAAAGATTTAATTTTCTCGAAATATTTTTTTGAATATTAAGGAGTAAATTTGATATAACGTTATACTTATGGGTAATATTTATAAATTTTATAAAATAAGCAAGTGGTTATAAAATATTCATGTTGTCGGGGAATATTCGTTTGGTTGTGGAATATTCTTTCCGCTTCTGGGAATATATTCGTATGCAGCCTCAGTCACGACCATTTAGGGGCCCCATAATAGAAAAACGGTCGGATGAAGAAAACAACAAGTTTGAGTTTTATAAATAACGGCATAATTATTACTGATTAACAATATTGGAATACCCAATGGTTAAAACACGGTGAGACGCTGTGTTGCACAAAGAAGCACTTACCAGTATTGCACCAATTATTGATTCTTACGTAAGAAGGCACTAATCAATGTCTAGAAAGTTCTGTCTAAGGAGAGGTTTGGTCACCTAATTACGCGTCAGTGAGGAGAAATTCTTATTGGAAAGCCCCCTCTTTCTTGGGAAGAACCTGGTTGTCAGTATTGTGATTCTGTAATATTATTTGTAAATAATTAATTATTGATTTATATGATAAGGAAAATATTTATTTTATGTGGATATAGATGGAGAAAATTTTTAATGTGACAATTGTTGAAAACTGATATTTTATCTTTTCTGATAAAATAATTTATTTGAATATATTATTATATTATAATAATATAATAATGGTGATATTTTTACAATGAATGTGGATATATAATAAGGAGGAAGATTATTTTTGTTACTAAAAATATTTAAAACATGTTTTTCATGTTTGTGGTCCCCATTTCTTGACTGAAATTTGATTTTAACCTGTAAAATCATCTGTATGTGAATTTCGGTCAATTTCTGTATAGAATTTGGAAAAACTTAAACTTACAAAGTTGTAGAGAATTAAATTTCCTATAAAAGGACATAAGTTTCGAATTTTTTCTGATAAAAGGGCTATTTATTATGAATTATTGAAGTTCAGGAATAATTGATTTTTGAAATTGTAATTATTTTTTAATAAAAACGTTTTTTGTAATTGGATGGGCCCCACAGGTGTTGTAAACATGCTGAAATCAGTTTGTCTAAGGTGGGCGTGAAAAATTTTAATTATATTAATATTTTGTTAAATTTTTTGCTTTGGTGTTCTAAGCAATTTCCTTTAAATAGGGTGCTTAAGTTAGAATTGAAAATCACACCAGAAATTAAAATCTTCTCTCTCTATATTATCGAGTGTATTCTTGTAAGTATTTTGATACTTTGAGTGTTGCTATCTGATGTGCAAGTTCCTTTCAAATAAGTATATCTCGATATTCCACCAAATAAGTACTATTCTTTCGAGGTAAAGGGTATTATTTATTTCATATTCTGAAGAGATATTATTTTTCGTATTCGTATGAATATGAATATTATTTCATTCAATATTCGCAAGAAATATTATTTTCATTTAATATTCGTAAGGAATATTATATTCGTTCAATATTCGAAAGGAATATTATTTTCGTTTAATATTCGTAAGGGATGTTATTTTTGCTCAATACTCGCTTGAAATAATATTTTCTTCCATACTCTGTAATGTGTAAGTAATATTATTTCGTTTCAGATTTTGAATTCTATACTCGTTTTGTTAAAGTTTTGGCTTCTATACTCCATGAAATTAGTAGACTATCCTTGATATTTTTGCTTTCATCCAGTATCTTTTTATGGAAATATTATTCTGAGCATTCTTTATAAATTATAACTTTTTCATGTCAAAGTTACTATTTACGGGGTTACTATTCCCAAAGTTACTATTCACGGGTACTATTCACTCGGTTACTATTCACCCGAGGTACTATTCATGACAAAAATTGATTTTTTTTATCCAAATCATTTTTGATATAATATTATTCTTGAATTATACTCCACAAAGCAGTATCATGTTGATAATTTGCACGTTATTGATTTCTGGATAAATTAAATTATAAATCTTTAAAAATTTATCTTTGAACTTGTTTTATTGAATTCTTATATCATTGTCATCATCCTCATGTTTATATTCTGTTGAAAGTCATATGTGGCCTGTAGTGCATAGATGGACTTGGTATGATTATGACCATGGATTATTAGGTATAATCATGACTGTAATGTTATAAATGATGTGGTAAAAGTCATCATTGGCCCGTAGTGCATTGATGGACAGTTTTTGTTATGATTATGGCCATGGATTCTCTTCGGTCAAGGGTGCAAAGATGAATTGTTTTATGGCATGATCATGACCGTTGATGAAAACACGATTATCTTTGGCCCGTAGTGCATGGATAATTCGTGGTCGCGATACTAAAGAAAATCCTTGGCCCGTAGTGCAGGGGTGATTCGATGATGTGAATTATTTATTAAGTTGAGTCTCAGTGATAAAAATGATGAAAAACCTTTTTAAATAATAGAAGATAGTAGATTTTATGCTCTACTTTACTCTTCTAGTGGATTGCTTGTTCCACTACAGTTAAACTTGATATCTGTTATATTTTATCAGTTTAACACTGTTGAAGGCTAACGATAAATTATTCTGCATTATCTTAGTCATAATATTTTTTACTGGGCTAGTTGAGCTCACCCTTTTGCTTTCATTATTCTCTTCAGGAAATGAGAACGTAGCCGGGACTAGTCGGGGAACGGAATGACGGTCCAGATGGTAGCATTAGTAGTCCTCACTATTCTATGAAATATTGTGATAATAAATGTATTGAGAACTCCATTTGAGTTGAATACTGTCTACAAGATAATATTCGTATTAAAACTCTCAGTTTATGTTTTGTCGTATGTCACGACAGTTGTATTATTAAGTTGTATTTGAATTTTGTACCATGTATTTGGCGACTCAAGATGGGTGATGTATACATATTTTGGGGGCGTCACAGTTGGTATCTGTGATGCCCCCAAAACAGGTATACATCACCTATTCTGAGTCGCCAAATACATGGTACAGAATACATATACAACTGTCGCGCAAAGTACGACAAAACATAAGTTATGAGTTTTAATACAAATATTATCGTCTAGACAATATACAAACTCATATTCAATGTTATTACATTTATTTTCCCACTATTTCACTGAATAGTGAGGACTACTAATGCTATCATCTCGTCCACATTCGCCCCCGACTAGTCTCTCGCTATGCCTTCATTTCAAGAGAACAATGAAAGTAAAAGGGTAAGCTCAACTAGCCCAAAGAGAAAATATTATGACTAAGATAATGCGTATATATTATCATTAACCTTAAAACAAAGATTAAACCGATACAATATAACAAACATCAAGTTTAATCGCAATCTTAACAAGCAATCCATTAAAAGAGTTAAGTAAAGAATAAAATCTACTATCTTTATGATTTAAAATGTTTTCATCACTTTTATCGGCGACTCGCTTAATAAATAATCCACATCATCGAATCACCTCCTTGCACTACGGCCAAGGATATTCTTTAGTATCACGAACACAATTATCAATGCACTACTGCCAAGAATATTTGTGTATTCATTAATGGTCATGATCATGCCAACAATCCATCCATCAATGCACTACGGGCCAATGAGGACTTTTACCACATCATTTGTAACATTACGGTACTGGATTACACCGAATAGTCATAATTGTCATAATCATACCAAGTCCATCTATGCACTTTTCAGGCCCACGATGACTTTCAAAAAATATAAACATGAAGATGATGACAATGATATAAGAATTCAATAAAACAAGTTCAAGAATTAATTTATACAGAACTAATAATGTCCAAATTATCAACATGATAACGCTTTGTAGAGTAAAATTCAAGAATGCTCGGGCGAATATTTCCATGAAAAGATCTTCGGATGAAGCGCAAATATCAAGGATATTCTACTAATTTCATGGAGTATAGAAGTCAAAACTTTAACCAACCGAGTATAACAAGGAATGGAATAACAAAAGAAATCACCGGGCATGCTATAGATCAAGACAGCAAAGTTATTCAAATGAATAATAAATAACGAATCAGTTCCGGCATAAAAGCGCATAGGCGGGATATTCCAATGTAATAATAAAGATTTTAATCGTCCGCCGTAAAACCCATGAGCATGGATATTCCAACAGAATAATAAAGACGAAACTAGGTCCGACATAGAACGCACAGACATGATGTTCCAGTAGAATGATAAATAATGGAACCAAGTCTGGCATAAACGCACAGACAGGATGTTCCAACAGAATGATAAAGAATGGAATAACTAAAGAATTTCACCAAGTATAGGGTAGCCCGCGTATACAGGTTATTCCAATAGAATAATAAAGAATGGAATAACAAAAGTTCACTTCATGGATAAGAAAGAAATAATACTCCCTACCTTGGAAAAACTGGATACTGGAATAGTGAGGTAGCAGACTTCTCTTCTTCTTTCTCTCTATAATAATCGCTCTAAAGCTTTTGTGAATTGGTGAGAAATGAAGGAAGAATGAGCTTCTATTTATAGGAAAATATAGTTTCGATAATTGCACATTTTGGGGCTCGAAAAATTACAGTACAATACCTCCAACTTTTCTTTTATTTTTAATTTAGTCCTGCAAGTATTATCGAACTTGCACCACCTCCCCTAATAGTAAATAATGTGAATCAATAGTTCAATCATGTGAATCCATAGTATAATCATGTGAAAATACGAATTACAGTATAGTACCTCCATCTATACCTCCATTTTTAACTTAGTCATGCAAGTATTATCAATCTTGCACCAACTCCCCTAATAGTAAATAATGTGATTCAATAGTACACACATATGAATAAATAGTTATATAAGCATGTGAATTAGTGGCAATTAATTGCTTATTTATCCGATAAATTATCCGATTTGTCAATATAACCCCTAGACATCAATTATCATCGGAATAGATGTCGATTTTCACTAACACTAATAATCCCAACACAATGGAACTATCAAAATTCATTTTTAATCAACACAACTTATTCATCATTAATATTATAACTCACAATATTTAACAACCAGGTCGTTCCCAGGAAAGAGGGGGCTTTCCGATAAGGATTTCTCCTTATTGGCGCCATGATTAGGTGACCAAACCTCTCATTGATGAACTTCTAGACATTGTCGATATTGTAAATAATAATATGAATAACTTTATCGTCTCAATTATTGATTTAATAATATAAAATATTATGCAAATGATCTTTGTGACAATAATTGAATCAATAATATGAGAGATATGATCGCGATTAATTATCAGAGTAATAATTGAGTATAATGAGTGACTTCTCACGTAAGCATCAATAATTAATACGGTGTGCTTCTATGCAACCACGCCAGATTATCGTATTTTTAACAACGTGTGTTTCAACAGTTAACAGTAAAACTTTTGCCATTATTTTCATAAAGTATTTTTATGCGTTTTCTCGATCCGATGATAATTCCGTTGTGGGGGTCCACCAATGATTGTCTTGCCAGTTATACGAATATTCCCCGTTAAAACGAATATTCCCCACCAATCGAATATTATATAACAACTTGCGTACTTTGCAAAATTTATAAATATTACCCACAACTATAACATTATATCAAATCCACACCATAATATTCAAAAATATATTTCGAGAAAATTTAATCTTTATTCAAAAAGTTAGGGTGTAACACCCCCTTTCCGAAATAGAAAGAGAGGTTACTCAAAACATAACAAAACTGATGAATTTACTAGTAAGACTCAAAGCCACAAAAGAATAGTCTTAATAACTAATAAATACCACAAGTCAACCATAATAAATCTCAAACTGTCTCAAACCACAATCTAAAATAATTATTAAAATTCCAAGTAAACTGACACGTCAAGTCTAAACATAATATTTCTAAATCATTGGAATGAATAGAGCTCTCATCACACTTGCCCTTGATTCCCCTGATTACCTGCCGGAAGAAAAACACAGCATGAGCCAAATGCCCAGTACGAATATGGAATACAAATAATGAACCGAACTAACTAACTCAATTAAATGAAAAGAGACGAAACGAACTGAAACGAAACGAACAAATCTAACACAACGAAATAATAGGCTGAATCAAATGGCTGGGTGTTATTTCATACTGAAACTCAAAGATAAAATAGAATATACCTTGCCACACAGTAAAGTCAAATAATGCCACATAGGCAAGTCAAATAATGCCACACAGTAAAGTCGCATTACATTGACCGCTAATCCAATGCATGTAAAATCGGGCGTGTTTAGCACAAACATCATCAATCCATTGAATGTAGCGAGCAGAAAAATAGGTCGCACCCATACGCCTCCCACAATAAAACACCAAATGGACAACTCAAACCGAGCACAAAAGCGGAGACGCTGTGGATCGATCACACCGCCACGGAAGGTGTCGGGCCCTCGGTGCCAAGAAGGACATGTCTCAGGTACCCCACAAGTGGTTATAGCTCGAGGTATACCCTACGGTATTCTAACAAAATATCATGTCACAACACATGCGACAAAATATCAACAAAGAGAGGTTCTAACGTGTACATGTTAAATCGAACGAATCATCAACACAGGCCTCAAAAATATAATAACATGTACATCACTATAAATATCAAAATAAAATTTAGACATGATACACTAGTCTAAAGAGTACAAATATGAGTTCTAATACAACGCTAAGACAGATTTATCACAATAAATTGACAAGGAACAATTATGAGAGGCAATACTAAATTTCAAAACAATAACGAAACGAACAAATCAAAAACAAAAGAGTCTCACTGAAAGAGTACGGAATCCGTACCTGAATTAAGCAATGTAATACCCAAAATATATTCCAAAACTCGTTTAGACTCTCTCCGTTCAATCTAGATAATTTAATAAGATTTTATTACAATCAAGTCATTAATAACATAATAATATTAAATTTATTATTAAAAACTTTTACAACTATGTCGGCAAAATTAATTAATTTAAATTAATATACATAACTTCAATTTAATTTATCAATTCTGATTTATAAATTTTATGATCAAAATTTATTATATAAATTTATATATATATATATATAGAGAGAGAGAGAGAGAATAAAAAAATGAAATTCATGCCTGCAAGAGTTGCAGGCCTTTTCATCCTTATTCATTACGAAACTACAATGACTTTTCACAAGATCACGTTAGTTTTTTTTTTTTTTGAAAAAGCAATCTTCAATTCATACATATATACATACAAAATATTTAACTTAAAATCTGTTTAATCCATTCCGTATGCCAATCAAAGATAAGTTACAATAATTCATTAATAATAACAAAGTACTAATACCTTTTAGCTTCCTATGCAACAAAATGAATTTGCAAATTTTCTCTTCCTTTTGTTCTCTCTTCACAGCAGCCGCCAACCACTTTTTCTTTTCTTTCTGATTTGTATGGCATATATGATTAGGTTTTAGTATTTATTTACTTATTTTTTATCTTATTAATTCTCCTAATTAGAATAGGATTAGTATTGCCCATATATAAATTAAATTCAATTAGTTTTAAAAAAATTCGATTTTACCAAATTAATTTATCCACTATTTATTGCTATTTATTAATCCACATAAATAAAATGACTAGTTGACCCAAGTAAAAGACACAGTCCAATTAAAATATTTAAAATATGCATTTAAAAGTCATCTATTTATTTATTTATTTATTATTATTATTAATTTTTTTTTACTGGGTATTACATGGGGTCTTACAGTATCAAAGTTTAGGGATATAATCCATGGCTGAGATGTGAGACAAGAACTAGGAGGGGAGAGACGGGGAATTCTTTCGCTAGTATGACCTACCTAAGTTTATTTGGTATTTAATTGGCCCATTTGAAATCCTCAATCGAGTAGGAACTGTGTTTTATAGACTCGCTTTATCGCCAAGTATGTCGCGTGTTCATAATATTTTTTACGTATCGATGTAACGTAAATATGTGGACGACCCGAACCATAATATTGATTTAAAACCAGACGAGATAGCGGAAGATTTAACCTGTTAAAATCTTGGATAAGAAGAAACATATTCTACGCTCAAAGGTTATACCTCAAGAGTTAGAATCTGACGAGGTATCCTCACCTCTTCTAAGATACACCGAATGCGTCGTAAAATTTCGAGGGTAAACTTTCATAAGGAGGGGAGATTGTGAGACCCCGAATTTTATGAATAAAGATTTAATTTTCTCCAAATATTTTTTTGAATGTTAAGGAGTAAATTTGATATAATGTTATAGCTGTGGGTAATATTTATAAATTTTGCAAAATAAACAAGTGGTTATAAAATATTCATATTGTCGGGGAATATTCGTTTGGTCGTGGAATATTCTTTACGTTGGGAATATTCGTATTTACGACAAGCAGACCATTTGTGAGCCCCATAACCGAAAAAAGTTGGATGAATAAAACGACATGTTTGAGTTTTTATAAATAATGGCGTAATTGTTACCAATTAACAATCGTTGGAATACACGGTGGTTAAAACACGAAGAAGACGCAATGTTACCGCAAGAATAATACTGCAGTATTGTACCAATTATTGATTCTTACATGAAGAAGACACTACTCAATAATTGTTACAATAATTCTTTATTCAATATTTTATTTTATTGATTCAATAATTGCTACGTTGATATTTTATATTATTTTTGTTTCAATAATTGTCACTGCACAGTATTTCCCATTATCAGATCAATAATTCATAATATTTTAATAATATTATTAGATAGAATTATTGGCAATATCTAGAAAGTTCTGTCTAAGGAGAGGTTTGGTCATCTAATTGCGCGCCAGTAAGGAGAAATCCTTATTGGAAAGTCCCTCTTCCCACAGGAACAACTTTGGTTGTCGATGTTGTGATTCTGTAATATTATTTGTGAATAATTAATTATTGATTTATATGATAAGGAAAATATTTATTTTATGTGGATATAGATGGAAAAAAAATTTAATGTGACAATTATTGAAAATTGATATTTTATCTTTTCTGATAAAATAATTCATTTAAATATATTATTATATTATAATAATATAATAATGGTGATATTTTTACAATGAATGTGGATATATGAATAAATGAGGAGGAAGAGTATTTTTGTTACTAAAAATATTTAAAACATGTTTTTCATGTTTGTGGACCCCATTTCTTGACTGAAATTTGATTATAGCCTGTAAAATCGTCCGTATGTGAATTTTGGTCAATTTCTGTTTAGAATTTGAAAAAACTTAAACTTACAAAGTTGCAGAGAATTGAATTTCCTATGGAAGGACATAAGATTCGAATTTTTTCTGATAAAAGGGCTATTTATTATGAATTATTGAAGTTCAGGAATAATTGATTTTTGAAATTTTAATTATTTTTTTAATAAAAACGTTTTTTTGCAATTGGGTGGGCCCCACAGGTGTTGTAAACATGCTGAAATCAGTTTGTCTAAGGTGGGCGTGAAAATAAATTAATTATATTAATATTGTGTTAAATTTTTTGCTTGGGTGTTCTAAGTAATTTCCTATAAATAGGGTGCTTAGGTTAGAATTGAAAATCACACCAGAAACTGAAATCTTATCGAGCGTATTCTTATAAGTATTTTGATACTTTAAGTGTTGCTATACGGTGCAAGTTCCTTTCAGCGTTATATCTAATATTCCAGCCAGAGGTACTATTCTTTCGAGGTAAGGGGTATTATTTATTTCTTATTCTGAAGAGATATTATTTTTCGTATTCGTATGAATATTATTTCGTTCAATATTCGCAAGAAATATTATTTTCATTTAATATTCGTAAGGAATATTATATTCGTTCAATATTCGAAAGGAATATTATTTTCGTTTAATATTCGTAAGGGATGTTATTTTTGCTCAATACTCACTTGAAATAATATTTTCTTCCATACTCTGTAGTATGTAAGTAATATTATTTCGTTTCAGATTTCGAATTTTATACTTGTTTTATTAAAGTTTTGGCTTCTATACTCCATGAAATTAGTAGAATACCTTTGATATTTGCGCTTCATCCAATATCTTTTCATGGAAATATTATTCTGAGCATTCTTGATAATTTGTAACTTTTTTATATCGAAGTTACTATTCACAGGGTTACTATTCCCGAAGTTACTATTTACGGGTACTATTCACTCAGTTACTATTCACCCGGGGTACTATTCATGACAAAAATTGATTTCTTTTCAGTCCAAATCATTTTTGATATAATATTATTCTTGAATTTTACTCTACAAAGCAGTATCATGTTGATAATTTGGACGTTATTGATTTCTGGATAAATTAAATTATAAATCTTTAAAAATTTATCATTGAACTTGTTTTATTGAATTCTTATATCATTGTCATCATCCTAATGTTTATATTCTGTTGAAAGTCATCTGTGGCTTGTAGTGCATAGATGGACTTGGTATGATTATGACCAGGGATTATTCAGTATAATCATGACCGTAATATTACAAATGATGTGGTAAAAGTTCTCATTGGCCCGTAGTGCATTGATGGACAGTTTTTGGTATGATTATGGCCATGGATTCTCTTCGGCCAAGGGTGCAAAGATGAATTGTTTTATGGCAAGATAATGATCGTTGATGAAAACACGATTATCTTTGGCCCGTAGTGCATGGATAATTCGTGGTCGTGATACTAAAGAAAATCCTTGGCCCGTAGTGTAGGGTGATTCGATGATGTGGATTATTTATTAAGCTGAGTCTCAGCAATAAAAGTGATAAAAAAACCTTTTTAAATTATAGAAGATAGTAGATTTTATGCTCTACTTGACTCTTCTAGTGGATTGCTTGTTCCGCTGCAGTTAAACTTGATGTCTGTTATATTTTATCAGTTTAACACTGTTGAAGGCTAACGATAAATTATTCTGCATTATCTTAGTCATAATATTTTTTACCGGGCTAGTTGAGCTCACCCTTTTGCTTTCATTGTCCTCTTCGGGAAATGAAAACGTAGCCGGGATTAGTCGGGGAACGAAGTGACGATCCAGATGGTAGAATTAGTAGTCCTCACTATTCTATGAAATATTGTGATAATAAATGTATTGAGAACTCCATTTGAGTTGAATACTGTCTACAAGATAATATTCGTATTAAAACTCTCAGTTTATGTTTTGTCGTATGTCACGACAGTTGTATTATTAAGTTGTATTTAAATTTTGTACCATGTATTTGGCGACTCAAGATGGGTGATGTATACCAATTTTGGGGGCGTCACATTATTAATTCAATTATTGTCACAGTATCATCTGCATAATATTTAATATTATTAAATCAATAATTGAGATGACAAAGTTATTCATATTATTATTTACAATATTGACAATGTCTAGAAATTCTGTCAAGGAGAGGTTTGGTCACCTAATTGCGCGCCAATAAGGAGAAATCCTTATCGGAAAGCCCCCTCTTTCCTGTGAACAACCTAGTTGTTAAATATTGTGAGTTATAATATTAATGATGAATAAGTTCGTGTTGATTAAAGATGAAATTGATAGCTCCATTGTGTTGTGATTATTAGTGTTAGTAGAAATCGACATCTATTTCGATAATAATGGATGTCTGGAAATTATATTGACCAATCAGGTAATTAATCGGATAAATGTGCAATTAATTACTATTAATTCTCATGCTTATAACTATTTGTTCACATGTGTGTACTATTGATTCACATGCATGTACTATTAGGGGAGGTGGTGCAAGATTGATAATACTTGCATGACTAAATTAAAAATGGAGGTATAGATGAAGGTACTATACTGTAATTATTTTTTTCACATGATTGTACCATTGATTCACATGATTATACTATTGATTCACATGATATACTATTAGGGGAGGTGGTGAAAGTTTTATAATACTTGCAGGACTAAATTAAAAATGAAGGAAAAGATGAAGGTATTATATTGTAATATTTCGAGCCCCAAAACTTGCATTTATCGAAACTATGTTTTCCTATAAATAGAAGCTCATTCTTTCTTCATTCTCACCAATTCACTAAGACTCACAAGGTTTGGCACCTCGATGTCGGCTCTTACATACACAGAACATGGTATGTTCCAAGGTTGGTACATTACATCCCATTAAAAGCGATACGTGAAATTTGGGTTCGAACGTCGTGAGACAGTTTCAGTCCATATCCGGTGTGGGCGTTAGAGCATTGAGAGGACCTTTCCTAGTACGAGAGGCCGGAAGGACGCACCTACACTGTACCAGCTTATCGTTCCTACGATGTATTTGGTAGCAAGTCTTGAATGGATAATTCTTTAAGCATCTAAGTAGTAAGCCCACCCCAAGATGAGTGCTCTCTCTATTCAGACTTCCCAGAGCCTCCATGCTAGCACAAATAGAGATAGCGACGGGTTCTCTGCCCTGCGAGGATGGAGCGACGAAGTTTTGAGAATTCAAGAGAAGGTCACGGCGAGGCGAGCCGTTTATCATTACGATAGGTGTCAGTGGAAGTCAAAGTGATGTATGCAATGAGGCATCCTAATGTAATCGATAGACTTGAACCTTGTTCCTACATGACCCGATCAATTCGATCAGCACTTTCGCCATCTATTTTCATTGTTCAACTCTTTGACAACATGAAAAACCCTTGTTCAACAAAAAACCAAAAGCTTTGCCTCCCTCTCTATCTATCCAAGGGATGGAAGGGCAGAGAGGCTTTGAGTGTCCCCTCGATCAAGAATTGGGGCCTCACAATCACTAGCCAATATGCTTTTCTTTCATGCATTTCTTCGCTCATGGTTCGATATTCGGTGTCCTAGGCGTAGAGGAACCACACCAATCCATCCCGAACTTGGTGGTTAAACTCTCTGCGGTGACAATCTTGTAGGGGAGGTCCTGCGGAAAAATAGCTCGGCGCCAGGATGATAAAAAGCTTAACACCTCACATTCTTATTTCTTTTCAATATGAAAAGAGATAAATGAAAAATCAATCAAAAGGTCGTCTTATTCAAAACCCCAATTATGACATCCCTCTCTCCCACTTCACACCTCGAACGCATCGTTAAGCTCAGTATAGAGAGAAAGGCGCTTTCACATCTTCTTAACTTAAAATGGTGGGGAGAGGAAAGGTTCCTTTTTTGAGGGTACTCCGGGAGCAGATCCAGTGGAGACGGGGTGGGGCTCAGAGCTCGAGGATTAGAGCACGTGGCTACGAACCACGCGGTTAATGGGGTTCAATCCTCCTCGCCCTACAACCTACCCAAAAGGAAGGGCCTTTCCCTCTGGGGGTAGGAAAATCATGATCGGGATAAGCGGACCAAAAGCTATGGAACTTGGGTGTGGGTCTTTTGTCGAAATGGAATGGCCCTTTTTATTTATCGTAAAAGGTTTATTCATTACACATAGTATGCCCGACCCCCCTCAACAGTATTTTTTTGTTTTGCCCAGTAACTCTTCCTCGGCCAGTTTTGAGGCGAGAATAGAGAGCAAGTACAAGTATTAGTAGCATAACAAAAATGCATTCCTCGTCATTAATATGTTTGCTCACGATAATTGTGGCCTCCCGGGATCTCTTAATACTGTCTTAGGAATAGCTGACTCAGAGGTTCGCTTTCGGACGAAAGGTAATCAAGCCTGCAAGAAAGAAGCCGACCTTTCGCAAACGTCTCCCCTACTAAGTAAAGGATCGAGATTCGAACCCCCTTCGGGATCCTTGCTTTCTTATCTCGGGGTGTGAGGCAAGGATGGAAACCCGTATTGTATATAAATACGCACAAGGAACTTTCTTTAAGGAGGTTTGAATCTATTTCAATCTTTAGTGAGTTCTCGGAAAGTTGGTTCCAACAAGTCAAGTAGTTCCGGTCTTCCTTGCTAGGAGACAGATAAGAAGAAATGGCGGGATCGGTTGTTCAACCCCTTATGGAGATGGACAGCCGGAACAACGGAATGGTCAACCTACATCCGCGACAACTTTCTACGTCTTTTGGACTCGTACAAAAGGACGTAGAAAGCAGAGGCGATCCAATTAAGGACCGAGTCGAATTCCTAGCTAGCGTTAGGTGAGCGTGGAGTGCCAGTACTTCTGGTATCAATCACCTCGATCGAAAGCCTCTATCTATAGACGTCCTTACCAGCTTCTTTCCCCCGGTCCACAACTAATTCATACACCGGGCTAGTCGCGCTAATGTGATACATTTAGTCCTTTGCTTTGTATTACGCGGTGTGTCATTCAAGGATGGATCCCTATGTTATTTCCTTTGCTTAAGTGGTAGTTGGCTCCCACATAAGGAGGTCTTTTTGGGTTGGCATTCGAATAAAAGTAGGGGCCCATCTGAGTACAGAAATGAATGATTCTTTCCCTTTGTAGTGGTCGATCCTAAAGGCAAGAGCAGTTCCAGATGGTCCAATGGATTAAGCCATTGATCATGGGTCAACGATGGAACGAAGAAGTCAAGTATTGCAAGCAACCTCGAAGCCCGGTAACCCCCGCCACTAAAGGGTAATCAAGCCAAGCCCGTGTAAGAAGCTATTCTTCTCTCTCCTTTTGGGCCTATCCTATTTGTGGAATAACTATACTATACAATACTTAAGGAATGTTCAAACGACGAATGGATACCATACATATATAACGCGTGCTCCAATGACCCTTCGACCAAGACTTTTACTTCATTACAAAAAGCGTATCGCTTAATTCGAATAATACGCGACAGAACCGCGTGGGACGAACGAATGACTGGAACCAAAGAAAAGATTGTGGCAAGCAACATAAAAAAAAAGGATGAGCACTGGTGCATCTATTTATGCGCATTGGCTTAATTCAAATCCTAACCTCCCTAGAACCTTTGCAAAGAACACATAATGAAAACGCACGGTAAAGAAATTTGTATAAGGAAGCGATAAAGGGTTTGATAAGAAAGAGTTTGGGAGTGTCCCGCGTAGTTAACAAACATCGAGTTTGAAGTCGAGGCGAAAGACGGATCTGAGACTATTGAAGTGAAGTTTGGAATCATTATGGTTTTCTATCTTCGATTACAAATTGGAGAATCACCAAGGCCTTTCGGTGATTGACGCGCCCCTAAGCTAGGCGCTTCACCCACCTACGACCTTAGATAGAATGAGTCGCCCTAGCCCTAGTCTTACTAAGAGTTTTAATTGCTCTCAGTGGGATAGTAGGGCGAATGAATCGCATTAGTCTTGATTTGGCTAATTTGAATCGCCTCTCTTCGTTGACTCTTGGTACCTGAGACACTTTGAATCAATCCCTCTCGTATATGTATATCGAGTTCGACACTCCATCCCAGATCTCTAGGAAAAGGGTGAGAGCAAGACCATATCTAGTGAAAGTGACTAGCCCTATACTAGCTCTTAGTTATGAGAACAAAGAGTTTGACAGCTTATGATTGAAATTGAACGAATATTAATTTAGTGAATTAGTGAATCTAACTTCCATCGACTAAGATTCTAGCATTCAAATTGTGCCATTTCTTTATTAGTTTAAGCTAGAAGTGTGAATGGATTTCCGGATAAGAAGCGCTACCCAATATTGAGCATGTGTCGATAAAGGAAATCACAAATGAAAGGAAGTGAGTGGAAAGTCTTTCTCGGTACTTTAGCATGGTAATGAAGAGGAAATCCTGTAAGTGAAGGCCAAGGAGGGCTGACATAATTGATTCAAGCTTTGCCTTATATAAGAAGGAGATAAAACGCTTTTTACCATAATATGCTTTATTCTCAAAAGTACTAAATGATTTCCTAGTTCGATTTCGATACTTGCATCAAGTGGTCTTTTTCCTTTCACCCTCGCATCCTATCCTATACTTGACGAGCTAGTTTCAGTTGTTGGAATTGTTTTCCTTCTCTGGCAAGTAAAGAGCTAGAGGATTAGGTCGGGCACAAACGAGACTGCTTTCAATCCAAATGGATACTGATTTCTTATGAAGCATGAAAATAGAAAAGAATGCTCTTTGGGCATTGCTTGTGTCGACCGACCCAAGCCAGATGAGATTTTGTCTCTTCCTTTACTATTATCAACGACATTAAAGTTGACTCTCTCCTTGCTCGTTTCACTCCTTTCCGTGAAGAGCATAGTAGGCACCAAGTCGCAAATGACAACGCCTTCCTGCGTTGGTCCTCCGTGTCAAGCAAGAACAAACAATCATTCATCGGAGGAGCGGGAATGCTTTGAAGCTCAACGAAGTCAAAGCCCGTTGACCTAGGAGGATCTATGGAGTTCTCTCCGTCCTCCCTTTTCTTGAACCCGGACTTTTCTCGAAAAGGTGCTTTGAACTATATCTTTGGCTCGCCTTGGGTCCAAGCAAGCTAGCCGATCAATCCAAATTTTTCTTGTTTGGTGCGCTTAGTGTGCACGACTTATAAGTAAGGCGTTTTCTTCATTGGGTTAGATTCCACGACTTCATTCGCGAGGAAGCATTACTCATTTCTTCAGAGTTGAAGAAAAGGCTACCGATTTCCCATCGACTATTATATAAGGGTTGGACCCTTGGATGAGAAATTCATGGCTAAGTTAGTCCGTTTTCAAAATAGTACAAAGCTTTCAATTCAAGCACCTTTTTTCTATTCCTATGGTACTAAGGTAGGCAAAGGTAGATAAGTCTCGCCTATGTGTAGCTAACTTAGTAGATAGATAGCATGGATCCCATAGAACTCTCGGGTCTCAGCCTAGTCTATGGCTCATGATCTTCGCTTATACTTAGAGTAGTTAAGCCTCTTTAGAAGTCGGTAGTTCCTTAGTGTTTGCTCTCAACAACTAGTAATGCCTGCTTCTCGTCAAGAAAACGACTAAACTAAACTTCACTTACATAGGCAGGTGAAATTTGGGGGGGTGGATAAGGTTCTTTCTTCTTATCGATCTATTACTACCAAACTTTCAGAGTCTAAAAAGTATATGGCCAAGGCCGGTTCCCAAACCTCGAAGTCTCAGTAGTTGACTCGATGGATAGAGGATGGCTCGCCACGCCTTCCCAACAATTCCCATCCTTCCCGTAATCTTGTTTCAATCAATCCGATCAAAGCTACTACGCATATTGCCGATAAACGCCGCTTATGCCTTCTTCCAAGACAAATATACCAAGCAAGGAGTGTTCATTCATGAGTTTGTTCCAAAAGAATCTCCGGATTTGATCATTCATTTTGGGAATGAATTCTCTTTGTCAAGTCGCTTTCCTGTTCATTGGGTTGTTCGAACGGATCGAAGAATGAGAGAGATTTCTAATCTCGATTTGAAGGGAGTGCAGCCCATTGTTCAAGAAAACGGATTGCAAGCAAGACGGGAAAGATTGGATGGTCCAAACGAAGAATCAATTGATGGCGGGGATCACCCAGAGGCTCATTCCACTATCGGTAGGTATGGAGAATGGAGATTGAAAGGACTTTTAGATGAAAGATGAAAAGCCTTCTTGATGATTCGACGGACGGAATAAGTCAGCGTCTGAAGGAGGAAGGCAACTATTTCAAGTCAAAGCCTCTAGAAAGAAAGAAAGCATTGGCTTAACTTAGGACTCTTATTCCGTTCAAGGACGGTAAGCTTGGCTTATAGCCTAAGCCTAACTTGGGTACTTGACAGGGGCTATATAAAAGGTGTCTTGTGGTTGCAAATCCAGTATATAGATAGAGCTCAATTACATCGACTCTCTCATATTACATTGACCCTTGCCCTTGATGGTTGTTAGCCCGTGGGCTAGCGATCAAGAAATTAAGAGATAGAGAGTCCCTACCCTATAAGTAACACCGGAGACAGAGAACCACCAAAGAAATAAGGTCGGTCGAGGGCCTAACTTGAAACATCATCTTTGAAATGCCTCATTCTCTTTACGGATTACCTTATTGACCTTTCACTCGAGCTTGAGTCTTGACTTAAGCGGTACTTCCCCGCTTAGGATAGAGGATAGGATACATCCTTGGCGCGTGCAGGTTTTGATTGGTAGGAGGAATCCCCATAGCATGCCTAATCGCAATAGCCCCGCATCTTCTCTCGTCCGTGAATATAGAGCTTCTTCCTTAGCTAGATATGGATCTTTCTTTTCTCGAAGCTTGCCGGGGTTTCGGCACATCGGTCACCGAGCTATTTCCTCAAGCTCTGCGTCGATCGCGATCGACCGCAATTTGAATGTTTCAACGTCTTCTTCATTCCATTTTGGATGTGAATCAAGGTGGGAACATCTGCTCCAAATTTGGGTCTTCATCAAAGAATCATCCTATATCCGTACATTTATATCACCATATATTAGGAACTATTCCTACAATGAAGAAAAAAGCAACCATCACACCTAAACCAACCGCCTTAAGCGAGGGCCGCTAGCGAGGATTTTGATCTCGCAAAAGGAACTTCCTCCGAAAAGGCCGACTCAACCGATGCGGAACCGTCGTTTATTTCAACAAAACAAACCCTACGGAAGCTAGGCAAATAATATTCCATTTCCATATTAAAGAAAGGGTCAAATACGTTTCAAAACGTCTGAACAACTCACCCGTGGGGGCTGACATTGGATCGCCATACTCATACCCGTGCATCAGATCTGATCAATGCCGCACACGAGAACCAAGAAACGCCAATACCTACATTCATAATAAGTTATTACCTCCACCAAGCGTTGAAGAACATTATCGGTTATGACAAGATGCAAACACCGCCCAAGACCTGCTATAAGCCAACAAACTACTCATAGGAAAAACTCCGCTTATTATAAGATAAACCAAGATGCTTTTTTAAAAAGAAAACCTCTCAAAGGATTGAGGTAACCTTAATTCATGAAGTAACATCTCATCCTAACACGGAAGAAATCGAAAACATAACAACATCTGAATGTTATCATTTGGAATCTTTGAATCCAAAGCCAAGTCGAGGGAGCTCGATAAATGGTGCTTGGAGCTCATTAGAAAATAGGAGGATCTCACTGCTCTTTGGGAAGTATGGCTAAAACATGATGGGAAAGTGCGCTTTTACTTTAGCATAAAATGATGGGAAAGAACCCTTTATTGCAATATTTCCCAAAATAGATGGGGAAGAACGCATTTCGGATACTTTTCGAAGCGTCTTAGTACCATTCCCGGGTGAGACTTTATATATGACCAATGCGAGTAAGGGTATCAAGTGATATACGATTTGATTGGATTTTCTTTTCCTGGAACCACTCTTACGAGCCTCGTTCTCTTCTATGGGATTGGGGTCCCTCTTTTCATTTGTGAAGGTTAGCCCGTCCCTGGTCCATCTCTCGGGAGTTCTCTTGCACTTATAGCTCCTTTCATATCTTCTCGCCTTCTTCTTTTTTTTCCCGGCCAATTTGGGATATTTTTAATGAGCAAGCCTCTTTCTTCCTTTCTTTGTGGGGCGAGGCCGATTCTCTTAATCCATCCGGAGGAGTGCCCCATAAGCCAATGCCATTCCATTCATTTCCGTTACACGCCAACCATTAATTAGGAATTAGGAGTTACATCCATGCGATCTAACGGACTAACGGACAAGCGGTGAGTTTTGAAAGGAAATCGCAAGGAAATCCAAAGAAACAAGGGATAGGGATAAGGCAAGTCTTTCCATGAAGTGGTGGTACAAATGCGAATGCTCTTTTGAGGTTCAGTAAAAGTCCGCGCAAGGCGGTGAGTAAGAAAGCCTTTAATAATCTCCTTTGAGTCAAATCTCAGTAGCAATCACATGCGTGAAAGCCGGTCTTGAAGTTCCCGGTGAGAGTGAGGCAAGGCGGTATATCGATCTCCTGATAGTTGGAGTCTCTTTTACTTCGTTTCTCCGATAATCGGTTTAGGGCAAGCGAGCTGAGTTGCGACTTGAATAGCTAAAAAGAATCTTGGGGGTTTTAGTTGCGGTTGAAGTGAAAATTTCTTTTGTTTTGATGTCGTGCGGTGTGTTTTCTTGGTTATACCTTACCCAAGGATGTTTCGTGTTTATTTCAATGTCGAAAAAAAGTCTTTCAAGCAAATGAATTTTGACGGTAGAGTCTTTCTTGCCACTCTCAAGCTTGTTTTTCCTCGGTCCCACATACTTCTCTCTCTGTCTAGTATTCCCCATCGATCTACCTTGGCGTTGGCAAAGGATAGACAATTTGAAATACCTCTTTCTTCCTCTCGGCCGTCCCGGTGAAAAAAGCTTTGTCTTAGCTTAGGAGACCCCTCGAACAAGGTCACAATCCAGGTTGAAGTTGATTCTTTTTGCGGTGCTAGTTGCGCTTCTTTTTAGTAGGCTGAGTTAAAGAAAAAAAGTGCTTCGATAAGCATTTTTTCGCGCTGGAAGCAAATGAAACAAGTGTCATCAAGTTACAAGTTATTTACGAGATTTTCTTTTATCTTTGCTTATCTCCTTATTATATAATAGAAGTGCTATATCCTTATAATTATCTTTGTCCCCATGGTATAACCCTCTCGGTAGTCCTTTTTGTCCTCTTTCGAGAATACCATAGATGCTATTGGTCCCGATCTTCGATTCAATCTGGGAATATAGGCAGGGGTTGTTAAAGAGACCCGTGGTAATCGTCTTTTTAGCTTTATCCGAGGGCGATTAGCTATCTTTAATCGTGCTAATCTTCTTCCCATCCGAAAGATAGCGAACGGAAAGAGAATATATTTATATAAATCGATGATAAGCGGAGTTAAGTGGAGAAGTAAGTAGATTTGGACAACTAAGAGGAGACATTAGTGATTCCCCTCCAATCGATAGAGGCGAAAGAAGGAAAGAAAGGGATTACTTCTTACTCATCTCGAGATGCGGCTAATCGATGATGATCTTATCAACTTACTCGGTATATGGAGAAAGTCATCAACAGACTTCGTCTTGACGCCGCTTTTCTTCCGTCAATTCTCTTGCGCCACGCACTAAAGGCAAAAGGATTTTTATCTGTGCTTCCTCTATCTTACGTCCTTTGACTTCACTCACGCCACGCACCTTCAAATAGCCTAGTTGTCCTAAGAGCGGATTCATCCCGGATAGAGGCAAAATGAGTCAAAGGCCTCACCTCAACAGGGATAGAGGCTGCTCACAGGCAGGAAGAAGAAGTCCAGATTGAACGACAGGACTTGAAGCGGGCCAGGACACTCTCGCCTCACATGCTAATCTTCCCATCCAATCGATCTCTTCATCGGAGAAGTATCGCCTTACTATTAATTCTCGACCCGGACTTGGTATCCATGTTAGGAAGTAAAAGACTCCTTGCCATTTGCACTAATTTACGTTCATCATCGAAAAAAGTCGGGATTCGATCTCTCTTCAACTGCGCCTACCTATCCCCAATCACACGAGAATCTTCGCTTGGTCACCTACCAATGATGTCTTTCACTTTCGAGACAATTCCTCGCGCATCAAAAACGGATAGTAAAGTGAAGGAGACCCACTTCCCACTTCTCTTCTTCCTTCCATTTCGGTAGGCCTCGTCTTATTGACAATCCCGCGCAACAAGACTACACCCCATACCGAGAAAGGTTATTTCATGGTAAGGCACGGAGGGGCTTCAACCTTCGATTGGAATACGGATGAGATCAAAAGCCATCATTGGGGCAAACGATGCAATAGCTTCGGTTGAGCAAAGCCCAAAATGGCATAACCAAATGATTGTTTAGCCAATGATGGATTTCGCGCCACGGAATAAATCGAGGAACTAAAGACGTTTCCAATACCAACAAGCGGCTCCGTTGAAGCAATTATGTAGACTCAAGACACCTATTGATTTTGCACCTTAACATCCTAAAATTTTTATCATTTTCGTCACGCTTTTGTTTTTCATTCACGATTTTACATTCGTCATTCCTAACACCTACCACTTTTTCTTTCCCCCTTGCACCTTCATTCCCAACACAAGCACTTTCGACTTGAACCAAAATTACGACTCCTTGCAACCAACTATAAGAAAATTTTATAGGCTTCCAGAACTTCTTGTTCCACTCAAATACGTCCCTTCACAATTGCGAGTAGGTGCGGAAGAGGAGATGGATATAGATTAAAATAGTCATAATGATGATGAAGGTGCGTAAAAGTGACAAGACACCCGGAAGAATAAACTGTTGGCCACTGCGTGTCAACCAAAGTAAAAATGGTAAAAAAGTAAAATTCAATTCTCCAATTGGCGGCGTCTTTCTTTTTTGAGAATTCTCGTCGATTCTTCCCTCGTTCCTTTTCAATCTTGAGCGTGGCTAAAAGTCTTTTATTTCATTCAAAACGGATTTGTTCCCGGACGGTTGGGGTTGATTTTGTTCTTTCTGCAAATCTGAATGAGTTGAAATTCCTTTACTTTCTACACTTTCAAGTCGTTTTCCACCGCTTCCGCACTTCCGCTGATTGGCTCCCCTTCAACAAGAAGCGGCCTTTCTCTCCGCAAATTCTCTAGTAGGAGTTCCTCTTCCCGTTCTTGCGGCGGAAGGTTCTTTTGATGACTTAGCGGAAGGTTGCCCGGCCCATGGGTCCCGGTTGGGCCTCCCGAGGAGGACGAAGAATCGTAACCTTTTGCTTTTTTGTCATGGCGGGAGACTTCTTGTCATCGTCTTTTTCATAAAGCGATCGAGGAAGGTGAAGAACTGGAATCTCTGATTCGTTCACGAGAATAGAAGTCATCCTCGCCAACGCCTTTAACCATAAAAATCATAAGCCGAGGCTAGACCCCTGAGCACCCCAACATTCTTAAAGCAAAGGAAAAAGCTCGACTTTCTATAGAAAATCCAACCTTTTCAAGAAATCCTATAAATATATCAATCGAACCTAGTATCATAAAAAAAAAGAGAAGGGATACCATAAAAATTATGACGTTTCATGAGATAGAAAATGGCGCATTCCGGAAGATAACAGGCGAAGAGATTCATGATCTTCTATTTTTTCTATAGTAAAGAGAGAATGCCTCTTTCAAAAGAAAAGAAAGAAATCAAGGAAGAATCGAACTTCCATAGTCATTGTGTTAGCTAGGCTACCCGCCTTGATCATCTTTCTTTTACACAAATTCTTGGATCACATCTTTCCTATGCCGCTTTTGGTCATTGACTCTTTCCTATCTTATGTTGCTATTTTAAAAGTTGTCATTAATGAATTCGTTACATATGTTATTTTCTTTGACGGGCAAGGGAAAGCGAGAAAAGGTTGGTTCGCGGTGGTCAATTCAAGATATAGAAAGTGTTAAAAGTAAGGAAAAAGATAAAAAGATTACGGTTTATACCTTCTCATCTCCGCTACAAGTTAAGTTCATAAAGAAGGTTGTCGGGTTTAGATCGAAATGGAATTCACGAGAAAATCAGGGGAATATTATACTTGTTCTCTTTTGAGAGGCAATGTAAGTAGAATAAACAAGAAGTCTACTTTTGCCTTCACGACTCCACAATCCCGCTTCTTTTTATCTAAAAGAAGCTTCGCATGAAATTGCACTCTCATTGCCGCATGCACGGGGCCCCCGCCATTCTTCCCTCATGGAACCAGTAGAATCCCCAACTACGTTAGAAAAGGGTCTTGGCAATCCGCCTAATATCGTATAAAGTCTTCTGCTTACGTCCCCTTCGTTTCTGCTTCAATCAATCGTATTTACTGCCGTGAAAACTAAGCGTTTATTAAGGTGATGCCCATGCCTACCGAAGGAGGAGAGAAGCGAAGACTTATGGGGATCCAAAGTGATTAGCCGAGAATCTTGATAATCTTGAAGGCGAGGTATCATTTAGTATCTCATGACCGGACTAGTCTCGTCCCCCATCCGTTTTGGTGACATATCCAAAGGGTAGGATTAGTTCCCAGAGGGGTGAGGCTGCTTGCGGCTTGAGTGCAGTGAGTTGCTAGCTATGGACCGTAGAGAAGGAGCATCGACTCATAAGCTACTAGACGAAAAAAAAGGGTTCTTTACTTTCTTATTCTTTCTACCCTTTCCTCCCATGACAAGATCTTAGCAATCGTAGAACTCCTATTCGTGGGGTGGTATACAAATGGTTTGGTTTACGATACGAACAAAGATTTTTATATCTTGGAGCTCTTTTCTTACTATTCATCCCTTCTCTTTCATAATGTGCGGCTCGCTCCATCTACAACCCCATTGGAAACCAAGTGTTTCATGGATTCTTCATGCTTCATCTCGTCTCACTCATCATTTGTCCGGGACTCTTTGGAGGAGTCGGCTCTTTGGCTCGGACGGGACACATCCAAAAGTTTTGATACTCTACGGGTTTCAAGTTGACAGGATTTTACCCTCGAAATGATAGGTCGACCGCATGAATGAGTCGAGATGGAAAGCACAACACAATTCTTAAGCTTAGTAAAGAACCTTTTATCGTGGGCCCTATCGGGTTCGTTCATAGGAGGTGTAAAGCGGAAAGAAGAGTACTCTCTGGGCTTGGATATAGGTCCACGAGGATTTTCTTTTTTTCGGGCATTTTCCAAAGCTAGGAAAAAGATATAAGGAGGCCTAGGAAACTAAGGCATTTTTCCAGCTAAGGTAACAAAGTTAGGCCGAGATTCACGACGGACTTCCTCTGAAAAGTAGTAGAGATAAGATTCGAGAGAGCCATGCCTTTAGAACAAGAAGGTTTTGATTACGGGGTCAAATTTGGGATCAAGATTTTACACTAAACAAAAGAGAGTGCGAACATTATTAAAGTCTCGAGACAAGCAAGTGCGGAACCCCAATCACGAGGGGAAAAGGACACCCATTAATGGAGGAAATAGCCCTATATTCTATTTATTCTCTTACAAGATTTGGAGGACAAAAGAATATGACGCTTCTTTTGCCTCTAGGAAGAATAGAAGGAACCTATTCTCTTACACAATCAATTGTGCACAAAGAAGTTCCTACTTATATTGAGAGTGACCCCGTGAGAGACCCTCTTCATCTATTGCTCGGGAGATACCACAGTAACACTAAGCGGGACCTTACCTCTTATTGACTTGAACAAACTAACTCCCGCCTTTGGTGATCTGTACCTCGAAACACACCTTAGACAAGCAAATTGAAGTTTCATTGAATGAATGAAAATCATAATCCGAATAAGAGTATGATACTAGAGGCACTAGAGAAGAAGAGAGAGGCGGAAAGCCAGATCGGATCGCTTAGAGGAGATAAGGGACTTATCCTTCTATTCTAAGAAACCAACCAAAGGAAATAGTTCACCTTGGCGGAGTGACACTGTGGAAAGATCGATCTCTGGATCATATGAAATGCAGCTTTAGTGGAATTCATGTGAAAATAGAAATCTGAAAACAAAGAAATCGTAGAATGAAATTGAATTCAATTAATAAGATTGGTCTACTTGGTTTACGAGATTATTGTTTAGCAAACGAAATGAGAACAATCGGTCTCACCTTCACGATCCTACGATCTGCTCTATAAGACACCTCAATAAGGAAAAAAAAAAAAGAAAGGATAAAGCAACGTGGCGCGTTCCATCCACATCTATTCAATTCGTTATTCCATTCCTACCGCTTCGATTGAATCTTCGTTCTCAGTAGTTTCTTCCTAGCCCCGGTTTGGCTCACTTCTCTTCCTTCTTTTATGCGGGCATCATGAGGCGAGATTCGAGTCAACAATGACCCAAAGATCCTTGTCATCACTTAAAGAGCCAAAGCCCGTGGATGGGGTGTAAGCCATTGATCTATAACCTAGAGACCGGAAGGTGGGAGGCACCTTACCTTTTTATGGTAAAGGGTATGAAATTGGCACCTAATTCCTTCTTAAGTCTGCCGGTTGGGGTGCTCCCAGTGAGAAAAACGCAATGAGAAAGACAAGACATACCATCTGAGTAGCATAGATCTAGTAGGGCAAGAGGGGACGGCGTGTCTCAAAGACTTAGACAAGATGGAGAAGATTCTCAAATAATTTGTAGCAGTGAGAGTAAAATGAGTGATTGTGATCGTTGTGGATCGGAAAGTCTCTTTGAAGTCGTTTGAGTCTTTGACAACCACTCTCTCCCTTTCATCTCCTCTCCTTACAGTCGAGCGGGACTCATTCATCTTCTTGGATGAAGACTATCGAGAGTTGGAACATGATGAACTATCACCACCAAGACGAGGAAGATTACGAGGATGATGGGAACCATGGTATTATGATTTCTACAATTACCTCAAGGATGTGTTCATATCGAGTCGCCCACTGTGGTCAAAGGAGGTCCCACCGCTTCACGGATTGCCGAAATGAGGAGAGACTGGATACTATTATCCCCGGTAGCGACACTTTTTTAAGTATTCTCTTCTTGTATGGATGGCTTATAGATGCTTGTAGGCATCCTTGTTTATAGAGTACCCATGGGCTTGTAGATTCTTTGAGTCATCACGGGCGAGGTTTCTTAAATCCTTACTTCAGGATCGTATCGAGAGAGCTCGAGACCCGGTTGAGGAGTCGAGTCGATCAAAGCGAGATAGATCTATCTTCTAGAGTCAAAGAATCGAGACCCTCTCATCCGCGAAGTCGGGTGGGATATATCATAAATCCCCGGCGTCATGGGTCACCTTCCTCTTTCCTCCCAGGCGCTCCCAAACCGATCGTTATTTTATCGTTTTCGTATCTTGCTTTCTTGCGATGCGAAATTGTTATGGAACCGGTTTAATCCCAGATTATTGTTAGTAGGAAGTGGTGATAGATAGCAGGAGGCTTACTTACCGATTCCTTTACGAAGGCGGTACAAAGAGGAGCTAGCGGAACAATCGACACAAGAGAGGAGATGAAATCCACCATTTGTAAGGAGAGGAGATGAAAGTTGCTCGATTATCCTTAATCGATAAAAGATACAAACAATAAAAGCGGATGCGCTTAATGTAGGCTTTCTATCAGGGTTAACGCTTACGACTTGCTTTAGCTTCCTTACTTGACTAGTCTTGGGAGAAGTCGAGAGCTACAAAGGCATAAAAGAAGTTCTCTTGCTCATTGCGCTGCCCATTGCCTATGGCCCAATCACGATTACCTCAAACCAAGATAATAGGAAGAACCGTAACATGCGGAAGACCTTCTTTTTGGTTGGTCTCTTTCCCTACTAAAGGCGAGAACAAGCAAGGGTTACACTCTGTAGATAAATGAGACAGAATCACCGGGTTGTTCGGTTCAATGGTTGGGAAGCTAGGCTCCTTAGAAAGGATTGACCTGAAGGCGCCCTCTTTTGTTTGCTTTTTTGTTGTCTACCTAATAAGCAATTGACTCTTTGTTTGCGATTCTTTCAAGGAAGGATCCATACGATCATATTAGCTCTATAGCGGAAAAGGTCTTTCTTTCATGGACTAGATCCCAGAGACGGTGGTCTTCTTCTTGAAAACCAACGTTTAATCTAATCGAGATGGGAATAACCAAGACGCATTCTAACGCTTCTCAGAGTCGAAAGACTTATTCCGGAGTTCGGGATCGGATCGATTCAAATCGAGAGAATAGGAACAAGAGGAATTAAGGAGTAATGCTTTTTCGTTCATTCCAAGGAATCTCCTTAGCATGCCATCGATTAGCTAAAGCTTTCTTTTTAGTCGTGCTGACGAGACCCTTGCAAGCGCTTTCCGTTCCTCTTTTCAAATCATTCTTTTGCCAGTTGTTGTTGGAAACATGAGGAGGAGCTCTTCCTGTATTTAGGATTTCGTATATTATATATAGGCATCCTTATTAGTTGAGTCCAAACTAAACCGGAGTTAAAACGATCCGTAGGGAGGTCATATCTACATCTCGAGAAAATGCTTTCTTTTGAGCTTATATCGGATCGGCAATTTACGAAGTCGAATATGGGGTCCTCACAACCCTCGAGAAAGGCCTCTCTATTGGCATATAAACGGAAATTCAAATCAATCCAATTAGAATAGGAAGAATAGGCACATGCGGTTCACACAATATCTGGAAACATGGGGAGGAAAAACCATTCTTAACTGGAAAGGGTGGAAGTTCTCATTGGTAGCGTTATAGAATCTTTGCCTGAAGTGAAGAAATTTGGAAGGAGAGTGATAGTTCTGGTGACAACGGTGATAACCGAACAATGGATAAACAAGAAAATAGCAAATTTGACTCTACGGTTGTTATCCCGATCTAAAGTGGCGACTATCTAAAAACAAATGATACCCAATAATCGAAAAACAAGAAAATAACGGTTATATCTATTATCGGTTGGATTGGTTGTTGGTTCATGCTTCCGAATAAAGTCATCTTTGGTATGGACCACAGGTATGGGGTCTTTGGTATTGATGGGAGGATGGAAAGCTTATTGGAGGCCCCGAAATAATCGGTGGGACTAAGCTTTCTATTTGATATGAATTCTTTTATTACTCTTAAAGCACACCGCTTGCCTATTCCGACTAAGCGGCCGGTGTGCTTCTTAATGAAGCAAAATGCAACGCCTAAAAGCATTCTAGAAGAGAGAGGTAGGGTTGTCCTACAAATTGAATGGGGAAACTTTTTCATTCAAAGACGATTGTATAGCCTATAGTTGGAGCGAAGGCTTACTTCACGTTATGACTCTTGTGTTGGATCGTAACTATACTACGATTTTTCAACTAACAAAGCAAGCATTGAAAGGCGCCACCTCGTGCATTCTAAGGGAAAGTTCCCGAGTCAATCAACTCAATTACAATCAATCAAAGAAGAGCACTATACGCTTTCTCGCAGCACCCTACGTGCATGCCTTTAGTCTTATGGTGATGGCATCCAAGGAGAAGTCATGACGACGCAGGTCACCATTAACTCCTCCTCCGGTTCTGGTTTGGTTAGACCCAAAATCGCACGAAGAATCGAGTAAAAGAGGTACCATTAAGAAGTGTGACACGAGACGATTGTCATACTAGTCAAAGGAAGGTAGCTCTCTTCCTGATCGACACCCAGAGTAGCAACCACGCCAAAGACAAAGGAAGCAACAAGGGATCTCTTAATCTATTTTTACAGAAGCGGTGTAGCCGTCATCGACACCACTAAACATGGTTACGCCACTCACCGTATTAACTGGACTTAATCAAAATTTAGTGATGGCCATGGTTTTAAGATTCCACGTCTCTTAAGTTTACCAACTACCTAAGAGACCATGGTAATAAAACCAAGGCGGCACTGCTCTCACCAAAGAATTAAGTAATCACCGAGGTCGCGTACTTTATGAAGTGCCGAATCCTGCACATACCCTTCTCCTCCATTGCTCTTGGACCACTAGGTGGTGTGAAAGAGTAAGAGAGACCGAAAGTCAAGATATCAAGCGAGGCAAAGCCAAAATTTGGTAACTTGGCTAAACCCAACAGATCTGCCTTTTTCCCGTCGACTTCGTCGAATAAAGTGAAGCGACTCAAGCTAACTATTTAATTTGAGTCAAGATCACTACCCAAGTTGAGATCCATGGAGTCCCTTGGTAGGAGGGCATGGAAGACAAACACGGAGACACCTCAACATTAAATCAAGGGAGCAACCATAAAGCAACATAGTCTATCAGATGGTGCAACCGGAACTCAAAATACTGAGCGGTACCTATAGACCTCCTCCCAATTTCTTGGCGAGAAGAGAAGGAATAATGTAGAGAGATCCCGCTTCTTTTGAAGAGGCGGGCACAGATAGTAAACTTGACACAAGGGAGCACCAGGATGCATGCCTTACGAAGCCATACACCGAGGACTCACTGTTAAGGTGTACTACCCGCTTGGTATGGTATGCTCTAATATCTCGCTTCGTGGCTAGGCCATCGGGGACTACTAATCTAGTTCTATTTTAGAACATAAATCCTTAGAATGAGGTCTTCTAAGACCCGTGCCACTGATTGGTCTAACTTCATGAGGCTCATCGAGCAGTGAGAGACTCACGCTTGAGGAGTCTTACAAGATAAAGCAACCAAGACTCACCTAAATGAAGAGATGTTTCACTCTCCATGGGTTGGTACCCTTTCTTAACTAAGAAGGGCCCCTATGCAGGGAGCTAGAGAAAATCCAACCATATGTTGGGATTGACCAGCGATCGATGATCGATCCCGCTACCGGTGGATCGCTTTTTAAGCGGACCCCGGACCCCAGATAATCCGATCTTTGGGGAGGTTAACCCCCACACCTCTCGAGTTGTAAAGCAACCCGGACAAGGAATCACCTTGCAGCTCTGTCATTTCTGTTAGCTCGGTGCAGAGGTCTTTGTATCGATGTCGGATGTTGCGGATGTTATCTCTTGATTCTTCCTTCGAAGCTAACTTCTTGATTTCATCTCACACTCGCTGTGAAGCGGAGAAATGAAAGACCTTCTTTAAATACCGGTGAGGTATCCTCAACATCAAGTCGATAGATATTCTTTGGCCCATGTACGGATCTCTTTTAGAGGCCTTCACGTCCAAATCTGGAATAGTGAAAAAAGCATTTGATATCCGGGCTTCAAACTTGTCTGGAAGAATGTCCCTCTAACGAAGATTCTCCTTCAAGCATCTTTCGTGGAAGAGCCCATTTCTTAGATGGAGAGATGAACGCACAAACAAATAATAAAGACTTTAGCTCCTGTAAGAGGATTGCTAGTTGGCCTCCTTTTAGCAATATCCCTTCAAACATGAGTAGGATACTTCTAGTTGAGAAAGTCGTTGACTTGTAAGTCGTGATCTTCGATTCTTGCCTTGGCGCGAGTAGATGACTTCCCTACTTGAATAGAAGAGTAAGCTTCCGCCTCTCCCTTCTTCTTTTGAGTCTACGCTTTCTACTTAGTATGTCGTTTATATGCTCCTTAAGCGGAGGCCGGTTTCATTTTCTTCTCGGAACACACTTGCACTGTAATTAGTGATCTTCCTCTTTCCTGGACAACACGTCATAAAGAGACCAAAGCCAATAGTTAAGAAATTAGTGAACCTATTCTCCCTTGCCCACACTCATACGATCAAGTGAAACCACTTGACCAAAACAATCTGGCCCTGGGGAATAAATGCCTTCTCCTTGGCTCATACTTCAAGAGATAGATATAGAATCTTTAGCTTGGGACGGGTTAGTGAATCTCTTACTTTCGGCAGTGCGGTGGCGGGGAGATAGTGATTTGCTCTTTAGGGCTAGCCCTTGCTCTAAATCTCTGTAGGAATATTCAAAAGAGTTAGTACTCGGGAGGGTTGACTCTTTAAGTGGAGCCCTTTGCTTTGATCGACTAGCTAGTCCAATATTTCCTCCTATTCATACTAGTAGAGTAGTTATCGAAACCAACGAGCGAGTCAAATGAAGCGAATCTAACGCAAAAAGGAGCTCATCATTCATAGGTCTTCTCCTTCTCTTTCTCGGAAGATTAGCAACATGGATGACTCGGAACCACTCACCAATGGGAGGAACCAACAACCTGTTCTCAGTAGGCTGCAGGTTTGTAGTTCCCCACTTGAGGAAAAAGCTACCGAACCAACTTTGCTCTCTCTTGACTGGAGACTCTACTAGTACTAAAGGAATCATCCACGTATTAAAGAAGCGACCAGTCTTTTTCACTTATACCATACCTCGTTATGCTTGGCCTGGGCTCATGATTTGCTTTTGCTCGAGTTCATCAACTACAAGACAAGGAACTCACGATTGACTAGCGGCGGGAGTGTACCAAGAGTGGATGGATACCCCTCTCCGACGTCTTTGACTCCCTAAAAGACAGGGTTTCCCGGAGGAGATAGAAAGATGGCCTTTTTCTTGATTTTGACGATTGGGAACGGGGACTCGCGGACGTACCATGATACTTTCTGTTTTGTCGAGCCTTGCTTTGGGTTGATTTTCTTTTCTTTTGAAAACAGCATTCTCCCTGGAATCTATAATCCAATCGTTGATCATGAATCTCCTTCGCCCGTTATCTCCTCATCTTCCTCTTTATAAGCCCACACTCACTTCTACGTTTCCAATTTCCCATAGAATCTTGAAGCTTCCTAGCCACTATAGTTTTGTTTTTTATCTCCTTTATAGAAAATGGGTTTGATTTGCTTCACCTATGAGAATTTCTACCAATTCTTCTTTTATTCATCAAAGCTCATCCTAATCTCCATCGAGATTACCGCCTTATACATCTATCATCTCAGATAATGGAATTAAATCATTTATTAATGATTTTTGGGATTTCTCTTTCTTAGAATTGGAAGAAAAAGATTGAAATAGTATTTCAAAATTTCACCTATACCTTTGAGATTTAAAAATCAAATTTTCTTTTCTTATGAAATGTTTATTTTTATTAGCGTTGATAGCTCTCTTCTTTTAAAGCTTATCTTAGTAGAAAGGCGACATCAAAGCTATTGGAGTTTTATCTGCATCTTCCCGACCGGTTATCTGCTCTCAAAAAGGGTCATGGACTCCTTTTTAGCTTTAGGATCCCTTTCTACATTCAATTCTTTATTGAGCTTTCGGTGTGGAATCACCATCATTACACATTCATTGTTGGTCTTCTTGCTTTGGTCTAGCGAGTCTTCCTAGCCGCCAGAGTGCAACTTTGCTGCGCTGAAGACCGTAACTCTGATAACTTCAGTGCTCTCGACGGGAAATGAAAGCGAAATCGTTCTCGGATCCTCCCACATGTTCAATCTTTTTTAGCGGTTTCCCAGAGATCTTTATCATTAATGCAACCTTCATTTTGCTCATTCATGGAGTTGTATTTAATCGTCTAAGAAATATGATTATCCACCGTTAGTCGAGAATGTGGGTTGGCTTGGATTACTTAGTGTTCTTGGCGCCTTAGGAGGCGTGCGCTTTGAAGCGGAGCCAATATTATCGCCCAGCTCCACAACCTAATGCGGCACCGGGTTCGGATCATAGGAACCGTAGCATGGGGAACGTCTAATCCTTTTCTTGACAAAAAGGTTTTGGCATAATCGTCTGTAAAGAGCTCGAGACCCCCACAGTTACGGAAGGCACATGAGTCCGAACGCTTATGTTGAATGTCGTGAATCGACACTCACGTAGGTACTGTGCGGTGTGGCGTCGGTCGGTCCTAGAAAGCAATGGCGGCATGCGAGGAGTTAACGGCCGAACGTCTTTGCAACCTAGGGATCACCAGCGACTCTTTCGCTCTATAGGGATCGGGGTATAGCACAATTCTTCTTGGAGGAGGGTTGGTTTGCCCGGTGGTGATCCTGCCATAAGGTACTCCTACCTATATACCGCCAACCGAAGTCGAGCATACATACTGACGATCTTCGTGCGTGAATAGTCGGGAGGAAAGAAAGGGCGGTAGATGATAATGAAAAAAAAGGCGCCAGCGTCTGACGACGCAAGCGGAATGGATGAGCGAAAAGGTGTCATGCCATGGAGTGGGGAATATCCCGAGTCTCATGTAAGACAACTAAATGCACCTCGGTAGAGGAACCGAGGGACCTTCTCGAGTCTGAGGATAGGTAATTGAGAGATAGAAGCTAGCCTATTCATGGGGGAATCAATGCTCCGGTAGAATAGAGCTTACCTACTGAACTGCTTTCTCCCATGAAGCTTTCTCTCGTAAAAAGCCAAAAGGCGCCCCAAGACAAGGTACAACTGTTGGGAAGGGACATGATCAATAGAACTCGGGTATGGATCCGGTGGGATTGTGGCGCCCATTCCTAACCGGGATTCAAAAGGTTCGCTCATGCTTGGAGGGAGCATCCCCACTTAGTGATCGGCCCGCTTAGTTCACGCAAAATCAGAAGAAGTTATCATGGACGAGCCACATGCAGGGAAACTTGCACGTGTGGTTCGCCGCTTTCTGAGGTATCTAATAACCTTCGCTACGCTTACCATGGCTAAGCACCTCTCCTAACTATTGCCCATTTATTCGGAATAATCTTTTTAGGAGGGACAATTTTACATATTTCTGCCAAATCCTTCTATTATTAAGTACTACTGTGGTACCATTTCGATGTGTTTCGATTCTTCCGAACAAGAGAGGTTTGATGCTTCAATCCATTGTATTAATTCCATTTCCTACTCGCAGATGCTCTCTTTATGATCTTGGCTTATGATTCAATTGCCATGTATTTAGCTATTGAGCCTCAAAGTTTATGTTTTTATGTGATCGCAACATCAAAAAGAAAGTCCAGAATTTTCCACTAGCTTGGTTCAAATATTTGATCTTAGGTGCATTTCCTCTGAATATTATTGTTTAGAGTACGACCGGACAACTACCGATATCTATTAATATCTTTTCTTAGAATGTTGTTGTTAAATATATATCTATCTATATCGTAAACTATCGGATCGGGTCTTACTTAGATGTGAAACTTGCAGACCTCATTGGTTGTGATATTGATCTTACGGGGAGAAACGAAATAAAAGAATATATAGACTTGTAGAGACCCTCTATGTAGTTGTCTATCTAGGCGATCGATCTACATCTACATCTTTCCCCATAGCCACAGGGTCGTGTCTCGATCTCCCATGTGCGAAATCTAAGGACTAGTTCCTATGGAGATTCCCTTGGTCTAATTCCACGCCTTATAACGAAAGGGGAGCCTCAGTGCGTGGCGTAAAGTGAAGATTGGGGAAGTAGAGCAAAATTCCTTTCTGGGTATTCAAGGTGTAACCTAGGCAACGAAAAAGGGGCCCGATACTTCAACTAGAGGAGCCGACATTGTTGGTTCACCAAACCCCAGACCAATACACACATTCTCCAGTCCGAAGGATCCGATTGGCCCAACCACCGACTCCTCCGAGGAATTGCAAGATCGAGAGCCAAGCCGAGAATGGCCGTTAGTGGACACCCACCACTTTTCACCCAGGCTAGAGAGCCCTCTTTAATACATTAAGAAAAAGATGTTCACAGGGGCCAAAAAGACTTCGGTCATAGGAACTTAGACCACCCACGCTACCGGTAAACAAAACCACCTCGACCGGATCGAGTAAACAACAATGTCGAATCAGCCCCCTTGCTTTGAAAGAATTCACACGCTTACCAAATTTTCCCAAAATAAGGGAGATCTGCTAACTTCACTTGCTCACGAAACATCCGACCCATACTATAGTCAAGTCGTCCGCGTATCTTTCCGATCTCCTTTCCTTCTATTCATCCCATTTATGGCTTTGACCAATTCAAGGTGAAAAGTGGGATTGGCTAAAAAAGGGGAGAGAGGAGAGCGGGCTTTTGGTTCCAAGACAGTTCCGCCGGTTCCTTCCTTTAGACCAGCTCCTTGTAGGGTTTCATGAACATTATATCCGCAACTCCCCGCTCTAACACATATCAAGACGTATTTCTTTTGTTTCTACCCGATCGCCACTCGCCGCAAGTTTTAAGCGCAAGGACAAGTTGATTCGAGAAGGGGAACAGGAGTAGCCTAGCTTTGTTCCTAGTAGAAAAGGAGGTTCCTTCGGTCTTGACTTTCTTTAAAGATCGGGAGGCTTAGATTCCATAGAGTTCAACCAAAGATTGGGCTTTAGTTAAGCTACATCCATTTTCGAATAGGATCTTTTATGTTGCCCAACTCATGTAGAGAGTTCTCATTGCCTCGAACCCATTTCTTCTATTCTGCTTAGTGATGGGTTTTTCCTTTTAGGATTTGCTTTCTATCCCATATCGTGTTGTGCTAAGCTCATTTATCTTATTAGGTCTTACCTTTTGTACTCTGTGGACGTTCAGATTACATACCATGCAAGTCTTTCATTATCCAAATCATACATCTTTCATACAGGATGATCTTAGAAAGCAAAAAAGTGTTGGGCATTTGCATGATAGAGGTAAACCATAGCCTAGAAAGAAGCGGGCAAATAGTTATAGGTGAATAGAACCCACCTCGAAAAACTAGATAGGTCGCTTCCAAAACTATTACCAGCAGATTGACATCGGAGGCGGCCAAACCTAGGTTGTGACTCTTCCCGTTGAGTAAACAATTAAGACTTGAAGTTCGTTTACACGTAAAGAGGAAGACAATTATAAAGAATATTACTTTAAGCAAATTAGATTAGATTCTTTAATATAAAGATCAACATAACAATAACATTCTAAAGCGATATAGGCATTTATCACTTCCATCAACCGAGAAGACACACTGCGTTACACTAACTAGAGCGCTTTTTATTCAAAACACAAATCAATTATGAAATGAACCCACATATAAAAAGTGGGATGGTCTCGCTCATTATTTGTGTTCAGACGCTTATTAATTCTTGCAATACAAATAAGACCTCCACTATACTAGTGATGGAGGGATTCACACGGATGGAACAAGGCGCTTGAACCATAGACTCATCGTTGCTTGGAATAAAACGCACCTTTCTAATGTAATTATCTTTGCTTCTTTGGGCCTCGATGGTGGAACTGGCGTTTTTGGGGGAAGAAAGCGGCCCCACTTTGTCAGAGTGGGCGACATCGCTTTCCTCGTGTAGCTATGATGCCATTCGAAACAACACGAAGAAGAAAAAGAAAAAGCGATATTTCGCAGATTCTTGCCATCATTTGGAAAAAAATGGAGTCATGGGCATCAAGGGACCGAGATTATATACTGCTGCGGAAGCGGAATCGGGTTGAAAGTGAAGGATAAGCGTGATTTTCCGATTGGTTGGAAGGTAAGGATAGCATGATTGATCGTTGCGGGTCCCTTGGATCATGGGCCACGCTTACTTGGGTTTAGGCCAATGAACATCATTTGGATGGGCCGAGGCTATATAAACTTAGGCCTTTTTTTGATGGTCAGTAATTTTCTGGGCTATTTTGATGGACTCGAGATCCTTTCATGTAGGAGATGGATGGGCTCGGATCCTTCCTTTTCATGATTTTATGTGAAGAAAAAGAGAGAATTGGAGATAGAAAGACAAAACGTTTCACTTTCTTTTTATGATCAAGTTAGTGTGTTTTTTCTACGCACGCTTTGTTGAAGCGCTCTCACGTAAAACACACACTAACCGAACTAGCAAGATTTAGGGTTTGGTATTTCGAATGACGGTAAGCAGACTCGAGGAAGAAGGAAGCTTGGAGTGGAAAGGCAACATAAGCACATCTCCAAGATACTTAAGCTTACACCTTATTTCAACTTTCACATGAATTTTCAAAGACATTTTTACAATTCTTTATTATTATATTAACATAAGCATTGAACACTTTAGACTAGGGTTTGGCCCCATACATACATGCAAACACAAAAAAAAAACCAAACAAAGACACTTAGCATAGATAGGTCTTCCGTAACCAGATAAAGCATAGGAGTAGATCTCCACCAAACAAAGACAAAGAAAAGCCATGCATTAAAACACACTACTTTACGCCTCACGATTACACTTATTTAAACCTTCTAAAACTAAAAAGAGTCGATTTTAACTCTTCTATTCTAGTCTTCCTTGGTCACCGAGGGTGGCGGCCCCTGCATAACGAAGCTCTTCTCTTTTTTCTTGAGGAGGTCCTCTTCCTGTTTTTGGCAATCAGCGTATTTGCTCCCGGATCCCCGCATAATTTCTCCTATAAAATGAGGATCGAGAGCAGCGATGCTCCTGAATAGCCCGAGCCTTTGCTCGCATGATGGAGCTTCGATTTTCTACCTCGTTGTATTTCTTGCGGAATTGTAGCAAGTCTTCCTACGATATCCATAAGAGTGTTTTTGGAATAAGTATTCTTGAAAGTCTTTCTTTCGACTTCTACCTCTCTTTGAAATAGAGAGTGAAAGAAGCGTCTATTTATAAAGCGCAGGGGTCCATGGCAAAGAAAAAAAATCCTTTTTCACTGGTATCGCCATGCGCCATTAATCCCGATCACTCCTCGTGAATAGGAGGAATAATAATAGAGCGCACATCGAGAAAGAAAGTACTCCCTTTATAAATAAACAAGGCTCCCGCGTCCTTTCTTAATAGATGGAGCAATCCTCACTCGACAAATTGAAAGCGGATCGTCTAAAACCCACGTGATCCATATTCGCTACGTCTGAGGCGTCTTCATCGTACTTCGACTACTCCTCTTTCAATCGGCTTTTACTTATCTTTTTATCGGATTATTTGTACCCACCACATGATGGAACTCCCTCACCAATCGTCGCTCACCAAATTTCCGTCCTTGATCTTTGAGCAACCTTGACTGTCTTTTCTTATCACCGACTAGCACTTTGCCTTGATCGTCGAATTAGCTTCCCCGCCTTGCTTCGCTTTTGGCACTAATGAATTGGGCTTCCTTTATCATTTACCGGATCGATAGTACTAATATGAATTTAGAAAACTTTCAATATATAGGTCATATTGCTTCATATAAGGATGAGAAAGAAGAGGAAGATGGAAATCTTAAATAAGTTCTCGAACTTTTCTACATAAACTTCCTGATTCGCCGATCCTCGATAATAAGAAATCTAATACGATTCAATGATCGGGATGAAATAATCAAAGTTATTACATGATAAGAAGGATATATTCCCATGTTATCCTGAAAGAATGAGAATTTCTTTTCGATTCATGATTGAAGAAATGAGTATGGATTACAATGAAAGGAATTTACATAAAACCTCTCCTAACTTGCTAAAGTTATTGATTAGTAATGATAAGACTATCGCTAAAGAATATCTCAAGAACAATCTCCCAAATGAGGAACTACCTCTTATTCATAACTTGAAAGCCTATCTGTTTGGAGTCCATCATTATTTATGTACTAGGATTACTCTTCAAATTGTATTAAGGATAAACCGGTTGTTAGGCTCGCTTACTTTCTTTGGATCGAATGGATTATGCCGTATGAATGAAAGCTCTTAGTGGTGATATGGGTGCAAATGATATTGGATAAATAGAAAGAGGATAGTGAAGGTGCGAAGCCGCTTAGGAGAGGATTCTGTGATATTGGATGAGAGTGTTAAGGGGGTATTGGATGATGATCAAGATGAGAGTGTTAAGGAAGGGGTATTGAAATCCAAAGAAGAGGATAAGGGTCAAGGTAAAGGCAAAAAAGGTAAAGGTAAAACCTTCTTTAATAGCGAGAGGAAAGGTGAAGTGAAAGAAAAAAGCAAGGATGTTCTATCGGGGTCCACTTGGTCCACTTCTTGGTGGAAAGAAAATTTCTAAAGCTATACACCCGATTTGAACTTAACGAAACTAATCAAGATTAACGATCGAAATTTTTACGCTAAAAGTTGTTATGCTATGTGTAATTTTGACTTGACCTCCGCCTATTAAACTCAATCTACCGATGGTTTGCAAGCCCAAAGATGGGTCTATTAAAAGGAGAAATACAAGACCGTAGATCAAAATCGTTATATATCGTTATCGGATATCGCAGGGGGTTACTTAAAAGAATACCCGACTTTTGTGTATAATAGGTTTAAAGTATTAACAAGCCATAACACTTCTTTTTTCAATATATTATTAAATAGAGAGGTAAATTTTCTCGTATTTCAGTTGAATGGATCTGGAGAAGCCTCTTGTCCCTAAGGTTAAGATAGGGAACAGATGGTGAAATCTTATTTGTTTTGAATGCGGTAGATATGGCCATCGTTTAGATTGTGCCCAGAGTGAACAAACCAATGGGGGAACTGAGCCATCCGTCGCTCGATTCTGAACCGAAATGAATGCAAAAGACTCAATGAGTAATCTTGAGTCAACCTCTTATTTTGGGTCGTGGATGATCGTTGAGCAAAAAG
>CM035142.1:12576378-12816378 GCA_020205605.1 Panax ginseng | reverse complement strand
GTGGTTGGCATTTGGGAAAGTCAGGCCGTGATCGGGTGTCTTCATTCAAGCGACGATCTGTAAGAAGAAGAACGAAAGCGAAGTGAGAGGCCGGGATAGGGAAAAGAGTCGAGTCGATCAGTTCGACGACCGGAGAAGAAACAAAACGAAATCGAGATTTGGCCGAAAAGAAGCAACGCTATGGATACCATGATCGATCACCATTGAGAAAGAAGAATCTTTCTAAATCACTTCGGTCACGGGCCTTCAAGCATCCGAAATACGTGGGATTGTAAATGACATATTGCGTTCTCGATAAAAATGACGACTCTTTCGTAAAAACGAAGTTCTTCAAGTTCTTTTTCCCAAACCCAAAGAAGTCCATTCTCAAATGGCCCGACGAGTCATCTACTTAAAAGGACCCTCCTCCTGCAGGTCGCCTTCCTTTCATTTTTTTTGGCCATGCAATACTTATTGAATACAAAGAAAAAATGCATTTCGACCCCGTCGTAGTTCTCAATCCTTTTTGGCACCCAAGGTAAACCATCTACGATGGGGGAGCTAATGCGACAGGAAGAAGCTTAGATAAGAGAATACGCTCTGATCGCTTTTTTTAAGTAAAGCTCGACCAATGAGAAAAAGTCTTCGTCAAGCCAAAAAAGTTGACCCACTTCATTCGCCATGAATGATCTTCACTTCATGGAACAACAAAACCACCATCTCGCTTCTTCCTTTCTTTGGTGCTACCTTTTTCTTTTCCAAGGGATGGGGTCAGGGTGTATAAGAACCTTTTTGAGGATGCCCGGAATCACTCCTAGGTAAATTAAGGAAAAATGTTGAAAACTCATGGGTAAGGATAAGGTAATGGAATTGATAGAGAAATTCATAGACCTAGGTGGGATAGAGAATTGATAAAGGGAATAGAGATGATGATAGAGATCATACTTGAAATGTAAGAATTCGATGACAGTACAACTCTTATTTTCACTTCGTTAAAAAATGCGATCTTTGTTGTCTAATAGAACAAAGACTAATACCTTAATGGAGCTTCAAATCAAGATCAAATCTATTTATCAAAGTGCTTCTCCAATTGCTCAAGACATCTCTTTTTCAACCGAGGAACAAAAAAAGAGCGTTTGCTCCATTTTAGTATAATAGTGAAGGATATTCCATTAGTAATGAAAAAGGGTGGAGGGATCCGTATATGTTGTTCAGTCGATCAAAAGGTGCGAAATAGCTAGAACGAATGCGGAAAGTATGGAAAAACATCTCGTAATGTATTTAACCGTAAAATCGATTATGCTCTGCTAAAGTATCTACTGCTTACGGAATCTCGTGTGTCAAAGTGTGGATTTCATATAGTAAAAAAAAGGGGACGTGTTATATCCAAAACGTCTTTAAATATAGTAAATATCGTAAAGACAGATGTAGTAGGGTTTTCAAACCGATTTGCATACACAACTTGTTTTTGGAAGATATGGCACTAAAAGTGGTAGAGTATGGTCGCCTTCATATCGAGCCATCAAAGCGGTAGCGTCGGGCTATAATCGGACAATTCCATCGTACTATGAAATGGACAATTCCAAAAAAAGGGTAAGATATGGGTAAGAGTTCTCGCAGATCTCCCTATTACCGAGAAACCTACTGTAAGTCGAATGGGAAGAGGAAAAGGAAATCCTACGGGTTGATTGCTTCGTGTCCACGGACAAATCCTATTTGAAATGGATGGTGTGAGTTTGTCAAATGCTCGATGTTTCCGCTACATTAGCGGCGCATAAACCATGTTCGCAACCAAGTTTGTTCAAGGGTCGTAACGTAATTAGTTAGTGGGGGGAAAAAATCTGGGCCGGATTCAAAAGAATTAGGCGGAAGTGTTTGTTCTCGAATCGACTTCAAGTGGAAAGACACTAAGGAGAGGATATACTCCTTTCTTTTTGAATCGCCAAATTGTACGACGAACCTTCTTGTTCCAAAGCGCATTTAATTCGACCCTAATACATCACGGTTTCCTTCTTCCTACCGGTTTATAAAGTGATAGTAGTAAGAATAAATAAGAAAGAAATAAAAGGGACTTCAATGATAATGCACCATAGGGAAGTAAAGCGTATAAAAACCATACCAATGGCACATATTCCAGATTTTCAACCTCATCGCCCCGCTTTTCCACATCCATATGCTTGAAACTTGGAAATAACTCTTTGATGGAGTCAAGAGGTAAATGCACATCCAAATATACAACATAGAAACAGTCATTCATGTTCTTGTGGAATTACTTTGGTTATTAGTTAGGATACAAATACAAATATAAATAAGCCGTGTAAACAAGAATAGAAGTTCCCATCCAAAGATCTACGTTGAGGCCTCGTTTGAACTCCCAATTACGGGTGATACGCGTCGGATAGACTCTATCTTAGAGATCCGTAAATCCCCAACTACAAGCTCTCGCTTATAGAGTGACTCGAAAGTCTTCGCTCGATGATAGCTATATCAGTAATCGAAGAATCTCGATCCAGAAGAAACGATATGAAAATTTTAATGTTGTCTTAAGCTTCGCCAACTCGTTAAATGAGGACAAATGGACGGTTGCTTTCTTGACCAGTTGGACCGGCTTTGGCTATATACCTTAACCAAGGATGCCTTCCTCTTGAAATGAGAATGGGTAAGAGATCCGTCGAGTCTCCTATATGGATCACGCCCATTATTTATGAGAAAAGTTCCCTCCGATGGGGGAACTTTTCTTTGAGTGAACTTAACGTAGCGATGCCGGGTCGGTGAGCTAGTGAGGTAACACAAGATCAGTCGCGGACTACTTCTTATTACTTCTTCTACGAAACCAGCCTCACCAGTGGTAACAAAGAAGGAGGGCAATAGCCAAATGGCTTACTTTTTCTTTTATCCTAATCTCCTAACCCACACTTTTGCCCTTCGATCGAGCCTCACCGACGTTTTTTTTTTTCTATGGGATCCCTATCCCAAACCGAGCTCCGGCTGTTCGGGCATTCCTTATAGCCTCAACATTGATTATATGGCCATTTCTTTGTAGAGGAAGCGCTGCCAAGCCTCTACCGTCCGGGTTCCACCTAATAAAGATGGATGGCTTTCACGAAATTACCCCTAACTAACAATCCGACGATGAGGACTTGCTCCTTTCCTATCAGACCCATGTGTGTGTCAAAGGTAATGCCTACTTCATCGAACTTGATCGCTTCGGTCCATTTGATCCGATGAGGATGAAGCCGCCTTTCTCCTGCTAAAAAGAAGGTGAATAGAGTAAGGCTAACTCAATGAATGACACCTTTCTCTGGGATTTCCTCAATCTATACGCATTTCTAACCGCTATCGACGAGGGGATGGTTATGGTTAAACTGTCTTTCCCACTGCTTAGCTTCCTTTATTGCTTGCTAGGCTAAGAAGATTTACGATTAGCCTAAAAAGGTGCTAGGCAAGACTTTGTTGACTTTGCTTATTTTCTTTCAAGAGGAATTCCTCGAAGGTAAGTACTAAAAGGATGGGGCATTACCGTAACTAGAAATTTCATAATAGAAGAGAGATGGGCAAAGAAGGAATTGATAGAGGTGCGTCGAAGTTCCATACCTTCTTGATCAAGTCAATTGCCTTGCTTGTATTTACTTACGTCGAGATTCGGTTGGTGTGAATTCTACTAAGGTACAAGAGAAAAAGAATCCAGAGGACAAAAGTAAATCGAATAGGCTTTGAGGGAGAAGGAATCCCCGCCTATCGACTCAAATACTATTGAATCCGATCCTAGGGCATTAAAAGAAGAGAAGGCCACCCTTGAGCCGGAGAGGTCATAGTGATCCTGTCCTTTCAATAGTTAAAGGCACACAAGAGAATCGCTTGGGAAAGAAGCCGATTCTACTGGCAAGTAAAAGGCGTGTGCCCAATCACTAACCAGAGGTGGTGTTCATCAAGCCCTCACTCTCTTTCATTTCCTCCTTTTCTAGTTACAGCGTGGTAGGGAATAGCCCTTCATCGACACGGGAAGAGAGCTTCAAACAACCGGATTACCTTTCCTTAATGAAGGTAGTAGAGCTCGGTTCAGAACTTGCTGCATGAATGAATCTTTCGAGAAAGCACTTGCTTTGTAAACCGTCTAACAAGTGTCTTGTGAAGTTAATGACTATAGTTTTTTTTCGGGATTACTTCCTGCGTTAGAGGAGTTATGGTGAGTAGCTACTATGGTAAAAAGCCCCATATGTTATCGTGATTCATAGAGTCTTTATTGCAGAAAAGTGGAATAGGTATATATGTGGATTTGTAATTGGGAGTTCCTCTTTCAAGACAAGATAGAGTGCGATTAATGACTCGATTCCACAGATTCGACTTAATAATGATTAACAGAGTCGGGTTAGCAGTCCTCGCCCCACAGATTCTACTTAAATGATCCCTTTCTTTAAATAGTGACTCATTTACTCTAATATCATGCATTTACGGCGTAATCGGTGTTGCGATATCCGTCTCGAAAGAGTTCGATTCTCGTTATCGTTGTCTTGATGTCAAACAACCGATGGAGAAGCTTGAAACACCACACCGGTGGAGAAGTTCTCTTTATATCTATCAATGAGGGATTTCGACACCAAATGGATCAAAGAACTAATTCTTTTTGGTCCGACTCCACGGTTCCCATCTTTTGTCCAGAGCTAAAACGAAGTTTATACTACCGATAAGAATAACCACTTTTTCAACCATCCGACGCTGGGGGCTATCTCTAAACACCCTACCTAGCGTGCGGGGAAGGACGACTTTAGTTGGTTTCAACGCATCTCATTTTCCCGTAAAAAGAATCCCCGGATGATAGGGGCCCGAACTGAACGATGTTAACGGCAAGGGGGGAAATGAAAAGGCAGTAGATTCGATAAAGAAAGTGTGTTTGGGAAACTAAAGATCAGTACTAGGTCGATGGCATGTCTTGAATACTCCTCATCTAATGGTAAACCATGGGAAGAGCATCACCAACCAAATTCCTTCAAATCTTTTAAGAGTTTCGAATGAAGAAGAATGTCGAGAGAATAGTTCAATGCCAAATGAATAGCGTAGAAGTAACCAAGTGTGAATGGTGGAAAGCCGCCAAGGAAAAAGCATTAGTTTCTATGGCGATTCTTTACCCTTAAGCGTAGAGAAAAGTACTTTTCAGAAAGGTCACCAAGCGAACCCCGCTACTCCTTTGTCTTGGAGGAAGGAAGGCTAGTACCAAGACAGGGGAAAGTCAAAGAAAGATAGGAAGACGAACTTCTTGAAAACGGAAATGCCGAGAAGATGCAGATGATGGCTAGCTTCGGGTCAGCCTTCCTACTACCTGTGCTAATCCTATATAAAAATAAGAACTAGTTGTCTCAGTGCTCTAGTTACAATCGTGGATTCTAATGAGATAGGTTAGTTTCAAATTATATGAAAGAGTGAGAGGCTTCTGCTTTTGAGAATGAAAGTCCCGACGCCTTTTCGCCCTTCGCTCCCGCGTTGTCCGTGAAGTTGACTCTAGTTCTAATCACAGGATGTGCTTATTAAGGGTGAAGGAAAGGTCATATACTCAACACAAGGTCTCTATACGACACCTATCCGCTTTGATTGAAGGTTGATATCGCTTAGAGGCGCCTCCAATGCCGCCATTAAAAGGTGAAAAGAGGAATCAATATCCTAGTTGGTTTCGAGTGAAAAAGGTAAGGCTCTGACTCTACTTCCGGACGTGAAGCGATAATAAGATCACGCGTTGGTATGGAGATCGGCAGAACGAGTGTACCGGAAGGGTCTTCAAAGATTATGCAATTCTTGGTGATGACATAGTAATTGCCGATACCAAGGTTCTTTGAGGAGTATGTTAAACCCATGGAAGAATCGCAAGTTTATTATCTCGAAAGAGAAATCCTTGTTTCTTTTTAAGGGTGCTTGAGTTTGCCAAATGTTTTATTATTAATAATCATAAGGTTGACGGGATGGACATTAGTCCATTGTCAATCCCATTGATAAAATTGTGTAATGGCTACGTAAGCGCTTTCGCCTTTAAGAAGTTAGGTTGTTCCTTTAGAACTTCTTCCAACTTAGAGGTGGTGGTTACCATGTCTATTCTAAAATTGTGGTGATTCGTGCCTGCACTCTCTAGTCTTAGCTCGATTATCTAGAAGATGGAAGAGGCATTGGCCTGTGGATCCGCGGCGGAGGGCCTTATCACGGCTCTGTCGATCCATCCTTCTTTACTTACTTACGCTTATTTCTAACTAGAGAGGGCTTAGATGGGAGAGCGAAATTTGAAATGGGGGGTATATGACCTGAGTTCATCAACTCTTGGTATTCTTTACCAATTAAGCCCTCAAGGGAAAGAAAGAAGCTCTTAGTAAGCAGAGGTGCGGAGTTACTCGACGATAGATGATTACTCGGCAAAGACTAAGGCGTAGATCTTCCGAGCCAAGGTTTTAGACTTAGAAAGGAGCGAAGAAGCGCCGACGATAATAAGTAGTGAAGTTCGAAAAGGAAGAGAGATCGTTCCACCAAGTAGGTTCCTAGCTCGACAAAGAAGTTCGGAGTTTCAAACAGAGATTCCAAGAAGAGGCTAAGAAAGACGTTTTGACAGAGTCTCAACTAATAAGGAAAGGGGTTATCGAATCGAGTTAGCTCGACCTTAAGGGAGAGGAGCGAAAGAAATACACTCTCTTTTAGGGCTCATGGGTCTATCTTCGCCACGTGGCCCTTGGCTACCAAACTACCAAAGCTTCTCATTCGATCCCTTTCCCAGCGGCTCCCCCTTGCTATGGTGATTTATTCTTCCAAAAATCTAAGGTTTTTGGAATGGGAGCTACTGCCTTCTATTCAGTATTCGTGCTCTGGGGTTATTCTCCCAGTGGAAAGTAACTATGAGGAAAAGGAAGTATGCACCAAGCAATGAAAGGAAGACTCCTTTTATAACCCTAAGAATATAATAAGTCATTCCTTCTAGAAATAAGTACTCTAGTTTCTCCGATGTAGACAGCGAATGCAAGGGAAAGGATGAGTGGGCGTAGAACCAACACACAGTAGAAGAAGAAGGATGAAGCGGTTTGAATAGAAGACTCCGAAACTCTCTCTCTATACATGCTATGAGATCTAAGACACCTAGAAAAGGAAGTAAAAGAGCATTTCTTGAACCGATTAGATCGAATCTCTCTCTTCGAAGCGACCTTGAGTGCGTTTTTCCTCCGTAATTCAATACGACAAAGAAGAACTCAACTTATGCAATAAAGCAATTCCGACTTATGAAAAAGACCTTTAGTCAAGTTGACCCGCTTCCTCGCGAGGTTTGGCTATGCTTCTATAACCGGCTTCTTGGAGAAAGAATGTAACCTTTGAAGCACCCATGGCATGATGTTTTAAGATAGGTCCTAGCACGGTTTGCTAAGCATGGTGTTAGCATGGCGTTCCAAGACCAAACCTGATGTGTTCTTCATATTGTTAACAAAAAAAAAAGAAAAAGGTCTAAAACGACCTTTCTTCCGCGAGTTCAAATCATCACAAAGTATATTCCCTAGCTCCACATCCCTCTCGCTAGTTGTACCCAACAACACCCACATTCAAAAGCCCGCTTTCCTATCCTCATACCTATGAAACGAGTCCTCTTTCATTCACTAAAGAAGACGCAATGATAGATGGATGAATATACATTTGATGGCGATTCTATGAATCAAAATCTCGAGTTGGAGGGTCCAAGGAGATTGATTCGGTTTTCTCGAAATCAACGAGTGGACTTGAAATCATAGATCCATTTTGTGATCCACGCGACTCGAACGAGAAAAGAATCCTATTTCTTACTCACCCAAAGGTCGCTACGATTGAATTTCAAAGATCTCGCCATTGTCAAGCCGCATTTTGTGAAGTGTTCTCCGCCTCACACCGAGAGAAAGTAAACTAGAAACCGTGATCGGAGTCGTGGTTTGAAGATGATGATTTGAAGATTCATTCGACGAGAGAGGGCATCTTGGTTGCCGATACCGAGGTTGAATGAATCATTCCACCGGCAACAAAGAAAAGTGGAGTTTGACATGCGTCAAAGGGGAAAGCAACGAGAATTCCAAAGTGGAAAGGAAAAGGCAGCCCAAATGAAGGAGCTATCCTTGGGAGACAGACAAAAGCAGAGGTAGGCTTAGTAAGCTTTCTCACCTGGATCAACAGAAAAAGCAACTGAAACTCGATCGATGGAAGTTCCCTCTTCTCTTGTCCAAATTTCATCCAATTGAAGTACCACCCCTGTGGTTTAGAGTATCGATTAAAATTGAGTGTCATCTCATCTGCCCTCCTCTAATCTTCTGTCTCTTCGAGCTGTACCAAAAAATTTTCTGGGATTCAATTCCAATTACTGGTTCTTGTGATATTACTTATTATTACTTAACGAGTTACTTACTTAATAGATCATCTAGAGTCAAGAATAGAATCTTTATTACCTTTTGTATTTGTAGTTAAGATAGTCTAAGATTTCAAGAGCCAGGGATAGTAGGACTAAAGCAAGCAAGGTCTAAAAGGCAAGGTCAAGAAAAAGCGGGTGCGCGAGCACAAGTTATTTAGTAAAGTACAGGGGAAAGAATGATAGTTAATTATATTACATACGTAAATAGTAGGGCTTAGACCTCTCAAAGAAATGAGAAGCACTCAAAATGGCTTGCTCAAGAAGGCGGGGAAATAGTTAAGGAAAAAGTACCGATTGAATCAAATTCTGTGAGAAGAATCCCATGTCAATTCCCCACCGTAAGGAAACTTGACTAGACCCGACATTATCGAAAAGCCACTCCAATTGGCTCTACCAAGACTGACATCAAAGCACTTTAGCAGATTGCTTATTAGAAAAGAAAGAAAGCACTCTCAAAAAAGGAACGGAAAGAGGCTCACTTGGAAGGAGCGATATCTAGCAAGTCTTCTGCGTGAGTGAATGGTCTCATCCAGCCCACGAAGTCAATCCTATCACCGCTTCAACCTAATACTTAAGGACCGAGTTTCTTTCTTCCTTCCTCGTGTCACGTGTAATAAATTTTAGGGCGAATTCAGATTCATGGCTCTCTCTGCAATCCAGATGTAGGTATGTCCAATTCACGTACCAAATAGAGGGCTACTCTTTTTCTCGTTAGTCCATCCAATGGCGACTACCGATAGTTTGATCGAGGGCATGAAGGCTAAGGTACCTTCCTAAACCGAGATTTCAATCTCAAAAGTGTTTTCAAAGCCTTTTTGGCTTCAAGGATGTCCCGCCTAGTGGGAGAAGTGGTCCAAAGCGAGAGTCTTTTCGGGTCTATACCCATAAAGATAGCCGTTGCCCTTCTTTTTGCACAAAGTAAGAGTCCCGGCGAAATTGCCTTGTTGGTTGAGTTATCTCCTTCTTAAGTTAAGGATCGGGAATGCTTCCTAAAGAAAAGCTAGAATAAGATGACGATCGCCAGGCACCATCAATAATGGTATACACTTCACTACCGAAAGAGAAAGCCAGATCGGATGCAAGAGAGCAGGAAACTAAAGAAAGACAAAGAAAGGTAACTTAGCCTATTAGAAGGCTAGCCTAATAGTTTACATCGCCTCGCAAGAAAAAAGGGACTTGAGACGGAGGTCCGCAGTTAGACTCAAACAGCAAAAAAGCGGTGAACCCACCTAAGACCATACCAAAATGGTGATAGACCCAAAACCCCTTCTACAACAACTCAACAAAAAGAAAATGCACCTTAGCCATGGCCAATGGGGCGACAACCTGGGCCCTCAACGCTAACTCAAGGAAAAGGCTCATGGATGGTCCCACATCCGGATTTCGGGACATAGGTACACACCTTCTTTATTCTACAAGACTAACTACATTTCCAAAAGTAAAACCAAGATTCAAATTTTCTTATTTCTTACCTTAAGAAAGGTAGGGCGTAGACCACAAAGAAAAGCAAATCGAACTTCCACGCTATTTCACAGATTAGTCTCTTCCCCACTAATCTAGCTCCATCATAATTTAATTCTCCACGGGGTACACGATTTGCCAAAAGCATTTTCCCCAATGGCCAATTTCTCTCAAATGGTAGAATCGCCACCTCCAAAAAAAGACTCATTGTCCTGAGAGAGTTGAAGACCGAGGCGCTTTGTATAGTAAGGGTAATAAAGAGAATATATGGTTTAGATATCAAACCTCGTAGAGTAAATATGTGGTCACCAACGCTAGAGGCTCTACCACTCTTCTTGAACCGCCTACTACAACCTATGAAAGGGGATAGAAAGAAAGAAATATTTTTTTTTTTAAGAGCGTAATCTCTCCATAGTAGTCTCTCTTAAAAGATCTTAAACACGAAGTGAAATGGAGTGAAGAATAGCCACCACCGAAAGAGTAGCCGTGGATTGATCTCCTTTACCCGCCCATACAAAAAAGAGAAGTCATTGTCTTCATATCACAGTGGAAGTCATAGCTATTGATCGTGACGCGGACGTTTCTTTTAGCCCGAGAGAGAGAAATCTATCTTTACTATCATCGGCTAATAAACGCCTAAAGGATTGAAAAAGCTTGAATGGAACTCCAAGACCCCCTCACGGAGATAGGGACCATGCTTGATGGACATATGAAATATTTCCATACGGGGCTTTCTCTCAACAAAGGATTTCACTCCCTACAAGCATGACTTAACACGCCTTAAAGAGAGTCTCACTTGTCTCCGTAAGCTAGAAGATTGACATAAAAAGAGTAGTTTGCTAGATTCACCACTATTTAACCACTTTAGCCACCTATACGAAAAGAGACTTTTGCACTCAATTGGACCACTCATAGCTTGGGTTGCCAGAATTGCAACTATATAAGTAAAATACTTGATCTACTCTCATGCTTCACCCACGACTACGATCGATGATGGGATTACTTATCGATCTACGACTACAGCTTCTTGCTTCGTCCCTACTAATGCCGCACCTACTTGATTAAAAGAATCTTCGTCGATGTCTTCATCGAGTCGAGTGACGCTCATCATTACTAATTATCGAATAGCCTAGTTAGTTTTCTGCTCCACCTATCCGCGCCACCTATCTTCGCCTTTCATCTATCATAGTGGCATTTGATGTCTGACGTGATGTCTTCGACCGAAACAAGAACAGGGGGCATGTGATTGATTCCTTCCTCGACTCTTGAATCCCGCTTACTTGTCTTGTTGATAGGCTACTTCCTTTTTTCTTTTTTATCCAATTGTTCATTCCTCGGAAGAGGAAGAAGCGGATAGAGCAAAGGCCTCCTCTTTCCGTCCCGCTCTCTTCCCGGTGAGCGAATTGCATGTAGAGATCCGTAGGGCTTATAGTTTAATTGGTTGAAACGCATCATTCATAATTCGGTTATATTGTAGGTTCGAGCCCTACTAAGTCTACCACCCCCCTTCTCTTCACCGATACAAGGCGTTGAAGTCCCCGCCGCTTTATCCTTTAAATTGATGGATTCCCGTGTCTTTTGATTCTCACTGTTGGAAGATTATTGAAGACGACTGGTCGTATGGTTCACAATATCTTTCTTCAGCGCGTTAAGCCCTAAGTTTTCATTCAAATTTCATTGCCTTTATTCCTTATATATAAAGTCCTTAACATTTTAACCCATTCCGACCTACCTTTATTTATGGGATATTTGAAGGAGAGCTTTGTCACTTTTTTCTAATAAATTCTCTTTAGCTCAAGAATGAGTTGGATTCTCCTATCCTTTTTTAAGGAACAAGGGATTTTGTTAAAGGACTAATGTAGAGAAGATCTCCTTGGCTCACGAGGTGGCTTTAAGTGATAGGGGATTTAAACCGAAAGGCTTAATAGGAGGGGGGTCAAAAGACACTCGTGATATGGCAAAAGCATCTTTTGGATCGAATCGGCTTTTTAGGAGTAATGAGAAAATTCGGCTTTTTGAGAAATGGCGGAATTTTCTATATGGATGTTTATGTAATGAACACTTTGGAGTGCTTGTGGATGGTGTGCCACATGAGGTACTTTCCACTTTCTCGAGGGTCGCTAGAATGCCTTTTGCACCGTCACCGATCGATGTAAGCAAGTGTCTTGTCTTTAATATTTTGCAATCGATGTGAATGGAAGGGCGTGGTGCCGCTTCATTCTCTGTCGGATCTCTTTGAAGATCCGATGTTTGATGGATGTCGGGTAAGGCGAGAGCTTCAAGCCCGATTTCGTGAAGCGCGCTTTGATCATATACTTATAAGGAATCCGAGTTGGTGGCGTAACCCGATCTTGGAATTGTTATACATATTATTTTATTCTTAGGAGGGGGCTACTTGGCTTTAGTTTTTACAACAGATGATTTGGCCTCTACGGATGCAGAGAAATAGAATCCTGAAAGGAATGAAACGAAACGAGCAGATATGTATGGAAGGGTGGGTTAAAGACCTATAAGAAACAAACCGGGTCCCGTGGACGATAGAGAATGACCAGGTTAAGCTAAGCGTGAAATAAGAGGAGAGAGGATTCATTACTTACCCAAAAGAGGATATAAAGTCAAACAACAAGCGCGTCTATCGATCAGTATCGACAAGTATACAATGGAACAATATACTAAGAAAAAAAAAGATCCCTACACATAAAATCTCAATATTGTTGGCCTTGTGAATCTCCTATAATCGCAGGCATAGACTCACTAAGCTCACTCAAGAATGGGACTACGAGTTTATTGAAGATATGTCTCGATTCGTAAGCATGGTTGGGAGTCTAGTGTCTATAACCATCACCCTTGCCTTGACCGCAAGCTCTCCAAGGTTTCTATCTAGCTTTATGGAAGTTCCTAAGTGTTAGAACAAGCGAAGGCTTACTTAAGCTAAAGGAATGCTTTACCAAGGGCATAGCCCTATATATGTATACTAATCGCCACCCTTTCACTCCTCAAGTCAGAACCAAGCTTACTGGATGAGCGCTATTTCTCATTCTCAAGGAATTCTCCAAATACGAGGCTCTATTTACTCCCCGAGGCTTAAGCGCAGCAGTGAGTCCCAAGCAAGTACTAGTTTTTACTATCTATAGTCGCCAAGAGTTCGGTCACCATTTTTCGATAACTTTGATCATTAGAGGGGATCCCTCAACTCCTTATGTTTCTTTTCATGTTTAACCCCATGACATTCCGACTCATCGCCTTTCATGAGCATGTTGAGATCAAGCTTAGTGATGGAATCTTTATCATCTTCGAACGAAACGCACGGGCGGAAGAAGGAGATGCGTTCTGCAATCGGTGGTATTGGACAGCTCTCGTGGAATAATCTCTTTCTTATTTATGTCTTTCTTTCCCATGACGACTATCAGAACGGCAAATCAAAAATTTCACTTCAATTTCGGACCTCAACATCCTGCTTACTACTCATGGTGTTTCACGATCAAGATTGAAATGAACGGAGAAGTGGTGGAACGTGCGAACCACATATTAGATCACTCCAGTCAAGCACACGAAGTCATTGATGTTGAAGTCGGCTCTTATCTCGCTTAGCTATGCCCCTCGCTTGGTCCCCCTAAGACGCTGGAGGTTCCAGAATGGCATGAAAGCACCGCTAAGGGGCTATTGAAAGCAACTCAAGCGAACCGCCCTACCTTACTACAACATAGGGACGTAAGGGAGAAGGTTGTGAAGGTGGCCTCATTATCCACACCTCCTATTTGGATGAATGGAGGACCGACCAACCAAGGTTTTCACGAAGCGTTGGCGGGTTCTCGAGTACTCATAAGGCGCGCTAGCGCAAGATACCCCGGGTGATCATCACCACTGCACCTCACATCTCTAAGACAAAGGTGAACGTGTAACCCTTTCATTGCTCCATTCAATTACATTTGTTCTTGTAATCCATAGCCTAACAGAACGCAAAGAATGAGGGGACAACCCGCCCATACAACCCAATGAGGGAGGATGGCACTATCGGCAAAGACCGTTTCATGGCGAAATACAGCAAGACGCTGCGTGGTAGGCTCACTGGGGGGGAGCATAAAGATAGGAGGAAAGGGAGCCTTGACGGTGGAAGAGCCAGGGGAGGCCGGGTCATTTGACGAAAAATGGAGGGCTTTCCCTATTGTAGAAAGGCCCCATGGAGTAAAGGAAAGCGCATGAATTCTTGGAAAAAGAGGGAGCCGAGCCTATATAAAAAATGTAATCAAGCAAATTCTATGAATAGAGTCAATCTAGACGACAGACAAATACGCTTACACGCCGAATTAGCTTCCAGATCGAGCAGGCCTCAATTTCACTACAGATTTGCGAATGAATGCCGGATGAGCCACCTCAAATGGCGTGAGCCGCATGCAGGGAGACCCGCACGCATCTGATTTTAGGGGATCTGGTCGAAAAGACCACGGCTACCAATTCGATTAGAGGGATCGAGAAATTAATAGAGTACAAACTTATCTTCAAGCTTTACCTTATTCTCGATCGTTCGTAGGCGATCGCGGGTCATCGAATGAAGTCCTCCGCTTTTTTCTGGAGGTGTCAATTCGTAGCAATGCGAGCGTAGATGACTAAGTGACATATGGAATATGGCGACGACAACAAAGATGTCGTAGAAGGACATAACAAGTGGAGCCAACGACCCACTAAGACTAACGATTCTACAACTACATCCCCGAGCGACTCAAAGGGGGGGCGTGAATGCGAGATGCCAAATGAAATGTTCAGTACCGGATAGAGGCTAGTATCGCTTCCTTCCCACCGCCAGCCCTTCCTTGTGTGTCGGAGATATAAAAGCTGCGAGTGCACCGAAAAGAAAAGGGAACTGGGTCGATCTATTCTATGGCGAAGCATCCAAAACATAACTGCACACTCACACGATCTTTCTTAGAGAGATAGAGCATTCTTTGGGAACCGGTGAACTACACTTGCTTCGGATAGATGTGTGGGACGAGGGCTCAGTGGTACTCTTGCCCACCCTTCCTCCTCTCGCTTTGAGAACCGTGTGAACGGAGAGTGGGAAGAAGGAAGGAGGTCCTCATACTGAGTCGCACACTTACTTGAAAGCAAAGGAGAGACTGGGAATGGGTCGAGTAAAGTCCCCAATGCCGAAAAATCACTGCATTTAAGCTTTACTTAGATAGGCTTTTTTTTCTTTTTTTTTTTCTTAGTGATTGAAAAGGAGAGCGCTGGGTATCTTATAGAAAGGGAAGGCAGAGGCATCGAATGGCGAAGAGAGGCGCTTCGGCGAGGGAAGGAATGGGAAATCGTCAAGGATGACTTCTTTGTTGGCAAAACGAAGGGCTAAATAAGCGCCAAGGATTCTCCGCAACCTGGCCTGATTTCCAACGCCTCGTGAAACCGGTCGAGATAGATGACAAAGACTCTTTTCTCCTCTTCCTTACCGGAGGGCAATCTTCTCTTATGGCCCTCACCTCCCGTCCGCCCGGAAATCGAGAACCCCTCTCCGATCCATTCATTTCCGCAAAGGTGAGGATCCAGAGCTAAGCCCCGCTTATTCGAGGGTCGGGTGGCCTCACCCCACAAGCACCCAACCTTCCTTTTGCTCTTCCTTCGGTTGCTCTCCACGAACGCCGCCACCCAGAGCCCTACTCATATTCCAAAGGCGACACTGCTTTCAATACTAGTTGTTACCTTACGGCCGACATTTTTCTAAAATTCTTGAATAGCATGGCCTCGGGGCTAAGATAACTCAAGTGGGAGAGCCGTGTTATGGGTGACCTTATCGCACGGCTCGTAGAGCACTTGTGTATGTGATGCAAGTGAACGTGTACGAAAAAGTCATCATAAAGTTTCGTTGTTCGTTCCGTCGTTGACCTATCTATGTTTCTACGATGGTCCAAGAACACACTCATTCTTCAAATTGTAGAGAGACTTTTTTTGAATCATGAGGTACCATTACGAAGCTCAATATATACGAAAGTGTTATTCCATGAAATAACTCAATTTCAAATCATTCACTTGCTTTAACTACTCATGCTATGGATGTTGGAGCATCAACTCCGCTTCTGTGGGCTTTTGAGGAGCGGGAGAAATTGTTGGAATTCTATGAAAGAGTCTCGGGAGCCGTGGATGCATGCCGCTTTTATACGACCAGTGGAGTGGCACAAGATCCGCCTCTTGGCTTATGTCGAGATATTGATTCCTCCACACAACAATTTTCTTCTCGACGACAAATTAGAAGAGATGTCAACCGGCAAACCGATCTCGGAAACAACGATTAGTGGATATTGGTACTCACACGCACAAAGAAGCAAAGGATCGGGGATTCAGGTGGTGTAATGTTAAGAGGTCGTATGACATGAAGACATTGATAGCAATATGGGGAAGTTCCCATCAGCAACAAATCGGTTCTCACCGACCCTACTAAAGCATGCATATTTATGTCATTGAAGACTTGGTGTGAAGCCTTGGAGCTTACGTTAAAGAAGCAAAAGGCCCGGGGCTAGGTGAGCCGAGGGGGGACAGCAGTAAGTGAGCGAACGTGTGTAAGCCCAATCAAACATGACTCGTTTCTAGGTGGGGTGGGCCACCCACCTTCGAATGGTGTTGGTCCTACGGACCGTGAACGGATTCGCCTCGCCTCGGGCACGCTTAACCGCATGAGTTCACCGGGGTGGAGCACGGTCCGCCAAAATTGGCATAGGTTAAAAGCTATTGATGGAACATGGTAAGCCTATCTTTCTCCATATAGAAGTGTTGCAAGCACATAGAGATGTGGGTAGAGGAGGCCTCAAAAAGCGAAGGCCGAGTCAGTAGTCACGTGACTCGCACCGAAGTCAGGTGGTGGCTGGGCTTTTTATGTGATCAAAGCGGATAAGCCCGCCTTTTTGTTATCCAAAAGTAGTTCGAATCGGCGGGCCCTGCGCCTTTAACGCCGAATGAAATAGGTGGTCGGGTTCTCTTTTTTACTGACCTTTTGTTTGATATGATAGGCCCGACCCCGCCCCCCTATCCCTTATGTTTAGAGCGGATCCGCCAAGAACGACCATTCTTGTGGTGGTACTGGAAGGCACCTGACTCCATGAACGCCCCGCCCCTTTACTAATAAGGGAAAGAAAGCCTCAACCGTAACCACATTCCTTTTGCGTATGGATGTAGCTAAGTGTCTAACTCTATTGGTCATAGTTTCCTGCGTTGCTTGCGGTGCTATTCGTTTCGTTCTGCTGCGTGAACCAACCCAACAACAAGGAAAGGATGCCTCTCAGGCATCCGAGAATGATTCGAGCCGTATGAAGGAAACTCACGCATGAGTTTGTTTTTTTTTTTTGGGGGGAAGGAGATCAAGCAGTGGTCCCCACACTAACTTGGCTTCTACCCATCCCAACCAGGTATGCCGGGATTCGCGAAGAGAGCAAAGACTCACGATGTTTATGACCAATCGGATCCCCGACGCATCAAGAGGGTACCAGAGGAGATCGCTATGATCAAGCATCAGATTCAGATCGAAGAGATGCGACAAAGTGTTCGGATCATTGTGCAATGTCCTAATCAAATGCCTAGTGGCATGATCAAAGCCGATGATCGTAAGCTATGTCCTCCATCACGATGTCGAATGAAACTATCCATGGAATCGTGCGCCGTGTGAAACGTAGATCATCACCGTTCTTAACCGAGACTCGTGTTAAGCTCAGTCTCTAACCTTGTGGGGTTAAGTAAAGCATCCCGAGGTTGGCGATCTCGTTGAGCGTGGAGAAGCATTGGGAACCCCAATTTCTTTCTTGAAGCCGCTTTTTTCCCGCCCCCCCTTTTGCAAAGATAAGCTTCGCTTCCTTTTCGAAGAATCAACTTACTTTTACCTTCTTCATTGATCTGGGGAAAAGGAACCGCTCTACCAACAGCTAGACATCAAGTAAGTGGCTTGATGAGGATAACTAAGCGCAACACGCCGGAGTTGATCACCGCAATAACAGTGGTGCTGCTTCATCACATCAAGAAAGACGCTGCCAGAGCGTTCGTGGTGGTGCTTCAGATTCCAATGTATCAAGGCCCAAGATCGTAATCGAGCTTGCCGGCGGACCACCGCCGTCCCATTCTTGAGTGAGTTTGGAGCGCAACCATCTTATCCATCGAACTAGTTAGAAGCTATCGCTTGGGTCGAAGCACTAAAAGAAAAGGGACCGGAAAGGCGCGCATAGAAGAACCACGGACCCCTACTAAGAAAGGGAAAACAAAAGTGCGCCTCCTGCACACCAAATTTAAAAAGCCCTTTCCCTTTCTCTAATAACGAATAAGGTAAGCTTATAGTTTCAACTCCATACAAGGGCTTTGATGCCCTTTGTATAGCTTGCTGGGTCATTGGATACGGATCTCGTAGAGGGTTTGGACCAACATCCAAATTGAGAGAGAGGCGCCTTTTTAGAAGCAACAGGTTGGGAAACCAAGAGAACGCCTCGCGCTTTCTTATCTTCTTCTCGCCCAGAGTAGCACAAAAGAGGGATTAAGATTATGGACCCAATGATAAACCACTAAAACCTTACTCGTTGGGGCTCAGCGCACAAGACTGGAAAACGCTTCTAAAGAATCGAAAACCTGGTCACTAGTTACAAAGCTCCAATAAGGTAAGGTATCAAGAGGGCTATCACAACAAAAGCAAGCAATTAGCTCTATTTGGAAAGTACCACTCTTCCTATTTAGGGAGTTGAGGCGACCAATTTCTTGATGAACTGCTCTGCTCGCCACGCGCACCCAACCCATTCACTTGCTTATCGTAGAGGTCAGAAGATACGTGCCCCACAACTTTGAATAGTATAGTGGGGTTGAAAGACAAGAGTGCCCGCCTCTAAAGTAGGCTACTTTTTCTCGAACGCAATTCGAGATAACCGTGAACTGTAGGTATATATATAGAAATAGATCTTCGATGTCGCTATTTCAAATGTCCGCTTCAACCGCTTCTTTCACCTCCCAAAGAGCAAAGTTGGCTTGATGAGCGCAGATGAGGAAGCGGGAGCAAGAAAACCAATAATATCTTTCTTGTCCTTCTACTTAAGGGGCAAAAGAGAAGCGCTTTTGCTATCGAGAAAGCGAATGGTCAAAGACGAAGGTTCAAGACTTAGCCGAGTGTTAGCGGCTAGATTCTCATAATGAGGCGCTTTGAAGTTAATGGTTACCAGAGTAGCTACTGAAGCCCTATGTGCTATAATGTTTGAGCCAAGGACGCCTCGCCTTATCTATAGAAGCGATCAACCGAGTTCGAACGAATTCAATTAGCTCCTTGGTAATGGCTCAATCTATAGATAAAGCCCTATGATGGGAAACTACCACGTTAGGTTTGGAGAGAGATGGGACCCATATATAATAGGAGGAGTAGATGCAAGCTTTTTTCTTTCAATAGCCTACCAAATGACTACAGGATCATCGGTATACTCTACCTCAATTCACCATTTCAAACCTTATACGTAAGGTTTTTCCGCACTCACTCTTTCTACCTATACCGCAGTTGAAGCACCTAAAGGAGAATTTGGTGTCTTTCCGGTAAGTAATGGAAGCAATCATCCCTACCGTCGTAGAAATAAGAGCACCTGCTCTCGACCATTCACAAGGACACGATTCTATGTCCAAACATCACATGCCAAAGCAGATGTGGTCACCACCATAGGTACTCAAGATATTGTGTCCGGAGAGGTGGATAGATAGGACTATTAGTTTCTCGATCAGACCCTAGCTTTATTGCGAGCCAAAAATCTTGATAGATTGCCCTTCCCATGGATCGCGTGGCATGAACTCATTTCGCTTTTCCCCACCCCCTCGCCTCTACCTTGTAATCGAGACAAATGGGTTGAAACAAGGGCTATGAGGCATGGCCGTAGAGGTAGCAAAGTTCTTGTATGAGGATGTGGTGATTCTCTTTTTTTTCCTTTAGGGCTTGTGATTGAGGAACGATTTGGCATTTTCTTAATGAAGCGATTGAGCATTTCACTAAAGACCTTCATGATTGCAAGAACTTTTACCGGCAGCAGAGTCGTGAAGACAAATAGGGTGTCACATACCGGTTCGAATGATAAAAAGGCTAGCTAGAGCATACGGGGAAAGGTTGGACTTCTTAATTGCCTTCCGCCATCAAAAAAGTCTTTCTAAAATTATTAACAATTAATATACTCTGCAATGTTTAGTCACTCGTAACGAATGAGCCCGAAAGTTATATCTTTATTGAACTTCCGCCTCCTCATCCGAGTAAATAACCCAACTCGTCAATTCCTCGACAACAAGCCTCATAAACGCCTCGAATGGTGGCCAAGATTGCGGGGACCAATGTGTATACTTCGTTAGATGCATTCTCATATAAACTCCTCACGACCTTTTGGGCCACACGGCCAAGGCATTCTCATCACGGCTTATACATCCGACTATTCTTTCACCACCTCGAAAAGAATTTCCTTAATTTCAATATTCAACTCTTCTTCGAAACCAAAGTTTCAAATTTCTTGGCTTTTTCCACTAATTGGTATTTATCCAATGCCTCTTTGGTAGTAAAACAAAGGTTCCACAATTACACTATTCGTAGGTCAGAGTAAAATAGCTCCGCATTCCTTCACAAAGACTAGAGGACCCCGCTGAGTGCATTTCAAGGGATGGGACAAAGGAAGGGTAGACCACGTAATGAATATCGCCACCATGTTGGATAAGAGCATTACTCGCTCCATCACGAGTTTAGGGAGTAATAAGAAGTTGTGTCAAGCAAAGTTCATCTCTTCAGATCTCGAAAGACATCTTGAGCCACTTTTTTCAAATTAATAGATGCTTGATGCTATCCGAACTTGAACTATAAACATGAGATGGGCCAGATATAACAGATCCTCCACGTGAATCGGGCCCGCCTTTAGCAATAGAACTCGGCAGGGCGTAAGTCCTCCGCACATGAGCTAAATGGCCTTTCGCGTAATCGACATCATAAAATGCAGAACCAACCCCACCTCTATCTATCCTCTGTAAGCAAGCAATGGAGCAAGCTTTATAGAAAGATGTTGTTTCGCCAAGCCACATAAGGCAAAGTTCATCCATGCGTAGGTGCTCGTTTGGTATAAAGTAGCCAACGAGTAGACGCACTAACCGCCAAAAAGAGCAAGAACTCTTTGTTCATACGCATTTTCCGACGAACGATTCTTCCTTTGGGGCGACAATAAGATTTTATGCAAAAGAAAATCACTTGACGGTATTACACCGCGCACCGATGGACAAGAGCGAAGCGGACACATCTATTGATTCAAAAGCCTTATCCATCCCGACGCCGCCGCATAGCATCATTTTTATTTCTCTTAGCCTTAGATTAGAAGGGCATCTATGAGATCTCTCGTTAATCTTTGCACATCCACCGCTTAACCACCGAGTCAAACAAACTAAGACCGTGATAGGACTCTTCTATCGCTTATGATGTGAACAAGATGAGACTTTCCTTTTTTGAATGGTGTCGGGGAAGACCAAGCCCTTTTAAAGTAAAGTAAAGTAAAGTAAAGTAAAGTAAGTTCAAAGTGAGCGACTCGATCTTCTCTCTCATTCCAAATCAAAGGCAAGGAAGCAACGAAGGGCATTTACCTAGTTTTGTTGATAAGATGGGCTCAAGAGGGCTTTCAACCTCACAGGCCTCAATTCCAGATTGATGAGCCCGAGATCCAATACTCACTTCCAATCGCCACACGTAGCATTCATTTTCCGATATGAGACCTCTCGAGACTCTTGTACCATTCCTCTCCTTGAACCGTGGAACCCCTACTTGCTTGACTTGCATACCCGAATATTGGACTAGGCTACTAACGGCTCAACTCGCTCTTCTTTCCTCTCCTTTCTCGTGGAACCGAAGTTTATACTCTTCCCTGCTCGGTGGTACTAGGCCTTCGCCAGCTCTTTCTTGGCTATTCCACTTGTCGATATTGATATCTCTAGAATAAATATCGCAGTGATGTCATTTCCTTTCTTTTTCCTTCTTAGCGCCGTAGTGGGAAGAGATGGTGCTATCGATACTTTCTCATGCGTGCTTTTCTTTAGAGTTTTCTCTAATTCCCTCTAACTATCCATTTTATAATCGAAGATGGATGGTAGCGTAGAGATAGGGCCCGATTGAGTACTTTGCAATCACCGAATCGCTTTCGAACCTTCAAGCTTGAAGGTGTAAAGGAAAGCATACAATCTTCATAGCCTTTTTGTACCATAGAATTCGCTTCATAATCCGAAATAACCATTGCAAGGAGGAATCGGCGTTTATCCCTTCCCACCGTGAGGAAGGTTGGATTCATAGATGCACCGATAACACCGATGCCAACTATTCTTTTATATAAAAGAACTCCCCTTTAGATGCAGAGAGAATGCAAGCTCTATCGAATAGGCAAAAAAGGAAGGGAAGGCACTCATGCGAGAGCTTAGATCCGTATGAGGAAAAATAGGTTGTGATAGAAAGAGTTGTGAAAGAAAAAGTCAGCAAGAGTAAGCGCCTCTTGGAATTGAAGCGCCCCTTAATCACTCTTGAGACAACTAGGCTTCTTTGCGCAATTGAATCAATAGTTAACCCACGCACAAAATAAAGTACTTGAGAAGAAGCTCTAAGCCTCGACGCTCTTAGAATTCTCCTATCCGGTGTGATTGAATCACTAACCACCGTGGAGAGAGTCGCTTTCTTAAATCCTTTGAAACTAAGGAAAGTCAAGTGATAGCCGAGACCCAAAGATCTCCTATTTTGATGCTTAAAGGGAGACAAGGGCCTCAATGAAAGGGCCTAGCTAGATCCGAAATACTCATACTGTCGTCCGAGTTCCCGCTTCTTGGTGCAATAAAAGTCGTTTCGGGCTCTTTCACTCCTAAATTAAGGCAAAGAGCTTGCTTTGCCAAAGAATATGTCTTACGCTTACATTCGATTAAACCACTGGGAAGGGAAGGTCTGGCCCGATTGACCTAATAAATATTGCCATATTGCCCTTTCTCAAGATGAGACAAATGGGATGGAACTTGAACGGGGTTCATTTGCAAAAGTTGGAGAATCCAACTCATTGTCAATAGAATAAGTGCCTCACGTCGACTTTTTTGCCGTTGAATCCCAAAGAAAGAATAAAAAAAATGCCTTTTAAGGAAAGAATCAATAGAGAAGATAAACACACCGACGCATTAGAGAGATAGAGGGTCGCATTGAGACGGCGAAGAAGGCGTAAACTTACATACTTCTTTCCAAATCTTCTAGTTAACACAGAGTGGAATAGCCCTTCCATTGCACCGAAAGCCAATAAAGAGTGCCTCACGCTCCAATCGAACGGGAAGGAAGTGACATAGTTTTTTACGAATAGTAAGAGGGTATGCTTTATCTATCTTATTGGCTTAAGCATCCTAGTATTCTTTTCCTTTAGGGCTATACCTACTTCCTTTCGTAGCCATAAGATAATATTAGAAATCTCTCAACCCGCTAATTTTAAGCGAGATAAACAGCCTTACTTAATTGTTACATCGAGTTGGGAAAGCCTCCTGTTCTTCCTACCAAAAGAGACACTACTCATCGCTTCCTCGCTTCGTATGAAATAGTAGTGCCTACCTTTCATTTCGTCGAATTGGTTCTATCTCTTGACTACTTCTCTCTTTAGATTCACCGCTTATGCCGCTTCTTCCGATGGGGACGCCGATAATGACCTATCTTCCTTACTACCGTGGATTTGACAAAAATGCCTTTCAAAACCGGGTTTGGGGCAATTTGAACACGAATGTAAAGTTAAAAGACTCCCCTTTTGAACTCGGTTATTACATTTTTTGCACGACAAGCGATCGAGAAAGAAATGATCGATGCCTTCAATCGCTTCCGGGCCTCGCTACATTAACTACCTAGATAACCCACTAGTTTAGCCTTTGGATACAGAGTACTACTGGGAAAGGAATACAAGGACTCTCTCAAACCGTAAAGAAATCTCTTTCGTTTTTTTCTATTAGACTAAGTTCATTAACAAAGCGCTCAAGTGGGCGTGTTTGCTTTGCTTCAAATGGGATGGAACATTATAAACGTAATAAGATACCTTAGCTTACTCCTAAAATGCCACCCGCTTTTGGCTAAAGAATCTATCATTGAATTCACTACATCCCATTTGAATGAAGGGAGCAAGCTTCTCAGCTCACTAAAGACTCCTCCCACTCACGAAGCACCCAAGCCTCTTCAAACCATCATCATAAACCCCTAAAATGCATTCTCTGCGCGGATCTCACAAGACCTACCAATGTCCTCGGCGTCAGCTTAAACGCATTGTTGGGCTTCTTCAACGTGAGTCAAGCCAAGATAACTCCTGACAAGAGTGAGACCGAGGATAGTCACATGGAGCTCTCCATTTTCTTAATGCCATTCATTAAAGGCCATGCCGATAAGAAGGCAACCAAACAAGCAACGCTCTTCGCTGCTAGTAGTCTAGTAGTAAGACGCCACCCGCTGCTTCTAATGCCTCGTTATGTATAATCGAACTCGTCGTTAACAAGACACGCTTTCTCTTTCAGATCACCGGTACATGTGCTTCATTGCTCCCTCTCCGGGCCATATCGTTGGAGCTTGGATCACTTTTACCGATACTGCTTTACCTCCACTCTAGACGCTTCGGAGAGAATCTAGGCCTATGTTCGTCTGATGCTCAACCGATAGCCAGGTGCTAGGGCCGAGATTTAAGCACTAACGCATCTTCTCACAAAGCCCAAAGTCTCGGCAGCAGGAGGCTTTCCTCGAATGGCAAGGAAGTGAGATCGAGGTCCACTTCAAAAAGGCTTGGTCATCTCTTTGTCGACCGATTCACCAACTAGACCAGCTCCCTTTGTTTGCGGTGACTTTAGTTTAGAAGAAGTGAGTCGATTGCCTCGGTCTAGGCAAAGAAAGAAAGCGATCAGAAGACTATCCCCGGTCCCATCATCGAGAGTGGTACCACCGAAAGCGTGTTTGCCGCCTTGAGCCAAGGACTAACAAGAAAGAGGAGAGACCGAGATGTGATTGATACCTACCCGGTGCTCGAGTACATGTACAAACACAAAGAAAGCCCTTTTTTCTTTTTTTTTAAAAGGATGAGGGTGCCCTAAATGTGTCTTCAGAAGACTCCTTATTTCCGTAAAATAAAAGTAGAATGAAAAGAGGCACAAGCTTGTAATCTTCGATTTTTCGCCTTTGAAATGAACTTTTGCTCTTGTTTGATGTGACACGAAAAAGCTCTTTGCCTAAGGTTTCGTAATTAAAAGGGGCAATCCAAAGAAGTAGGAGGTCCAAATTTTGCGAGCCTAGCGAGTCAAGGGATGAGAAATAAGAAAGCGGTTTTCCTCAATAGATAGGCTCGGGCCAAATTTCACGAAGAAGACGAAGAACTGTCCTCGTTGTCTTATCCCGGGTCTTACAAAGACAAGTGCCCATTTATATGTTGGGTGGTAGCATTTCAAGAGCAAAAAGCCCGAGAAAAAGATCCAAAAGGTAAAAAACCCTTCTGGGGTAAGATCCTATCTGAATGAGTAAGAGCTCGAGCTTGAAGAATAGATGTAAGATATAAAAGGTGGAAAAGATAGAAGGAGTAGGAATAGGAGCTATAACGAGAAGAATAGTTCAATTTTAGTCTTAGAATAGATCCATGAACAGAGCTAGGGGACTCACAAGACGCAAAGAGAAGTGCTACACCAAAGAAGCAAAGGAGGCCAACGACTATGAGAGCAGCCCAGTTCAGCAAGAATAGAACTACGACTCAAATAGAGGGCGAAAAGATTCACCACAAAGGATGTGGACGCATCGTCGACCCCGATGGATTTAGATAAAGAAAGAACTCCCGGAGCGAGAGCTCGGAGAGGTGGAGATCCTGGACAAGGCTAGAGCCAAGCGTAAGGATGGAGTAGGGAGGACTAAGGGAAGACCGGTTGGTGAAAGTAGGCACGAGTGGAGAGGCAGGTGAGAAAAGCGCAGGTGTGGAAGTCGAGTCTAGTATTGTTTTCAGAGGTGAGTAAGAAGCAAGCGAGAATTGAGCTCGCCTCAACGAAAGCGGCCGGGAGCGATCAAAGGCGATAAACGCTGATTGTATTCTTGATTGATTCAATTGATAACGAGAGATAATGGTACCCGACTATGCCCAAGGGGGGTGAAAGCAGTATCAAAGCGAGACATAAGTTGATTATCCTCACTTAGAAAGCTATCACCGCTTTCGGATATGTGCATAAGACAAAGATCACTAGTGCGGTCGAATCCATATGCAACGGGACCATTAGACAAGTCGAGTAAAGAAAGCAAGATTTAATAGAGCGTGCTCAAATACACGAGCGAGGGAGCAATCTCATGAGGGATGAACCACAATAATCCAGAGGGAAAGGGAAGAATACCGATCCGCCCAATGTGTGATACGTGAGCGAGACCGCCGCTGAACCAACCAAGTCAATCCCTTTTCGGCGCTTTGCACTGTTCTTGATTCCTTTTAGCCCTTTTCCGCCACGCATGATAAAGACTCCTTACCCCTGACAAATTCAATGGAATAGATTCGCTACAAGAAAAAAGGCCCTTCTTCTCCTTATCCTTATCTTTCTCCTTCTCCCGCAAAGAAAGTGCATTTCTTGATTCAATTTGTCTTATTGTCGCCTTCTCTCTTGAAAGAGGAGTTCATTTTGTGAATCAATCGGCCACGTAAATGAGTTTCAAATGTCTTTGTGCCTACTTTGTTCATAGGCGATCTAGTTGGTGCTTAGTCTGTCGACTCTATCTCAACAAAGAAAGAATCGCTTAGCTCAAGGCAAAGTCCACTTCGCTTCTTTTTTCAGAATAGACTCAATTCGAGATCTTCCCGAGAAGTCATGGATCCGAAAGCTCATTCGCCACACACACATATGCATAGATAATGAATCGATCTTTGTGAAAGTGCGATTCTAACTTTCACAAAGGAAGTGAATAATTTCACCGGCTTACTTTTTTCTTTTTTTTGAGGATCTATGAATCGAATGATATTTCTGCTCCAATTTTTGCCTCTTCTTCCTCCTCCGAATCAAACTTTTCCTTGCCATAATGGTTCGGGCCTCCTATTAGTATCCATGATACAAGTCAATCCTAGATGTAGAAATATAAGAAGGCGGACCTCTTCTCCATCGAAAGAAATGAGATTATCGCGAATCCAAGACATTAAAAAATTAACCAAATTTGCACGATGTAGAGGCAATCAAGAAAGCCGCATAAGTTGAATATATAACCTACGAGAAAAGTGGGCTAATCCAACCAATCGTGTTTGCACAAATGGAAAGGCCACCGGCTTTCTCTCCAACGAATCAAATTGGCCAAAGGTGTGCGTTCACGAGCCCATGCTAAAGTTTCAATCAATTCTTGCCAATAGCCACGCCAGAAATTAAGAACATAAATCCAATAGCCCAAACAAGATGTCCAAATAAGAACATCCACGCCTGCATCGATAAACTATTCATACCAAAAGGATTATATCCATTGATAAGTTGTGAAGAGTTTAACCATAAATAATCTCTTAACCATCCCATCAAATAAGTGGAAGATTCATTAAAGCGCGAACGTTACCCCGCCATAATGTGATATGCTTCCAATGCCAATAAAAGTAACCCATCCGATAGTATTTAACATCCAAAAATCGCCAAATAAAATGCGTCCCAAAGCCGAAATATCACAAGTACCGCTTCGTCCGGTAGTCGCGACGCAGAAAACTATAACCAAATCCTTTTATCCGGCATTAACTTGGAACCACGCGCATCTAAAGCACCCTTTACTAAGATCAATGTAGTCGATATGTAAACCCGGAGCAATAAAGATGATGAACTAAAAAGTCTCCTGACCTATTGTTAAGAATAGTGAATTACTATTCTCATTAATGACATTTAACCAACCGGCAACCATATGCTTCGACCCGCATTAAATGCTCGGACCATTCGTTGAAGATAAAAGGACATCAAAACCATATGAAGTTTTACCATGCCATGGATTGTATCCATTGAGCAAATATAGGTTCGATCAAGATTTCTTTCTCCTGAGTACCAAAGGCAAGCATGACATCATTATGAACATAAAGTCCCAAGGTATGGAACCCCGGAAAGAGGTCGCCCAACTTAAATGAGATATGATAAACTTTTTATGGTCTAACATTCTTGCCAATACATTATCTTCATTCTGTTCCTGACCGTAATCTCTAATGAAAATATAGCTCCATGAGCAAAAAGCTCCCACATGATGAATCCTGCGATGTATTGGTGATGAGTATATAACGCACTTGAGTAGTAAAGTCTTGTGCTATGAATGCATGTTGCAAAGAGTACATGTGTTGAGCTACCAAGGAAGTAATAACCCCTAAAGAAGCTAGAGCAAGGCCTAATTGAAAATGAAGGGAATTCTTGATTGTGTCATAAAGACCCTTATGCCCACGTCCCAATCGCCCCCCCGGAGTAATATGTGAATATAAAAGATCTTTCATACTGTGCCCAGCAATTATAGAGAGAGAAGCTATAGAGAAAGAAGCTATAGAGAGAAAGAAGAAGAGAAGTCTGCTACTTCACTATTCCAGTATTCAGTCTTCTTTTGAGGTAATGGGTATTATTTATTTTATATTCTGAAGAGATATTATTTTTCGGATTCGTATGAATATTATTTTCATTCAATAATCGTAAGGAATATCATCTTCGTTCAATATTCGTAGGAATATTATCTTCGTTAAATATTCGTTGGAATATTATTTTCGTTCAACAGTTGTAAGGGATATTATTTTGTTCAGTAGTCATAGGAATAATATTTTCTTCCATACTCTGTAGTATGTAAGTAATATTATTTCGTCTCGTATTCCTGATTATACCATCATTTGGTTAAAGTATTGCTTCTATATTCTGTGAAATTAGTAGAATATCCTTGAAATTTGCGCTTCATCTAGTATAGCTTCACAAGGATATTTTCTGCACATTCTTGTTAAATTTTAAGTTTTTCATGCCGGAGTACTGTCCATGAGTTCTATCCATTTATACGGTACTATTCACAAAAGTACTATTCACGGGTACTATTCACAAAGTATTATTCATAAAGTACTATTCACAAAGTACTATTCATGAGTACTATTCACAAAGTACTATTCTAGGAGTACTATTTCCGAAGTACTATTCATGGAGTACTATTCATCCGGAGTACTATTCATAACAAAAATTGATTTCTTTTCGGTCCAAATAATTTTTGATACATTATCATTCTTGAATTTTACTCCACAAATCAGGATCATGTAGACAATTTTGATAATATTTAATTCTGGATAAATGAAATTATAAATCTTTAAAAATTTATCCTTGAACTTGTTTTATTGAATTCTTATATCATTGTCATCAACCTCATGTTTATATTATGTTGAAAGTCATCCATGGCCTATAGTGCATAGATGGACTTGATATGATTATGACCAGGGATTATTCGGTATAATCATGACCGTAATGGTACAAATGATGTGGTAAAAGTCATCATTGGCCCGTAGTGCATTGATGGACAGTTGTTGGCATGATCATGACCATTGATGAATACACGAATATCATTGGCCCGTAGTGTATGAATAATTTATGGTCGTGATACTAAAGAATATCTTTGACCGTAGTGCATGGGTGATTCGATGATGTGGATTATTTATTAAGCTGAGTCTCAGTAATAAAAGTGATAAAAAAACCTTTTAAATCATAGAAGATAGTAGATTTTATGCTCTACTTGACTCTTCTAATGGATTGCTTGTTCCGTTGCAGTTAAACTTGATGTTTGTTATATTTTATCAGTTTAACACTGTTGAAGGCTACCGTAAAATTATTCGCATTATCTTAGTCATAATATTTCTTACAGGGCTAGATGAGCTCACCCTTTTGCTTTCATTGTTCTCTTCAGGAAATGAGAACGTAGCTGGAACTAGTCAGGAAACAGAGTGATGGTCCAGATGATAGCATTAGACATTAGTAGTCATCACTATTCTATGAAATAGTGTGATAATAAATGTATTGAGGACTCCATTTGAGTTGAATACTGTCTAGAAAATAATATTCGTATTAAAACTCACAGTATATTTTGTCATATTTTATACGACAGTTGTATTATTAAGTTGTATTTGAATTTTATACCATGTATTTGGCGACTCAAGATGGGTGATGTATACTTATTTTGGGGTCGTCACATTACATATGCATATAGGATAAAGATTAACCTAAAAGTTTGATCATATTATCTCAAGTCCTTGTACATATATTTCTCAATTAAAGACTGTACAAAACTTATTCATACAAATATATTTTATAAGCTACATCATTTTAGTCATATACATGCTTCATCATCAAATCAATATATATTTAAAATTTAATCAGGATCTAATTAAACTCTCCCTTAATTAAACAGTCTTCTATTTTATCATTAAATTCCTAACACATTAGAATTCTATTGATTAATAAAATACAATTAAGAGGAGGTAATGCTATAGAATCCTAGGTTGTCATTAAAAATACTCTTTTTTTTCCAAAATAAAAATTATTAAATAATAGAAGCGTGTATAGTACGCGCGATGTATGAGACCAAGATTGTTTTGCTTAGTCATAGCATGCAAAATGAGACATGATGTCAATAAACTTGTGGCAGGGGAGTTGGATTAAACTTAATAATTTTTTAGTAGTTTACTTTTGGAGAGTACATAATATTTAACTTCCGCCTCCAAAACTCATTTGGACGTCCATGCAACTTTTTTTTTCTAAGAGATTTTGAGAATTTATTAATTAATCTATTTATTTTTATTATATTAAACTGAAATTTAAACACACTCACAGACCCTATCCTAACATATTAAGGGGTGTTTGATAAAAACTGAATAAATTTGAACCTGAATCTGAATGAGTTGAATCTGAATAAAAAAAGTTGTTTGATAATTGACATGTCAGATGACAAAACTTTATTATTTTATCCCCTCTAAAAAAATTCAAAATTGTTGTAAATTTATTTAATATAATAGTTAATATTTTTTAAAAAAATTTTAATTTTTTAGATTTTTTTTTCTTCATTCAACCATTCAGCTCGTCTATCTTACCGATTCAGTCATTTAGACCAAAACAAACGCACCGACCGATTCAATCATTCAGATTCAATTCCATTCAACTGATCAACTCTAAACAAACACCCCTCGAACTCTCAATCTCATAACTAGCATGTTTTATTTGAATTAGTATACACATTACGTGTGTAAATTATGTGAAATAAAATAAAAAATTTATAAAATTTAGATAAATAAAGAAAAAGACACTATAGTAATACAATTAAAATCGTAAGGGAAAAAGAAAAAGAGAAAAAAAAGAAAATTGTTAAATTCACAATATTTTTTGTTATTTTTACAATAAAAGTATCGTTGTAGATATATAGCGACGGTGAAAATCGTCGTTATAGGATCTATAATGATATTTTTGTTGTGAAAATAATATTTTTTTGTTATGAATTTAATAATTTTCAAAAAAAAGTGATACAAAATCACTAAGCGCCTCAAGAGAGCTGCTTTATTAATAGATTTAATCTTAGTTAATTTATAAATTTTTAAAAATTAAATTATAATATACATTTATATTAATTTTAAAATAATATTTGTTGCTAGTAGTATTTTTTTTATTAATTAATTAATTTTAAAATAATATTTGTTGTCGGCCTCTAGTTCTAATAATATATGCAAGCAATCAGGTGCGTAGGGGCATCATTCTTTTTGCCAATCAAATCAAGTTGAATTAGCCATGTCATTTCTGTGTCATTTATTATTTTATTCCACCACACCAATTTAAATTTGACGTCCGCCTGATTAATTTAATAGAATAAATTAATTACATATTTGTAATTAATTTAGCTAATTAATCACATATTTTCTTAATTTTTTGATCTAATGGCGAGTTGACCAACTTATCTTCTTCACCCTTTAATGTAATATGATTGAATTCCTAGTCATTAGTATTTTAATTCTCCATACCATATAAAGTAGGGGTGTTCAAAACAACCGATTTTTTCGATTTTTTGGTTTTTCGGACCGGATCGGTAAGACCCCGAATTTTATGAAATAAAATTATTCAATTTTTTCTTATAATTATTATTCAGTAAATGGTTAAATTGATAAAAGTTTAAAGTTATGGGTGAATTATGCAAATTTTACAAAATACGCAAGTGGCTATAAAATATTCATTGTTGTTTGGGAATATTCTTGGTCGTGGAATATTCTTGCCGCTTCGAGAATATTCGTATGCGGCTCAGCAATTTTTATGGGCCCCATAACAGAAAGCGATTGGATGAAAAAAACGACAAATATAAGTTGTTTATAAATGACTAACAGTAGTTATTACCAGTTAATCTTCGTTAAAATACTTTCATTTGGTTAAAACACGTGAAATCTTACAGTATTGCACTAATTATTGATTCTTACGTGAAGACACTTACTCAATAATTGTTACATGATAATTATCGTTCAATATTTTATTTTTGATTCAATGATTGCTGCGTTGATATTTTATAATTGTCATTACACAGTATTTTTCATTATCGGAGCAATAATTCATATTATCTGAATAATATTATTGGATAACATTATTGGCAATGTCTAGAAAGTTCTGTCTAAGGAGAGGTTTGGTCACCTAACCAGTAAGGAGAAATTCTTATTGGAAAGCCCCCTCTTTCTTGGGAACTGCTTGGTTGTCAATATTGTGATTATATAATATTATTTGTGAATAATTAATTATTGATTTTTATGATGAGGAAAATATTCATTTTATGTGGATATAGATGGAGAAAATTTTTAATGCGAAAATTATTGAAAATTAATATTTTATCTTTTTCTGATAAAATAATTCATTTAAATATATTATTATATTTTTTAATAATATAATAATAGTGATATTTTTACAATGAATGTGGGATATATGAGTATATGAGGAGGAGGATATTTTTGTTACTAAAATGTTTAAAACATGTTAAACATGTTTGGACCCCATTTCTTGATCGAAATTTGATTATAAATTGTAAAATCGCTTCGTTTGTGGATTTCGGTCAATTTTTGTTTGGAATTTGAAAAAACTTTCTTCCGCAAAGTTGTAGAGAATTGAATTTCCTATAAAAACTCATGAGATTCAATTTTCCGATAAAAGGGCTATTTATTATGAATTATTAAAGTTTTGGATTAATTAATTATCATTTTTTTGGAGTTTTAATTAATTAATTAAGAAAACGCGTTTTGACATGTTTGGGGGCATCTTTAACATGTGTTTGATGGTTGAAAATTTGATTCTAAGCATGCGTAGAAGATTATATATATATATATATATATATATATATATATATATAATATTTTAATAAATTTTCTCGCTTTAGTGTTCTAAGCAATTTCCTATAAATAGGGTGCTTATGTTATAATTGAAAATCACACCAAAAATCAAGTTTTCTCTCTATATTATCGAGTTTATTATTCTTTTGAGTATTTTGAGTATACATTGAGTATTGCTATACGGTGCAAGTTCGATTCGGCGTTATTCCAGGTCAATCTTTGCTTTTTGAGGTAAGGATAATAAGGGATTTTAAGGGTTATTATTTCAAATTCTTCTGAACCTTCAAAAATTCTGGAAAATTTTGAAATGATAATTTGATGAGTTTTGTTGATTGTATAGATTAGGAGTTATGGATTTTATGAGAAAAGACTATTTTAAAAGTAACTGCTTATAACTCCTTATGATTAACTCCAAAATTGATGAAATTTTTATTGTGAGTACATTTATATAATATCAAGATATCCGTGTAAATTTAGAAATTTTGGATAAAAGTATAATTTATGATAAATGTCTGAATATTCGGTGGTTTTGGCCATGTAAAAAATAGTAAATGAATTTTAAAAATTTTGAGAAAAATATATATTCAATATGGGACTATATTCTTCTAAATCTCAGAAAAGAAATATTTTTAAAACTAATTTGATATTTTTCATGAAAATGTTCTAGTTATGAGTAAATAAATTAAATATGTTATGTGAATTAAGGAAATTAGAAAATATGATTTTATGGCTTGAGAATTATATATGAGATATATGCAAATTTTTTATGAGGGTTTTGGCTATTGGTGATGAGATCTTATGAGGTTGGCATTTTAAGATGATTAAATGTATTTATTAGTAAAGTGTAAATAATTAAAATAAATTGTTTATAAGTTTAAGAAATGATTAAAATATTGTGGTAGTATTAATAATATTAGATTATGAGATTATTAAGTGATTTATAACAGTTTGATTAAGTTGTTATGAAATCATTGATTTATGAATATTACTCTTGAGATTAAATCTATATGTTGATTATATTGTTTTATATAACATTCTTATAACCCTAATGATGATATTTCTCTTTGACTTGAGTGTAAAGATGGATAGATTATTGGTATGATCGTGACTATAGGTTCTCTTTGGCCAAGAAGTCTGAAAGTTGAATTGTTGACCGTATGATCATGACCATTGAATTTATAATTGAATATCTTTAGCTTAAGTGCAAATGTGAATTGATCAACATATATGGTTATAATTATGGTTTATATAAATTCTGAAATGATTATGTATTTCTTTGAAATATGAATATCTTTGGCATGTAGTGCAAAGATGAGTTATTGATGAATATCTTTGGGTCGTAGTGCAAAGATGAATTGTTGATGAATATCTTTGGCCTGTAGTGCAAAGATAACTTGTTGATGAATATCTTTGGCCGTAGTGCAAAGATGAATTTATTAGTATGATTATGAACATGAACTGTGATTTGGTATAACCATGATCTTTGATATTTCAGGTAAAGACAAGTGATGAAAATTATCTTCGTCCTGAATGAGAAAAGGAATTTAGAACAACAATTACGATTATGAGTTATACATGTGATTGTGGACAGGAATTGTTGATTGATGTTACAAGGATAAAACATTGTTGGTGGACTTTTAACATGGAGAAGATAATAGACTTTATGGTCTATTTGACTCTTCTAATGGATTGCTCGTTCCGCTGCAACTATGGTTAAATTTTTTTTTATCATCTACCATATGTTCTAAATCTCTGATTTATTATTGATGAAGGCTATTGATAATTTAATTATCTTTAGTCATGATATTTTTTTATCTTGAGCTAGTCAGGCTCACCTTTTTGCTTCACAATTCCTTTCGTGTAATAAAAGTGTAGGTTGAGTCGAGAATGAATAACAAGGAATAGAACGGTGGTCTATAGATGTTGAGGGTGAGGTGAATTTAACTTGGAAGGGTGTTTTGCCACTATTATACAAGATGTCTAATGACATACAATCTCGTGTCATCATAAGATGTGGTTGTCTTTCATCCACTTGCTTTGAGTATATCTACCAAAGACTACCTATATAATCTTGGTGTTTGTTTGGAGTATAATACCCAATTAGAGATGATGAGAGATAAGGATATGTTAAGAGAAAACTCACCATTGGGAAGAATATGATAGTAATCTTCTCGTTTTTTTTTTTGGGGTCTATCGGGTCAACCAAGGATAATTACGCGGCCATATGATATCTATCATAACCTATAATGTATGGCCTCCCATGCGACGGTTTCTCTTGAGCACTTCCCAAAGATTCTAATTTCTAAAACAGCTTTTCGATTATACCTTTATGTAAGGTGTCATTGTGACGTACACAATTGGTATATATTTGTATCCAAATTCACAAAGATATGTGTTGTTGTATTTTGCACGACAATTGTTGTAATAAAGTTGTAGTTATTTTCTGTACCATGTATTTGGCGACTCAAAATGGGTTGGATGGAATGGACCTATTTTGGGGTCGTTACAGGACCGAACCAGTTGGTTTTGTATAAAAAAGAACCGGTCCAGTTCGGTACAAAAAAATCAGTATATATCGGTTTTTCAATACCGGTTTCGGTCCGATATTTTTATGGTTCTTGTTTTTATCGAATCGGACTAAGATATACTTAGGTTTTTTTTTTTTATTTTTATTAATAAAAATAATAATACTATTAATAAAAATAATAATAATACTATTAATAAAAATAATAATAAAAATAATAAAGTAATAATATAATAATAAAAATAATAAAATAATAATTATATTAATTTTTAGAAAACCTAAGATCAATCCAGATCACGGGTTCGAGATATCTTGGTTCAACCTAAGACTATATCGGTTCATGAAATTGGCTACTATTGATATTCGGTACGGTTCAGTTCAGGCCGATCTGATCTAATTTTTTGCCGATGAACACCCCTAATATAAAGTATCAAATAAAAAATACGTTACTTTCAAACTTATTGCTCTAGAAAGTTTTGTTTGTAAAAAAATAATAATTCATATAAAAAGTTTCACACTTTATCACGTATATATCACATGGTACAAAAGGTGGACAATTTCTGACCATAATTTTAGACGATAAAAAATAAGTAAATAAATATAAGCTTATCTTTCTTAACAAATTACACAAAATGTAAATACATATTCCATCTGTCTCGTATTCAGCGTCCTAATTAATTTCATCATTTTAATTAATAATATTTTTTTTTACTTAAATTGCCCTTCTAAATTACTTTTTAATTGAAGTATCCATTCACTTTTTTATTACCCCAACATTAGTTATTCATTGCTAGTTCCCACATTCTCTAGATCATTTTTATTCTTATTCTCATATTTCGATAAGTATATTTCTCTCTCCAAATCGACCCACTAATTATATGCATATCTCCATGAATACAAATTTTCTACCTTTGTTGGTATAAATTTCTAGTTACTTTATCATTTTTATTACTCCCTCCGTCCATATTTAAATGACGTTTTAGAGATGGCACAAGCATTAAGATAATGATTAGAAAGCATTAAATATAGTACTCAATTGTCTATAATACCTTTAAATCTTTTGTTGGGATAAGGAGAGTTTTGTTGGGATAAGAAGAGTTTTATTGGGATAAGGAGAGAGATAGAGAGAAAGAGTTTAAAGTATCAAAAAAGTAGGAAGAATAATGAGGGGTAATTTTGGAAAAATTATCATTAATTCTCCTAAATTTAAACAAACGTCAAATAATTAGGGACAAATGAAAAACTTTAAAACGTCATTTAAATAGGGACGGAGGGAGTATTATTCTAACATTAAATAGAAGAGATGTTATAATGATAATATGAGAGAGAAAGTGGTATAACAATACATAACATCTCAATGTAAACTTTTTATCATTTCTTGAGTTTCCAACAAAAGTTGACTAGAAAGATTACTAATATAGAAATAAGATAAAAATAGTTACTAATATAGAAATAGGATATTTATTGTGAAACATCCTAAAAAGGAAATTAAGATGTTTAATACGGGATAGAAGAAGTATAAACTATTTTGACCAATGACTACTTGATGGCAGTGAAATTAAGAAATTAGACTTGTTGGTTTTGGCATGGAAATAAAACTTGTTGGATTCTCAAGTAGATTTAAAGAGATATATAGAGTGAACAAGAACAAGGACAAGGAAAAGGGATATCAATGCACGTTGGGATTGCGTGTTGGGGGCAAGTTAGTAGTATTAGTACTCATAAGTATATGATATTTATATCAATAAGTCTAGACAAACCGGTAATTTGGACAGAAAAATGAGACATTTTTAAAAAAAAATTTAATTGTGACTTTCAAAAAATATATAGTATTTATTTCAACATGAATTTTTACAAAATATGGTGTTTTAGGTGTAATTTGGATACATATACAAAAAGGGGTTATACAGTCTGTATAACCCTATTTTTGTAGGTAATTATTAAATTCACAACAGAAATTGTTATCTCCACAACAAAAGTTTCGTTATAGATCCAATAGCGACAGTTTTTCAACGTCGCTATACATCTACAGCGACACTTTTGTTGTGGAAATAATAATTTCTGTTGTGGATTTAACAATTACCTTTTTGTATATGTATCCAAATTATACCTAAAACATTATATTTTATAAAAATTCCTGTTGGAATAAATACTATACATTTTTTTAGAGTCCCAATAAAAAAAAACACTGAAAATATCCCATTTTTCTGTCCAAATTACCGGTATATGGAGAAGCACTCTATTTATATAATAGAAATCATCAGAAATGTGACTGTCTGTTCTATCAGTATAAGTCGTTTTTATAAGTTATCCAAATGAAGTTTAAATGATCTAAAATCAGGATGATTATGCATGTATAAAAATGGGGAGCTGAGAGCCTGAAATGAGCTGGGCGTGCAGTTGGTGTCTGAATTTGTGTGGTTTAATTAGTTGCGGAGAGGAGGGGACAGAGTGAGTGTGAGTCCCCAGGTTGAATTGATTCTCCTCTACTTTCCTTCTTTCTTGTGGTAGTAGCCAACTTGATTTAATTATTTTCATCTCATCCCACCTCATCTCCTCTTTCACCCTGATAATGTATTTGTCAGATTCGATTATCATCAAATTAATTTTATGATAAATTGATCAATTAATCAATACAATATTAATACGCAGAGAGATCACATTCCGTTTGCGTGTCGACACTGTATTGATCAATTGATCAAAGTTAATTTGATACTAATCACTCATGTATTTGTGAGTTATAAATAGGGGTGTAAACGAATATATACGGATTCAGATACAGTAGTATCCGTATCCGTTTATTTGCAGATACTTTTAAACCGAATACGGATAATATCTGCTTTTTTTCTAATACGAATAATATTCACTTTTTTTCGAATACGGATGCGGACGAATACGAATTTTTCGGTTATCATTTACCGTCCTAACTATAACTAGAATAAAAAAATAATGAATTTTAAAATATAGTTTATTAATGAATGAATGTTAATTTATTTATTTTTAATAAATATTTAAATACAATAATCAATGTTCTAAATTACAATTCAAATAAGTTTTCATCTTTTTTGAAATCTTAAATTTCAAAATGAATGCTCTACTTATTAATGTTTAGATGTCTATTTTATGTGTATGGAGTAATACTGTAGTGTGTAAGAATATTTATAATTTATAATTAGATTCAAAAGTTTACATTGAATATTTAATTATTTTTTCTCAAATACTTGATTAAAACTTCAATAATATGTTTATGGGAACTTTTATTTATATTTATCTTCAATACACGGATTACAATTTACATAATTATAAAAAGTTTATTTTATTTCATTATATTTATGGAGAGTGCAAGTTATAATGTATATGTGACAACTAGTTAATCCAACTTGATCCAAATTTACTTTGGACCTACTTTAAATATTTAGACTTCTAATTTTTAAATAATTGGGCAAATGAAAGTGATAAATACTCCCTCCACCCGAAAGTTTATTAACGTGAATTAATTATTCAACCCCCTTTTAGATTAATTTTAAATTAATTCGGATTTAACACATTTTAACAATAAAATTATATTATTCATTGTTTCCGCCTCCCAACATTGTAAGTAAATTTTGAAAGTACAACACTTATAGCAAGCTAATACTTCAAGTATATAATTTTCTTGGTAAATGGTACATTTTAGATATTTTAACTTTATAATAGTAAAAATATATTAACTATACTTAAATCAATTTATTTTAATTTATTAATATTAGAATAAAAGTGGTATTTCCTATTTTTTAGAAGTGAGATGATATATTTTTAAAATAGTTTTCGTATGATAATGAAAACTAATTATTATATAAGAAATGCCACTTTAAAAAAATTATTTTGCTTATTATATAATAATTAAAATATATATATAAGATATTTGTATACGAATTCCGGATACGGATCCGAATCCGGATATCCGCTATCTGCCTGATATATTTACGATCGTATGCTAAATGAATACGTATACACCTATATCCGTATTCGTATCTGTTTATTTGCATATACCTATATTATCATTTTAAAATTGTATTACAGATGGAGTATTTGTTTTGATTTCTTAGATCATACAAAATTTTAGCATATTGGGTTTGTAGCTTGGACTATTTGTAGGAAAGCCCGATAACTACTCCAAGCTTTTGTTTGGCGCTTTTCGGATTTTATCTTAATTTGCAATATATAGAAGTGATAATTTTCATATGAACTTATACATCTGTCCCCCCAAGTATTTGATGGAATTTGTGAAAGAAACAATAGATTTTTGGACCTCGATTATTGTTTGATTTAGGATCAAATGTTAGACAATCACACAGAAAATTAATAATGCATGATATGTTTAGAAGGTTCACCGAATTATGGCTAGTCTAACATATCTGATGTATTCATAATATGTCTCGCACACACCGAATATTGTCTATGTAATAATTAGAAAATCCTAGTTGCAAACCCATGACCCAAAACATTAGACAAACCCAAGAATAAGCTACAATAAATCACCAAGCCCAAATACATATGATGCTTGGCTTTTAGGGGTGTTGCCGCCTGCCACCTGTGACGGAATCAGGATATTTTTAGAGGGGGGTTAAAATACATCAGTAAAAAAAGTTATTTATTGACGCTTGAAGTGCTTCTTTCAAATTCATTTTGCCCAATTATAGTATTTCACAACATCATATTTCAACTCTTGTCAACCTTTGAGTTGTGAATTTAACGACTTTAAATACATATACATATACATATGTTTTTAATTTCTCCCGAATTATGGGACTATTAATCAGACTTTGAAGTTTTTAGTCAACTGATTAGCTACTTTTATAGATAAATTATAAATTATAATATTATATATTCAAAACCTTATATTGTGATTCTGGTCATCTTCTTTGGAGACAACTGAGAGGAGTCACACTCAAATCAAGAAAATGAATTAAGTTATTCTCATTTACAAAAAATGATACCAATGTATGATTAAGTCAGTAAGACAAATGAGTGTAATATTAATTAATTAATCATCAAACTTATTTAACATTATTTTATTTTATAGTAATTTTGTTAATTTATTATAGGTGAAAGTACATGAGAAAACAAATGAATTAATACCATCTCATAACAAAGATTAAGTTTAACTAACATTCGCATGCTTTAGATTCCAGGGTTGGGGGATCATATGACCCCTCTCGGTCCCCCCTAGTTCTGCCCATACCTACAACTCTCGCTCACTCACCCGGCTGCAATCCCCTTGATTACGAATCAGGATCTTCTGTGAGGATCTTTCTGTGAGGGTTTTGCTGTGAGTCATTGGATCTCCATCCAATGGCTCACAATATATTTAATATATATTTGATATATATATTTTGATATATTGTGAGCCATTGGATGGAGATCCAATAGCTCACAACGATCCTCACAGGGATCCTCTGTGAGAATCTTCACAGAAGATCCAGATCCATTGATTACCCTGTGACCATTAGTCGAACCAACTGAAGTTTTAGCAAATCCTTTTAAATGAATTCCATCAATTGACGTTGTTGGTTGTTCTTTTAGATGGAAAAATAGGCAGTCTCACACTCTCACTTGGTGAATTTTGCTTCATCTGCATTTCTACACAATTGGATTTAAAGATTTTGCATTTTTGTTTGATTGAATTGGTGTTTCTTTCTTAACTTTCTCAATACTGTCACATAGTACAATAATATCATGAGGAATTGGTATAAGATGGTGAGAAGGGTCGATTTTCGTTTTTTGGGGAGGGAGGTGTTGGAATAATTAATTGTGACAATTATACCATCTTATGACACCATCCACCATTTTCATCAATCAAAAATGTACTTGAGATGCTAAAAAATATTTCAATTTCGTTCTTCATTCCATTCTTCGATACAAACGTAGCATTAGTGTATTCCGATCAATATATTCTCCATTTTTCCTTGTACATGGGCATGATGGATGTGTTGTTCTCTTTTATGTCCTAAACCTTTATGCTAGGTTTAGATTGTAGAAATCAAGGTGGGAATAGAACAATTAATTCTTATATAATGAAAAAACAATTATAGTAATTTTATTTATTTTAATAATATATGTGTAATTATAAAATAAATTACTATAATCTAAATCCTTTTAAATTCCACTCAACCAATTTAATAATAAAATTATTAATACTAATAATGCAAGATTTATAATGATCACTTTATATTTTATTAAAGAATGATATTTATTTTTATATATTAATAATCCTTTTATTGATATTATTACAAAATAAGAAAAAAAAGTATTAAAGGGATAATAATAAATATAAAATTAACTTATTTCTATTTTAACAAACCCAATTAATAATATAAATTTATATAAAAATAAATCGTAATATAATAATAATATATAGATTTTGGGGGATGATGAAGTTTTAATATAAACATATATCCTTGGTTGAAATGAACAGCTAGGCTTGTGGTGCTTGGGTGGTCATATGACAAGGGTTTGGTGCTTGAAGTTGCGAGTTCAAATCTGTTTAGCATTTATTTCCCAGCCATGACAGCTTTGTTCGGCCTGGCTTCAAAATATTTTTTTATTATTTCCTTATACAAGTCGGTACAAGCTCTTCCGGCCGGATTATTTTAATAATAAATATTCATATTGTATAACTATACTGACAAAAATATTTTACGTGGGTCTCTCTTATTAAAATAGAAGCCGGCACAAGTAAATATTTGAGCACAACAACCTGTGCCGGCTGATCAAGTATAACTTCTAATCTCAGCCTTCAAATCAATTTATCAACGGTACAAAAAGAGGTTGTTGCACAGTTTTCATGACAACCGGTTGTCATGGATGAATTCTCTATAATAAAACTCCACAAAAAGGTCTATTTATATAAGAGATTGTTAATTAGTGTTTTGATTAATTTTGGAAAAGCTAAATTGAACTTAAACACCGTCCTTAATAAGTTAATAGATAGTCTAAAGATGCAGGCAGCACCCTAATTAATTTGATAATTGAATGGGTCAGTGCATGAAAAATGTCGCTGCCAATAAGTATCAAATGTATGTGAAAGTATATATTTAATATACTTCTTTTGTTTTAAATAAATTATAAGATGATTATTATTTTTTAAAAGTTAATTTAAAATATTTTTAAATTCAAAATTGAGACGACTCATCAAGAAATATGAAACGGTTGATCTTAAAATGAATAGCAATTTTTAAAGAGATTACAAATTTCATCATTTTAGCGAGTAAAACTAAAGAAACTCATGTCAAATCTAAGTTTGAAAATGTCTTACGCTGTTGACTTTAAAAAATCAATAATATATTTAAGAACAAATGTGCTATTATTTTTAAAATCTTATTATGAAAATTTGTTTAAATATATAAAGAATAAACCTTTTTGTTATCCTATATTTGAGTCACATATAATATTCCTCAGTAGTGAAATATAAGAGTACTTAAATGTATGTTCGCATCTCTAAACCGTATTGTATGAATGTGATTTATCTCAAATTTGAGAATCTACCAGATAATTTATTGAGTGAACGAGAAATTCAAAATCAGTTGTATTTTATTAGATAGATTTTTTTTATTTTGCATTTTAAATCTTGTATATTTTAAAACAAATCTGATAAAGTATATAAAAAATTATATATAAACATATCAATCAATAAATATTAATATTCGTAAATTAAATATCTAATATTTATCCATATCATTCAACTTGTACAGTGGGCACCACAACATGGCCCAAGTTTGGCATTGATTTATTTTATCAACATTATGCTACAATAATTAATTGAAATACTATATTATTACACTACTATTATTGCTTTACTTAGACCAATGATTAGGTCTTTGATATTATTAAAAAATTAAAAAAAATAGACTTTACTTGTGGGGTCTTTTGTTGAAGTGGGCAACAGAGGAGAACGAAAGTGACATAGTGGAAGTATTATCTAATTGACTACTTATTAGCTTATCCAAGTTACTAATTTCACATTAAGTCAAAATCATGACTATCTTATTACTTATCAGTATTGGAAAGCTTGCACCAAAAAATAATTGACTTTCAATAAGAAAATAATTTATATATCAATTAAGATTTTATTCGATTATTAGTAGGATCAAATGCAATAAATGAGTGTTTATTGTGTTTGGACCTCTAAACTTGTTGCACTAAGAGGCACAAATGTTGCGTTTGTGGTCCATCGTGAGTTAAATATATTGTGTTTAAAATAAGTTGTTACTCCCCCGTCCCTAATTATTTAACGTTTTAGAATTTTTTATTTGTCTCTAATTATTTAACGTTTGTTCAAATCTAAGAGAATTAATGACAATTTTTCCAAAATTATCATTCATTACTCTACCTATTTTTTGATACTTTAAACTCTTTCTCTCCTTATCCCAACAAAATTCTTCTCATCTCAACAAAAGATTTAAGGGTATTATAAAAAATTGAGTACTATATTTAATATTTTCCACTCATTATCTTAATTCTTGTGTCCACTTCTAAAACGTCAAATAATTAGGGACGGAGGGAGTACTAAATAAACAAAATTTTCAAGTGAGTATGAACTTCCAAACACTATAAACGCACCAAACGTTGAGTAATCAAACAGGCACTGTGTTATTTTTAGCGTATTGCGTTTGAAGTTATGAGTTAAATAAATTATATTTAAAATGTTATTAGAGAAATAAAAAATTTTAAGTGTGCTTAAACTTTCAGACATTAAACCCTACAAAAATTTTGTAGTTAAATATATGCTAATTTTTTGTCATATGTAAATTGTGACTAATAAAAATCATAAGAAATATAGTAATATATGAGTTCCTTCTATACAAGTCTTACTTTATGAGGAGTATGATATAATGTCATAATTAAGTATATTGTCACACCATTACAATATTACTGAACCAATCAAATTTTGCTAGGGTATAAAGAAATAAAGTCACAAATAATTTTTAAATAAAAAAGAAAACACATTTTTACATTAAAAAAATAAATAAAATAAACTTACTTAAATGAAAATTAAATCTAAAACTTAAAAAGTACACTATCTTAATTTTAACCATTAAATTAAAATATCGTCAATTCTTTTTTACTATTCACATATATTAATATTTATATTAGTTTATTGCTGCAAATAATAGCCTGCTCAGACTTTTTCTTTGCCTGCTCAGACCATTAAATTAAAATATCATCAATTCTTTCTTGATCTGACAATTAGCCATCAACTGAGTTTCCTTCTCACCTTCCTTCAAATAGCCACGTGGCAATCTCAACCGTAGAGATCCACAAACTTAACGTTACGTGCTTCTACATCCACCGTACACGTCATCATAGATCATCAGATCAAAATCAACGGGAATCATTCAATCTAATCCCCTGCAAAGTTGTTCGACCCTTAACGCCCAATTTCGTCCATAAATATCCCTCGTGCCATTCCAATTTCACTACCCCTCTTATTGTTGGCGTACGTTAAGGTTTCCGTATACCGTCCACTAAACTGCGCCATGAGCTTACTCGACCAGCTCTGGGACGACACCGTCGCCGGTCCCCGACCGGAAACTGGCCTAGGAAAGCTCAGAAAACAGTCATCTTTCGGTTTCCGATCTAATAACCCCGGCAAGGGTACGCCTTTGTTGCTAAATTACGCCACTGGTGCTGTTAACCCGAACTACATAATCATACGTAAATTTAAGAGTCTATACAATCAAATATTATAACTATCAGAGCTTATAATAACGACTTTTTCTTAAAAGTGCTTATATTAGAAGTGCTTATGAACTGTTGATAAACTCCGATGAGAATTATTTCAGCTAATTGTAGTTCATACTATAGTAATTTCTATATATAAAACTACAATTTTATTTATTTATTTTGGATATTAAAGTTGTAAAGGTTCAGAAACATAACAATTTTAATTCTGGTGTTGGTTATCTAAAGGGCTTATTTTTGTTCCTTTCTGAACGATTTTATTGGTTTTATATACAGAATCAGATGGTGGCAATGCTAATGCGACGGAAAATCCAGTGAGAGTGACACGAAGTATCATGATATTAAAACCACCAACTCTGGGAGATCAGAATGGAACGCCGCCGGCATCGCCAGCTGGGTCGACACCTCCGGTATCCCCTCTTTCCGGTAAGCTTGATTGCTCTTTATTGTGTTCTCCGATTTGCCCATATGTAAGTTGTTAATTGTTGAGACTGCTGATATATATATATTGCAAAAATACTTGTGGGATTATGTCACGAAACAAGTTTCTTCTAGACAGATAATATTTGGACTTCTAAATGCTCCAAAGACTTTGGAGTTCTCTCATTAACAGTTGTGACTTAACAGAGTCTAGGTGCACTAACTTCACATTAACATTTGTGATTAACAAAGAAAGCACATGTACTAAACCATAAATCTTAGTACTAATTTAAATAGTGGAGATCACATATTGTTTTTGTTCTGTTAGTTCAGAATTGGCCGATGAGGTCTTAGTATAATAGTTAAAACCCATGTATTGTGACCTTTAGGTCTCAGAGATTCGATTCTCACTTGGTGAGTAGATCATGGTGCAGTTGGAACCGCATATGAAACCGTTTGGGTGCGGTTTAGTAATTTTAAAACCGTATGTGGCACCACTTGTGATTGGTGTGGTGCAGTTTAGAAGCTTGCGGAGTGGTTCCATTTGGTTCGGTTTCGATTCTAAAACTAATCGACATAGTCATCAATAATATTCAATACAACAAATTCATCTTTATGTAGAAGAAACCACACAAGACATTAATATAATAACATCAAGCAACAAGTTTTAGGTTTGAAATTTGTTACTCATGATTGCTTTAACATTGCTCAAACTATTGCAATTCAATTAAAAATATTTTAACCACAAATAAAAAGTTTAAAAGTGCATAACATAATTAAAATTGTCTAATTTATTTGTAGGATTCCTTGACAAACTCCGGTCTCCATCAAATCATCCTAGTAATGAATCTACAAGGGAAGAATTTACAAGAGAAAACAGCCTCTTCCTTAATACTCCCTCCATTCCAAAATAAACGTCCTAATTAGTTTCGGCACGCTGATTAATAAAGTTTTCTTTTACCTAAATTACCCTTTTTGATTACTTATTAATTGAAGTATTTTTTCAATTTTCTATGACCCCAATAATTACTTTTTTACTTTTCTATAACCCTAATAATTATTCTTTCCTATGTCATTTAATTTTCTAGATACATTTTTTTGTAACTCTCACATATTAAATAGATTATGAGGGTATAAGAGGAAGAATAAGATAAATATATTTACTAATATAGAAATAGGTCATTTATTTTGAAACATCCTAAAAAAAAATTAGGACATTTAATATGGAACGGAGGGAGTATTTGGTATATATATTAACGGCCTATATAACTTTAAAAAAAATATAATATATAAGTGCAGTGCGACTTGAGCCTCCCTAAGCCACACCCAAATCGCACATGCAGTTTTTTACTCATTTTAACGCCGCTATATATGCCGAAACCGTTGGTACGATTCAATTGGTGCGATTTGATCGGGGCCGATCGATTTCCTATATGAGGCTTGTTTGTGAATTTTTTTCTTCCTCTTCCAATGAGATAATATTGTGCTCCCCAAAAAGTGGGTCTTAAAAAAAATAATGCATACCTTAGTCCTGGTCTAGAAGAAACTTGAATATTCAAATTTCACAAGGGTAATATGGTCATTTGAAGGTGTTGTCTATTTGTTGGGTGGATATTAGATAATGCAACAGGAAAGGTTAGGTGGGTTGGATGCAATTATTTATGCCTGCAATCTGCATCATTAGAAAATGACATTTATATTTGATTAGTTAGTATATTATTGAATATATTCAATGGTAGTAAGTATGTAGATTGCGTAGAAAAAGATAATATTGTCCTTGTAACTATCTACATATATAGGTATGCATTGTTAAGACTTTTTTTGGTTGGAAATTTCTTATAAATACTATCAATAATGCATTGTCATTTTCGGCAGTGGGGCAACTTTCAATATGGACCAGTTCATATATGTTTAACTAGTCAATATTGGAGCTTAACATTACTCGATATATAATAACTTGCTTGAATTCAAATGACTTTTTACATTCTTATATTATCTCATAATCTATTGGTGTCAAGTAATTTTTATATATCTATTTACAAAATTTATTGAATATAAATAAATACATTATACTTGACTGATATAGGACATGAAATAAGACAAGACAGCGAGTGTTATCTAACTTTAAATAAACTAAGGGTTGCTTATGACAGAATAATTTAGACAAATTTTTTCCAATAAATGGTGATTAGCATGTCTTGGATCAATCAATGCATTGAGTTTAGTTGTTGCATATCATGTGATGGTGTGAAATTGTAGCTAATCCTATGTTGTTGAATATGTGCATGATAGTGTACGTACACCATCATATCATATCGAGTAATGCATGCATATTTAATCTCGTTCGTTCTGAACTTGTGTAAGCTTCCAAGTGCTAACCGCTAACAGTACTACTACTTATCATGTTAATTTTTTCAGGAGGAGGGTCCTTTCGGTTTCGTAGAAGGACTGCATCGGAAACTTACGAGAAGGCAACTGGGATTGGATCCAGGAGCCCTCGTCCTCCTTATGACCTATGAGATTTGAGACTAGTCTTCCTGTCCGGCAGCCAAAAATATGCTACTTTTCGCTTTTCAGCTCTACTTCTTTGTTAAAAAATATAGGTTTGCTGGCTGTGTAATTTTAGCTCTCTAGTCTTTTGGTTCCATTGGAATGTAAGGGTTTTGTTTTTTAGTTTTTTTGTGTGTGTGTGTGTGTGTGTGTGTGTGTGTAAGAAGGCTGTGAAAATGTATTGTCTAGTTAACAAGCTTTCATGACCCCAAGTTTATGTAGGCTTCTTATCACTTGTAATATATAGCTTGCAACATTTCCTTCTCCAAGTTTATATATGTTTTTTGCTTTGCTATAATGCTATATCACTTTTTTTCCTTTCCAGCAGATAAGTCATTATCTTGTCTTTTTTGTTTTATGTTTTTACTATTCTTAGGTATTATTAAGAACATTACAATTTTCAAAGGGGGTTGGGTTTATTCCTCACCGGTGCTATATAGTCCCTCTCTGATCTATACATTTTGTGTGTGTGTGTGTGTGTGTGTGTGTGTCAATTTCAAAGTAGTGGCTTAGAATGGTTCTCTTATGGTGTTTGCTAAAGTGATAGCAATGCATAAGTGTGATGGAGATCAGGTGGCTGTGAGTGATGGTTTGGTGAAATGGCGGGGTCAAAATAATAGGCAACAAAAAAAAGTGGGGGCTCCAAAATATAAGCCTGTAAAAGTATGGGGACTAATTTCAAATAATGTTCATTGTTAAAGGATATCTGATTGGTAGGAGAATGTTGTAAAATGAGCAAACAGTTTGATTTGTACTGGCTCAACTCGAAATATAAATGAGTCAAATATGAGCAAACTTTAAAGTTTGATAAATTACTCGAACCTCTTTAAATTATAATTTTTTATTGATATTCGAATCATATTCGTTCAAAAAATTCAAACTGTTCGGGCTCGATTCGAAATCGAGCTCAACTATCCATTTCATAGTCCAAATTTAAAATAAGTAAAGTTTTAATTCTTTTTTAACTTTTTAAGACTTGACAATAAGAGTGACGAATATATCAAAGGTGATAGTCTAGTAAGTCGTAATATATATTTTTTATTAAACTTTTTTTATAACATTTTATTTAAATTTATTATCTGATTAAAAAAGTAAAATTTCGAATACCCGTTCAAGGTTATCCAAATACCCCTTAAGTTTTATTTATTTACTTATTTTATCATCCAAAAATAAAACTTTATTATGAAAATCATATCTTATCTAAATAATTTTTTTAAAATATCAGATAATATTTTTACATTTAAAATGATAAAGAGTTAATTAATTTAATATTATTATGAAAATCATATCGTATCTAAATAAAAAAAATTTGTTCTAAAATAAGATCATTATTGATAATTTGATCTCAATTTAAGACATTTACAAATCAAAATTGATATACTTTTTAAATTTTAATTAATATAATAATAAATATTAAAAATATTTCCCATTTATTATTTCATATTTTAACTCAATTTTAAATTTAAAAATATTTTTTTTATTCAGTTTCCTAGCTTTTTTATAACGTAGATATGGAGCGGAGACTAGCTGTTTCAGGGGGAACGATGAGATCGGAGTATTCGGCCATCTTCTTGCTGCAGCTGCTTACTTCTCTCAACTTTCTACTCTCATACGCCTACTCTGGTAAATTCTCTCTTAATTAGGGTTTTATTTGTCTAAACTCTCTTGCCCAAATTCTTTAAACCCTAAAGGGTATTTTGAACTGTGTGCATACTATCTGTATTATGTTGTTCTTTAATCATATGGTTTGAAATGACTTTTGGGTTTATAATTTCATAAGAAATGGGCTAGAATGTTCTGGAAACCAGTAACAAGGACAAAGCACAGATCTTTCCCGTATAGAAAATTAAATGCCAATTCTGATTGTGCTTAATAGTATAATAAAAAGTAACCAGTCTTTTGTTTCTTTGGCACTGTCTGCTGATTTACTTGAATTAGGTTTTCTAATTATTGGACTTTTATTTGATAAGTTGCAAGTGCACCGAATCAAGCCGGGTTAGTTGATGTTGCTTTGAAATTTATTTAGTTTTAACAGTATCTAGTTTATTGCTGCTATGACAATATAGGGGAAGGGGAGGGCTCAGGGAATGGTTCTTATGGATAAAGATAACAAATACTCCCTCCTACCCATAAATATTGCAACGCATTCCTTTTTTAAGAAGTCTCAATGTTTTTTTGCTATTTTCATCAGTTATTTTGCTAGTTCCTGAAGATCCTATGACATGAAAAGTACTCCCTCATGTGAAATATAGAAGAGAAGGAAATACAAGTTATTTTTACTCATCAAAATGTAAAAGAAAGATGCAAACTTTTCCAGTTTATTGATTGCGTGCAACTGTTGGAATTGCTGTATGATTTAGTGATTTTAATTCCACAGAACAGCTTCCATAACCATTGTGTTACTACACAAAACATCATAGTTAGTTCTTTGATTTCCTCTCCCTCCATATATGGTACAACGCAGCTGTAGGCTGCAGCAGCAATCTTCTTTATCCACCTTGTAGAACCGTACTCAATTGGATCAGTAATAGAGTAAATAGCCCTTTAGGAAACTGGGGCCACTGATTAGGAGCTCCATACAAGCTCACTTCTCAATAATCTATCTCTAGAGTCCAGACCTGCATTGAGAATAAACATGAAAAGAGAAAATAATCTAGGTCTTCAATTGAGTTACTACACGAAATCAGACCTGCATTGAGAATAACCATGAAAAGAAAAAATAATCCAGGTCTTCAATTGAGTCACTACACAAAATATGACCATTGTGCCTATGATGCGCCTTAACAACTATGACCACTGCGAAGCACATCAGCATTAAATTTAAGATGGTTGTTATATGATCCTTTTTTTAATCTTAATTTCTAGTTTTCTAGTTTTCTAGTTTTCCTTGTTTGGTTTTTATTTTTTCTGGTTTCTACTTTATAAGGGATGATTATTGGTATTTGGAATCGATAAGTGTGCATGGTAGTTCCAGAACCAGAAGGATTGTCATGGAAATTATTGAAAAGTGTGTCAGTGATTTCACCTTTCATAGTATATGTGGATGTCATTATAGTTAGTAGTCAATATTGTGATTCTTGAATCCATTTATTCTAGTTTATGTCACTTCTATTATTAATGTGCTTTTAATGCAGGAAACTCTAATGGAGTATGTGTTTCTAAGGGTGGTCGCTTTACTCCACATTCAAACCATGGAAAACCTCCAAGAGGTGTAAGCAAGGGCCCCAAAGATTTGACCCTTTGTAGGATGTTCCGCAAAAAAACATGCTGTGATGTAGCCCAGACACATTCTGCTTTTGTATCCCTTAGGAAACTGGCTTCGACAGGGGAAGCAAGTGAAGATTGCTTGCAATTTTGGGAATTGTTGGAGTGTTCTATCTGTGATCCTCAAGTTGGTGTACAATCTGGACTTCCTCTTATATGTACTTCTTTCTGCGATAAAGTGTATGAGGCTTGCGCTAATGCATACTTTTCAATGGATGCAAAGATACAGGTTAGTGTTATTTTAGAGACCTAGATTTGAGGTTCCATTAGAATATTGTGCAGATTGTCTACTTGCTTACATGCAACGAGGCATATGATCCATCTGTTGTGCTCACTTAAATATTCCATCTTTTTTTCCCTCTCTAGATTAGAATATCCTATTTTCTGAAAGTCTCCCTCTCTCACTCTCTTATCTGTCTTTATATGAATAGGAGGAATGTATTGGTAAGAAACATCTATGTCGTAAGTAATATGTACAGCCGAAAAGGGAAGAATTAAACGTTCCAAAATTTTGCTACTTGTATTATGACAGATGTTGCGCTATTAAAGTAATCTAATGATTTTGTCAGCATGCCTTTCTGTCACATTCTAGGGCTAAACGATCATATTAAAGTAAATTGATTTATTATTTGGTTCCCAAATTTTAGGAATAGTTATTTATCTTTCAGTTTACTGCGCAATAGGATCATTTTTCTTGCTTCTGTATGGGCTTCTGTCATGGGTCATGAGTGCCTTTAGGGGCATTTTTGCGTCAGTCTTTCTGGATATTGGAGAGCTACAATATCTTAAGTGTTTTTTTTTCTTACACTTGCTATAGGATGGGTAAGCTCCTTCTCCCTCGCTCTGATATGAATAAATTTCTTATTCTATCCAAAATAAAAACTCAGTATTGTTTGAGAGCCTTGGATTGGACGCAGATAGTTTATTCTACCTTTGACTTGAGTACTAGACTACCTGTACCTATATGAAGATTATCAATATAGTCTACATGTGGTGCCTCAACTTTCCTCACCAATCCTTGAAACTTCCATTTTCTGATAATATACTTGACAGGCCCTGACACCTTGTGGAGTGAACGATTTTGTTTGTGGTAGAGCCTCTGAATGGATATCTAATGGCACGGAGCTCTGTCGTGCTGCTGGTTTTATTGTTAAGCCATTTGATGATATTCAAGAGACATCTTGCTATGGTGGGAAGGTTAGACTAGATGCAATTGCTGATGCTTGGACGCCTTCACGATACAAGGTTCCACAGCAAACTGAAAACTCTGGGGTACTAAAAGATTTCCAGCAGTGGGTGAGAGAAATGCCATTTAATGAAAAAGTTTCTTGGGCTGTGGCTGGGATGGTTCTTACTTCGGGGCTTTTGTTCACAAGGTTGGGCTTTAGGGTATGAAGTTTTGCAATCATGTTGTTTACTTTTCCTATTTATAATTGTATTCTTAACGTTTAATCATCTGTAACGTGATCATTTTTTATTTGCTTATTTCTTCATATTTTGATTTATTTCTAATAATGTATTCACATATTAAATGTCATAAAAGATGAATCATAAACCCTTGAGAAAGGAAAATTAATTGGAGCTTAATCTGTCACTTATGTATGCTAATTTATTGGAGAATGCAGTAGAAGGAAGAGACGTGGTCAGCACCATATACAAGCTGCAATTCAGCGGAATGCAAGGATAAAGAAGCTTGACAAAAAAGTGAAACCAAGGTCGCCAGTTGGTCAAGCAAATAGAATGGGAAGTGGAAGATAAATAACCCCTCCATATGTGGACGCAGTTTCCTTATTTATCTTCAGGTTAGTAATGCAATATTTTATATTACCTAGTACCTACTTGTATTTATTTTCTTCCTTGCCCCTTTGATTAAATGATTTCAGCGATGAAGAATTGGTTTTGCAATATGTTGAGGGTGCTAGGTCATAGTATGGAAGATCATACTTTTTAGTTTATCATGTTCATGTGGGTAGTTTTGTTTTGGTTGTTTTGCAGTTTTGACAACTTACGTGGCAGGTAATATAGGAGGCTGATGAAAGAGGTTTTCGTCAGTACATAGGTGTACAATTTTGTCTTGTCAGAAAAAACTGGATGCAGTCCTCAAGTTGTATTTGTAACAAGACAAAGGCCTTGTTATCAGGTATAGTGAGTCTCAGTTTGTTAAAATCTTCTCTGTTGCATTTTGGCCTTTCTTGTTTATTTTTCAATTTTCGGATAATATAATAAATTCTTATGAAAAGAACTAACCCATTGTCTTCACTCTAAATATACACAAACAATATCCAACCTTCTGGGTATATGAAGATAACCATATCCATAAAAAACATAAAACATCTACGCTTTAGTAAAATCGCAAAACTGATTGTTTATATAAGTAGATTTAGGGTTTGTTCGTCTACTAGATTTAGGGTTTGTACGCACCACACAAAAGCTTGAAAAGCTTAAGCCGTGAGCTAAAACATGCACTTGCTAGTTACTACCACTGCCTTTCTTTTTTTAAGAAAGACCACTACCATTTATCAATATAGTTTGAATTACCACTTGGTTTGAGCAATGACTACAATATTTCAATCCTTTCTGTTTCACTAATAAGCTGCATCAGTTTTACTAATAAGCTGCATCAAGGTACACGAGTTGTTTCATAGAAAAATGGAAAATAATCGAATCTCTAGTGCTTTTAATATAAATTGCAATGCAACATGTAACATGAGTTCTCTATAACTTGGGACGTTTATATAGCATCTATACTCTGATGCTTGTTAGGGACTGTTTGATTAACACTGAATGGTTGATCGATTTAGCCATTCAGTGCGTTTGTTTCGAAAAAAAATTGTCTTAATGGCTGATTCGGTCAGCTATTTAGACGATTTGGACTGAATGATTAAGTCTCATTTTTTTGGCTGAATGGGCTAAATGACGGCTGAATGAATTTTTTTTTACAATATTAACTATTATATTATATTAAGTAATATTAAATAAATTTACAATAATTTTGAATTTTTTCAAATGGATAAAATAATATAAATTTGTTATTCAGATGTTTTAGACATGTCAATTATTATTAAACAATTTTTTTTATTTAGATTATCAAACATCTTAGTTTTCCAGAAAACAATAATCTGTGCCCTTCGCTCATTTTAAGCTTCATCTACCAAATAGTACTTGAAAAATCAAATCAAGTAAATTTTCCATCTCTTATTATCAATGTAACAATCTAAGTCAAATCTTGAGTCCGAAACAAATTAAGGGTCAAATTCAACCACATAAGGTCTTAAACCATTAGTTCAGTAGTATTTTATTGAGTCATCTTAGTCCATCACAGGTTTATCCAAAAGTTTTGATGTGGAACTGGAGTATTACAAATTCTCCCACTTAATGAGATAATACCGGCTGGTTCACTCAAAAAGTTGAGATTGAAAATACTATTGTTAGTAACTTAATTCTCATATCTTTTGATGTGGGACTTGGATGTTAGACGACCAATATTCCTAGATGAAAAATGTAATATACTACTAAACCTTTAGTAAGACTAGAGGTGAGCATGATACGTTTTGAAGTCCAAACCGTACTCGAAATCGCTTAGGTGCGGTTTGACAAATCTAAAATCGCACACGAAACCGCTTGTGATTGGTACGGTGCGGTTTTAAACTGTGCAGTGCGGTTTCAATTGGTGCGGTTTCGGTTACAAAATCAATTGAAACAACAAAAAAGTTTAAGCCTTCAATAGAATTTCACACATAGCTCACATCGAGTAATTAACTTAGTGACAGAGTCGGCAATGAGAATTATATCAAGCATAGAAACAAAGCTCCTTCTGCCAAACATGTCAAATTCATCATCAAATTATAGAACAGTGAAACACATAAAATAATTTTAGTTTATAATAAAGGAATGATACTTTAAAACTAAAACATACGCTATATAAAATAACGGAGACCATATATTCGATAACAAGTAAGAAGATTTATCTAGTTTCAAAAAATTAAAAGTATATACTAGAGATAAAATGAAATTCTATCTTATATATTGTAGGGAGGACTTATAGAATATAATCCTAACTGTACCTAATTTGAAAAATAATCTATTAGACTATTACTACTACAACATAGACCTTAACAAATGTATCAAGTGCTCGAACCAACGAATTTGGCCCCTCAGCTATAAGCCCCCTCTAGTAACGCATTAAACAAATTCGAATTTTCAAAACCCAAATACTTAATTTATGATTCTATAACATCTAACTATCTTCTTTCAATTGGTGAAAAAATGACAATGTAAGATTGAGGTTTTCTCTGAACGTGTTCAAGTGAAAAGTAACTTTAGAATTTATTAGAGATAATACATACATACACACACATGGTGTGGTTTTGGTTAGTAACCAAATCGGAACCGTAAATTTGGTTATTCAACCCACCTAAAATCGCCACATACACTAGAATCATTAGTGTGGTTTTAATTGGTGTGGTTCATGCCGTTTTTGGTGTAATTTCGGTTCCAATTTGATTATTTGCTCAACCCTAGATAAGACTATATTGCTAAATGAATTAATCTTCCATCCCCTTTTTCTCTCAAAAGCTGAAATCTGCTTTCAATATTTTTCATTTTCAAGAAGTTAAAATAGTGGAATCATTCATTCAACTAAAAAAAACAGAAAAAACCAATAACTTGTGTGAACTTTTCAATAAATTAAATTTACAAAACAATCATTCACGACTAATAAATACTATTCTCTCTGTTCTTAAAAAATTGTTGTTTAAGATTAATGCACACAGATTAAGAAATATAATTAATACCTAACGAAAATATTATACTACCCTTATTAATTGTCTCAGCCAATTATTCCCTTCCCAATGTTTCTTATTCAATTCAACCAATTACTTCTTATTCAACCAATTACTACTTGGATTATAGCATTGAATTGAATAAGAATCATTGAGAAGAGAATAAAGCTTTAAATAGGAGAAAACTTTAAATAAGGGTAAAGTAGGAAAAAAATAGCTAATGTGTATTGATAAACTCAAAACGATAATCTTTTTGGAACAAAAATTACTTCCTAAAATGACAATCTTTTAGAAACGGAAACGGAGGGAGTACTATGCAGCTAAATTACAAGTCATCCATCTTGGAACTCGCTTACACAAGAAATACACATTAATAACTCGGACAGAATAAAGAGGGGGCAAATCCTAACCGATATACAAAAACAAGGCAAAAAAAGAAGAAGAAAACTATGGGTCATCTCAATTAACATTTCCAAAATTATAATTACCGAGTATATAACTAAAAACTGTCTCCATTTCAACCAAAGTGAAAAGTATGAGTTACTGCACAGAAGATGGTTTGCTAATGCACAAATCTTTTTCTGATGGTTAGGGAGGCATCAGTGTCACGATAGATCCAAATTGTGATGATTAAAACCAGGATGATTTCTCTGCAACAAAGATTGCCTCCCAACAGAGAAAAGGTGAATTGTGAAAATGTTCTTCCCCATGACTGGAATAGAACTTCCTATGCACACTTGTCATGCATCAGGCCTTGTTAATTTTTGGGGGCTGCTCAAATTGGAAATAAAACTCGTAAGGCGTTTAAGATTATTTGACAGGAGGGGAAGCCAAGTAGAAGTTATATAGTATTTAGGAGCAAAATTAGAGGTTAATCTCCGATTTAGCTGAAAAATTGAACAAAAATATTGACAAATGACTGTTGATTTACCTACCTTTTTAAGAGGCAGCTTAGAACCGCTTGGGTTCTCCATTGGCTTCAATATCTCAAAAGAACACATTAATGACTCGTTAACACTCAACAGAGCACCTGCGTTGTCAAACTCACCGCCATAGTTTGGAGCTGAAAATATTGTTACTAGTCTTCGTCTCGAAAAGAACTCGTATCCGTCTTCCACCACCTGTAGTTGAGAATATTAATATCTGGTTGACTTTGAGTGAAAGTCACTTGATGAATTCAAGGCAACTTGTGTCCATGAGCAGCAAAGTTTGTGATTTTTCCCCAGTTAAAACTTGCCTAGGCATGAAAATGGCATGTAATGACTTATATGCTCGAGGTATTAGCCACAAATTTCTAACTAGTCTTAGTAAAGCAGCGAGTAATAAGTTTGGGCAGCTATCTGGGGGGCACAAGTGTTCTCATAATCTCTACACTTTTCAGAAATGTGTATGCCAGTAGTAGTAGTAGTAGTAGTAGTTAAACCATCTCAACAAGAATGTGCTTTACCTGATGGCCGCGGCAAATTAGGTCCAGGTCGTTCTTTTCCAAAAACTCAGCGACTACGTCAGATCCAAACGTACACGAAACACCTCGATCGCTATCTGCCCAACCCTCAACCCCACCATCAGGATCTGACCAGAGTAAATCACATAAGAGACCAGAATCCGGAATTTCAGTGGGCCTCTGAATTTCCTTTATTTGATCCAAACTATCCATCTCTGGAGAAAGTCCTCCATGCATACAAAATATCTTTTCATCGATGAGTGCAGCAACAGGCAAGCAATTAAAGCAGTCGGTGAATATCTTCCAAAGCCGAACGTTAAATCTCCTTTTACATTCATCGTAAAATCCATATATCCGGTTGATTTTTGCATCTTCATGATTTCCCCTCAACAGGAATACTTCGTCGGGATACCTGATCTTGTAGGCCAGGAGCAAACATATTGTTTCCAAGCTTTGCTTGCCTCGATCAACATAATCCCCAAGAAAAAGGTAGTTTGCAGCAGGAGGGAAGCCACCATATTCAAACAGCCTCAACAGGTCTTGGTATTGTCCATGTATATCACCTATAAGTTGATTTTAGTGTATTAGGACAATTAGTGGGTACGAAGAGGTATATATGACACAATGTCAGCTGCAGAATTACATTATGATCATAGAAGCAAATAGCTTATATAAAGTTCCATGTATCAAATGAAGCCATGAGAAGACACTGTATAAGTTGGGCATAAATCCTACTGAGTAAAGGTACTACAAGCCGTTGACCATCACCCAAAAAAATATCTAATAGGGACATTACAACAGAAAATGTAAACACTGCAATCAAACCCAATTTGAACATTTGCTCAAAATGCAGAAAAAATCCCAAGAATCTCATATTTCAAAGGGATAATATATAAATTTTCCCAAACACAATGAGTTGGTGGGGTTCAAATTCCACTCCATGGGAAATAAAAATATTCTGAAAAAACCAAAAAAAGAAATAAAATTTCTGGTTTTTCAAGTTTTGGGTATTATTAATATCCACAAATATTATACATTAAACACACACAAACAACATTTATATAATATAAAAATCAAATATTGAAAAACAGCATAACAGTTCTCTAATTTCACAACTTGTACACCCATATATCATCAAAATGAAATCGATTATCATAATCAGGCAAACAAATAGGGCCGGGGTAAAACAGAGAGAGACCGCAGATCCTGACGGGTGGACGGAGCTGAAGAAGGGTGGGTTGAGCAAGGAAAATTTGGCGAGCGTTGACGCAGAGCTGACGGATCTCCCCTTCAGAAAGCTGGACCTGTTTCCCGCCACCTTTACCCTCTAACAATCTTCTTATTATATCATCCAATACTCCTTTATCCATCATCCCCTCCATTGTCATCATATTCACTGATTTTCCCCCCACCCCCTTCTTTAATTCTTCCGATACCCACCCAATAACTACATTAATTAACAATTCTTTCTAAATAATTCTTTCATATTCTATACAATTATACATATATATCTATATAATAGGAAAGAGAAGAAGAAGAATAAGAAATTGGGAATTTGGGATTGGATGATATGCGTGCTCTGCTCGTTTTTCTCTCGAAAAGATTTCCCAACAGAGTTGAACCATAAAATTAAAAAGAAAAAAGAAAAAAAAAGAATGATTGGACTGTTGACTAAACAGCGCGGGGGCGCACGATGGCTGACCAAGTTTAGCGGGAGTCTGGAGGAGCCACATGGACACTGTGTGTGAGTTCGGGGTTGGAAAAAAAAGAAAGAAATTCAAATTTTGTGTGAGTTTTGAAAAGAAATTTTAATTTAAAATAGTAAATTATTATTTTATTTTTATGAGTTTATATTTCTGAAATTGATACGAGAGTAAGTTTTTATATTTTAGTTTGTAAAGGAGATCAAGAGTATTCTTCTTAAATAATACTTTCTATTAAATAGCACTAAAATTGAATTATTCAGTTAATAGATCAACCGAATTAAAAATTTAAAAAAATAAAATATTATTTTAATTAGATTTTGTCCTATGGATTATGTACTTATGTATTATTAATTTAAAATTATTATATTAATTTATTAATTATTATAGTTGTGGATTGTAGTTAAATATTGTTTCGAAACTTTAGTGTGAAATTTTAAATGATTTTTTTTGTTTGGTAAAAATAAGTTCTTATATACTTATTAACAGAATAGTATAATTTGGGTTTTAATTATTCGATTAGTACATATTTCAGATATTTATTTAGATAGTAAAATTGTATTAAATTCAATATTCAGATAGTTGTTCAAAGTTGTCTAGAAAATGGACTCGAACAACCTTAACATATAATATCCTTTTTCTCCTTAATTTAAGTCTGATTTGAATTCATATATTTGATTTGCTGATTTTGGGAGATTATCATAGCTGTTGGACATAACAAATTTACTGAAATTACAATCTATTCCTTGATATATCCTTTGGTTGGAAAAAACATAGTTCATTGTAATCATATTTTTTTGTATTGAAATCCGAGTTCAAGCTTTGTTTGGCTTGGTGATTCAGTAGTGGATAAAGATTGTACAAAAGAAATTCTAAAGGTCTCAATAGTGAGAAAGTTGCAGTGGTGCAAAAGTTAAGGGGGCAGTGGTGTCCATCAAATAACAGAGCTTATTTGTACATGGAGTAATTTTGTACTTAATTGAATATTAATTTTAATAAAAAGAGTCTCCAATATATCAATTAGTATTGGAAGTGAATTAGGTTACTAGATTAGAGGATATGGGCTGAACCACGTAAAAATTCTTGTGTTTGTGGTTTGTTATTTTCTGTGGTTTGTTCATTTAAATTACATTCTGCATTTAACCACGTTTACAATAGTGTTCTGCTAATAGATTAAGAGAACTAGTCTAGTCACTATCTTGCACAAGGTTCTCATGTCTGCATTATAACTAAAATAGAAATTAGTCTAATCCAGACACAGTCTTTCACTGCTTTCTTCTGTCATTGACTTTACCTATTTAGTTCTGTAGCAAGAAAATAAAATTTCGTCATTGTCAATCACGTTTTAGCTTAGACACTTAATCACCTCCTCTCTACGTGTGTACATACACAAAATTACACGAATAACCCATTCGATTCTGTTATAACCGAATACTGCAGGCTAGATTTCTAATGATATCAAGACAAAATTAACTAAAATATGGAACCAATGAAGACTCCTTTAGACTAAGTTTCTTCATGATTTTCTGAAAACTAAGTTGCCGCGTGGCAGGCTTCTTCCTTTTCTGAGGCTGCCATTCTTATTCTTGGCCTCCTCGTCTTCGTCGATATTTAGCATTTCAATTGAACCTTTGATAAGATGGGCTGAGCCGCCTTCTTCCATTTCGTACGTTGATTTTGTGGGCTTTGACTTGTTCTTATAAATCATGTATGTGATTAGTTGGGCCGTACCGAAAACAAACCCAATTGCGTTGGGCACCTGGTGGAGTATTAGTTAGAAAAGCTTATACTACAAGAAGTTAAGAACTCAGAAACTGCATAAAAAGTACTCCCCCTTTTTAAATTATAAGATTATCATTTATTTTAAAAGTTAATGTGATACATTTTTAAACTCAGAATTGTTAAAAATTATGAAACAACTAATTCTAATATTATATTGACTAAAATTTAAAAAATATGATATATATATATATATATATATATATATATATATATATATATATATATATACACGTAGAACTAATTTACCATTTATGTGTTCACTATTAATAGCGGACGCTAAGTATTTTTTATTGTCCGAGTAGCGAAAGTCGATTTTCAATTTCTAATCTTGGTTATTTTTTTTTTATTTTTAATGGTATAGATGATGTATGCCCTATAAGTATTTATAGCAAATATATGCTATGAATCATTCCATATATATATATATATATATATATATATATATATATATATATATATATATATGATCCGTCTCTAAAGCAAACCTTAAGAGCGCAACCAAAAGCGCAACCGTCGTCTTTGGTGTTTATGGCAATGAGTTCAATCCGTCGCCATAGCCATGTAGTCTTTAGCGGCGAATTGAGCCAACTGTCGCCATAGACACCAAAGACGACGGTTCGCCTTTGGTTCGCTTTTTAAGGTTCGCTTTAGAACCCCTCCGTATATATATATATATATATATATATATATGGGCTATATGTATTACACAATCGGGCTATGGCGACGGGTTTTTTTCGTCATAGCCTACTACACAGCTAAGGGTGTAAACGAGTCGAATCGGAGCGAACAGAGAGTTACTCGAAATGATAAATTTGTACTCGAATTCGACTCGAAATGATAAATTTGTACTCGAATTCGGCTCGAATTCGAATTATATTTGAAAAATTCTACTCAGATTCGACTCGACTCGAATATTTATTACTCAAATTCGATCCGATTCGACTCGAATATTTATTCAAACTACTCGCGAGCTTCAAATTCAAGCTCGAATTCGAGTCTCCACATAATAATTAGTTTTATAATAAATATAATTATAAATTGAATTTGTTATTTTGCTTAAAAATGAAAAAATATATTTATTATTACACTTTACAAATATAAAATCACAATTAAAATTAAAAACAAAATAAAATAATAACTTATTATACTAATTTGATTTAAATTTGTATATATTATAAGATAATGTATCGAACATTTAATCGAATATGTATTAATCAAGTATGTATCGAATCACAATCAAAAATTCGAGTAGTTTGAATCTTAAACGAGTCGAGTATAACATTGCTCAGATTCTACTCATATTTTTATTCGAACTATTTTTAATGTTCAGATTTAGATCATATTATTAACAAATCCGAGTCTCACTCGTATTTTTTCGAGTCGAGCCCGAATATGTGTGCATATATATATACACACGTAGAACTCAAAAAGTGGTTAAAATTTTAGCATTGTATTAAACAATCAATATCATTGAAAAATGTAGGTAGAACTCAAGAAATTTTTACATATAATGCTACATATATATTTGAATGGTATTAATTGTTAACATTAAATTTTAGCAAACCTATCCCTTATCTCCCTTCTCTCTAATAAAAAAATCCCTACCCTCCATTGTTGATTTGGGGAAGGCTATCTTATTTTTTAGAGAGTTCTTCCCTAAATTTCTCTTTTTCATATACTATGGGAATTGGCTTTCCCTTTCATGAGGAATCTTATTTTCTCCATAATATGATTCATTATCTTTTCTTGTGAGACATATTTTCTCTATTATGAAGATTTTTTTTCTTAGTTCAAATATTTATTTTCCATTGTGCTTATTACCTATGATGAATCTGTTCAAATTTGGGTATGTGGTTCTCAAAGCGGCTTGATTTTCATTGCTCGTATTGAATACGATTCAGATTTTTTGCGTATTCTTCTGACTTTTTATGAAATTAAATTTTATTTCAAGTATTTTTGGTGTCCATTAGCTATCGCTACGATTGTCCATTTTCTTGATTTAATATGTTACTACTTTGAAAGAATTTTTATTTTGTTTTTCTACTGTTATAATATTTAGATTATAATTTTAATATATTTCAATCATTTTAACTGGTTTTGAAAAAAACATTAATTTTAGAACTCAAATTGATTGCCATCCTTAATCAATTTGCTATTTCACAACATCAATCATGCTGGTAAGATATCTAATTTTGAATTTGGAATGATGCAACAATCACTTTACCAGTAGAGGAAATCTACACACACACACACACACATATATATATATATAAAAAAATATATATACACAGCTGTGTAGTACACATTTGGTTATGACGACAGTTTTTTAGGCTATAGCGACGGGTGAACCGTCGTATTAGCTCAAAAACCTGTCACATATATCCCGACTGTAATACATACGATGATATATATATATATATATATATATATATATATATATATATATATATATATATATATATATATATATATATATATAATGACCAATATGATGATAATATTAGAAAACTTACTCCAATATAAAAATCCTTTACGAGCACAGCATAGACGGACCATACGCCCCCATTAAGGAACTGAAAGAATGAGAGAAAAAATGGCATATACTCCACACTTCTTGTTTTTATCACTGTCCTCTGCAAACAAAAATAAATCGATCATATGATTACTCTTAATCAAGAATAAGATTTTACTATGATTGTGATTAATAATTCTACACCATAGTACAATCGAGTACACCAAATATTTGTTAATAATTTGTTATAATAATTGTGATTAATAATTGTACCCACTCAGGGACAAATCCAAGATTTTATCTATTTTTTTGTTGAAATTAAATAAAAAAAAATTCAACTAATCATAATAATGTTTCCAAATTACAATCATATCCTCCTAGATCTCGTAACTTGAAAAATGTTCTAAGATAGCTTCATTATCGATAGTTTCAAATACATCATTTTCAATGTAAGAAACTAAACAATCACTCAATCATTTATCGTTCATTTGGTTTCGAATGGTGGTTTTAATAATATTTACAAATTAAATCAACCGTCCCTTATCAAATGCTGAGAAAAAGTTGCTTGGATCAAGATAAGCCATACACGAGAGAAACCGTAATACACTAAACCCTTGTAATAAATTTGTAATTATAAATACAAATGTTATTAAATTTTAAATTATAATTTTGAATAATGTAGAGTATGCGTAGAATATATATAAATACATATATTCCTTGAACAAGCTTATTAAAGAGAGAAATAATTATAAATGTAGCACTTCAAAGTTAAATTTTAAAATCATATTAGATTATATGTGACGCCCCCAAAATAGGCCCAATCCACCCAACCTATTCTGAGTCGCCAAATACATGGTACAGAAACAACTACAACTTTATTATTACAATTGTCGTGCAAAATACGACAACACTTATGCTGTAAGTTTAAATACAAATATTGTCTTCTAGACAATATTCAAACTCAAATAAGTCCTTATTACAATTATTGATACACTATTTTACAAAATAGTGAGGACTACTAAAACAACTTTCTTGAACAACTTTCTCGTCTCCTGAGAAGAAAAATGGAACAAAAAGGAAAAGGGTGAGCTCAACTAGCCCAGTAAAGAATATTATGACTAAGATAATGTACAACAAATTATCCTTAGTCTTCAACAGGAAAATCGATAGAATACAATAGACAACAAGTTTTAGATCAACAACTGCAGTAGAAACAACAATTCATTAGAAGAGTTAAGTAGAGAATGAAATCTACTATTATCTATGAATTTAAAAGTCCATCATTGATATTTTATCCCTGTAACATCAATCAATATACATCATAAATCAAATATTCATCTTTGCACTACTGCCAAAAGATATTCATCATTAATCATGTTCATCTAAACACTGCTCATCTTTGCACTACGGGCCAAAGATATTCATCATAAAATCATTCATCTTTTGCACTTCTGGCCAAAGATATTCGATTATATCATCATTTAGACCGAGGATGATGAAAAATATTTTAAAGAAAACGAATCCAGTGAAACAAAAGAACAAATATTAATGATTCGTACTTTAAACAATCCAAGTTCAAAAATACTTCATAAATAACCAGAGAGGAGTAAAATTCAAGAATAATCAAAACATAGATCTAATCAAAGATAGGAATCATAACAGACGATCTTGGACACAGAAAAGAAAATTTAATTTTTCTGTGAATAGTATCGTATTTGTGAATAAAGTCATGATATCGTGAATAAGAACCCGACACCAAAAATAGAAATTTCACAAAAAACATCATCATGCTTCGTGAATACTAACTCGTGAATAGTAACTCATGAATAGTAACCCCAACATGAAAAATTCCAAATTTGATAAAAATTTCAACCAATATTTCGGCATAATGATATTGAAAAAATAATATCATTTTTGAAGAAAATAACACCCCTTACCTCAGAAAGAATAGTACTTATGACCGAAATACTTTGGATATAGTCTTTGAAAGAACTTGCAACCAGATATAAGCAACACTCAAAGTACCAAAATACTCACAAGAATACGCTCGATAATATAGAGAGAGAAATAGAGAGAAAACTTCAGTTTCTGGTGTGATTTTCAATTCTAACCTAAGCACCCTATTTATAGGAAATTTCTTAGAACACTAAAGCAGAAAATTTAATAAAATAATAATATTTAAAAAAAAATTCCTACGCCTACTTTGAAAATCTGATTTCAGCCATTTGCAACACATGGGGGGCCAACCAAAACAATAAAAATGTTTTTCTAACTATAAATATTTTAAACTTCCAAAAATCAATTATTCTGGAACCTCGGAATTTCAATAATTCATAATAAATAGCCCTTTTATCAGAAAATTTGAATCTCACACATTTTTATAGAAAATTCAATTCTCTACAACTTTACAGAAGAAAGTTTTTCCAAATTCCAAACAAAAATTGACCGAAATCCACATACGGACGATTTTACAAGCTATAATCAAATTTCAGTCAAGAAATGGGGTCCACCGACACACAAAATATGTGTTAATCATTTAATGCAACAAAAATACTCTTCCTCCTCATATACTCATATATCCCACATTCATTGTAAAAATATCATCATTAATATATTATTAAAATAATATATTTAAATAAATTATTTTATCAGAAAAAGATAAATATTAATTTTTAACAATTGTCACCTTAAAAATTTTCTCCATCTATATCCACATAAAATTAATATTTTCTCATCATATAAATCAATAATTAATTATTCACAAATAATATTACGTAATCACAAAGATCTTAGCAACGGTGCCGTTCCTCAGAAAGAGGGGCTTTCGATAAGGATCTCTCCTTCTTGGGCCTTGATTAGATGACCAAACCTCTCCTTGAGATGTAAACTTTCTGTGACATTGCCAATAATGTTTTCTAATAATATTATTAAGATAATATGAATTATTGCTTCGATAATGGAAAATACTGTGTAGTGACAATTATTGAAACAACAATAATATAAAAAAATCAACGCAACAATTATTGAATCAATAAAATAAAATACTGAACAGTAATTACTGTAATAATTATTGAGTAGTGCCTTCTTACATAAGAATCAATAATTGGTGCAATACTGTAATCTTCTTGTCTGCCAGACATCGTGTGTTTTAACCAAAGGTATTCCAACAATAATTAATTCAGAATAACTGCTAGATTATTTATAAACAACTTATACTTGTGGTTTCTTCATCCAATCGCTTTCCAGGTTATGGGCCCATTAAAGGTCGCTACTAGGTAAATACGAATATTCCCGACAAAGAAGAGAATATTTCACGACCAAACGAATATTCTCCGACAACAATGAGTATTTTATAACCACTTGCTTATTTAAAATATTTGCACATTTTACCCACAACTAACCACATTAATCAAATCAACCCTTACTATTTTAAAATGATAAATAGAGGAAATTAAATTTCATTTATTAATAATTTGGGGTCTTACAACCTCCCCTCCTTATGAAATTTCGTCCTCGAAATTGAAATTCGTAGGACATGCTCCTTCCCATCCAAGATCTTGACTGGTACTTCCTCGTACATTAAATCTTCTCGCTTATCTGATGCGGTTCTAACTTCAATAATGTGGTTCGGGTAAGTCGCACGTATTTACGTAACATCGATCACGCGAAAATGTTATGAACACGCGTCATACTTGATCAGAAATGTAATACATAGGCCACGCTTCCTACTTGATCGAGAATCTCAAATTGACTAATAAATCAAAGGTTTGAGCTTTCCTCACATCGTCGATTCTCACTTTTGGAATAACGACTTCTTGCATCTTCCTCTTCATATTTATCAACTCCAGGTCTATAGCTTGAGCAGCTTTAAATTTATCGATTAAAGTCGATTCTAATCGTATATTCGTTATCTTCACGCAGGTTCTTGGAATCTTTAACTCTATCTCCATCTTCTGTAAGTCATACGAAATGGGTCTTTGTGTTAACAATAGCGCACTCATAAACGCATACGATCTTTTACTCAACGTGTCAGCTACCATGTTGATTTTTTCAGGATGGTATGGTCAGAACATGTGCCGAAATGAGTCTCCTCTTGAGTTCTTCGAAGCTCTTCCCACATTCCTTGCTCCATTCGAATTTTGTATCTCTACGAGTCAGCTGCATTAATGGAATAGCAATTCGACAATATTCTTCAACGAATCTCCAATAATAACCAACTAAGCCTAGAAAGCTACGTATTTCGACATTCTCGACTTAGGTAGCTCTCAACCGTGACTTATATCACAACCTTGGATAAAGACATCACAATGACACCTGTCGGCTTTACTATCGCACGAATATGGCGTCCCACTACGGAGAGAGTCCGCTTCGGTGTATTCCACAAAGGAAGTCACCGGATAAAGGCTTGGGTACAAACTTCTACAGGTTGAATTTTTAACTCCACGAAGTTCAATAGAGCCATGAGATTTTAGAAATGGATTTTGTCTTGGGTTCAAAGTCGATACAAAATTCAATATCACACTTTGGGGAGTAAGCGAGAAATTTTTTCAGAAATACGTCAGAAATTTACTAACAATGAAATATCATTCAAATCGGCGTATTTTTGTTCAAGTCCATAACATGGGCTAAGAAAGCTTGACATCCGCTTTTTCAATAAACGAATGACTTTCTGACTTGATATAAAAGAGTTTGACTTCAATGGTTTGGTTGCTTAAATTGAATAACAAAGTTGCTTAGGAATATGAAAAACTAACAACCTTACAAAAGCAATCAATTTTAGCATGATGAGTGGTTGACGAATCAATCCCTAAGGTCACATCAAATGCAAGAATTTTTAAAGAAATAAGGTCAACGAGGTAATGTGATGGTGCCAACTTGGATCAAACAAGATTTATAAACAAATGGATGTAATAAAAAAGTTTCTCTAGCTGAGTTTCAAATAAATAAGTCAAAGTCTAATTTTCTCCTGAGTCAAGTTTAAACGTTGAGTATAAGCAGGAGAGATAAATGAATGGGTAGAACCCCAGATTCATAATAAGGTATAAATTTCATAAGAATTTATAATTAACTAACCCGTATAACTTCGTTCGGGTTCCTCGCATTCAATTTGGTCCACGACAAACGTCTTCCGAACCAGCTTGACTTTGTCTTTTTCAGTATCCGTCTTTGGTGCCACCGCTTCAAATTTGGACTTGATTTCACTACTGAGACAAAATCGAGCTATGTGACCATCTTTTCCACAACTAAAACATACCTTGGAAGGTCAGGAACAGTTTGGACTTATATGTCCCTCCTCTCCGCATTTGTAGCATCTAACCGATTTTACGTTTCTTTTCCCTAGAATTTGTTCTTTGGTCTTTGGTCTTTCTTTGTCGACGCCTTCCGTCATCGTTAAATCTTCTCTTCTTAGATCGGACATCTCTTTCCACAATATCAACGCTGTCGTCGTCTTGCTTTTACCCATGCATCACTCATTCTCACTCGTTCGATTATTTCTTCTTTCACTTTCGATTCCACTTTTATCATCTTATACTCGCGAAAGAGTGCTTCGCTCAAGCATCACATATCGGGTAACACAAGCTTGAATCGTTGCATCCTTTTGCTCCACGACCCTTTCTTGGTTCTTGACCGCTTCTTAACTCATGAATACGAATTTGCAATTCTATATTTTGATCATAAAATACCTCTAATAAATTCTCCTCGTACCTCTTCTTCTCTTCTTCCTCACTCTCACCACACCTCTGCGACTATCTCGGGTCTGTAACTATCAATTCTTCACTCACCACACGGATATCTCTAATTCCTTCTTCACTTTGACATCACATTAGCACGGTTGGTGACTAAAGGTGTCTCCACGGTCTCATTTACTCCATTTGTTAACATTCTCGATCGACATTCTTAAATCTTGCCATAAAACAAGGGTTAATTAAACAAATTAATAAATCCCATAATACCCTTCTATATTATGGTAGCGAACAAATAAGCTTAGATAGGACACACTAAATAAGGATTTACTCGCCTCTCTCCTCTAGTTCTATTCCCCGATCTCCGCCAGAGACCATATCCCTAAGCTCGATACCAATCTGTGGCGCCCCAAAATAGGCCCAATCCACCCAACCTATTCGAGTGCGCCAAATACATGGTACGTAAACAACTACAACTTTATTATTACAATTGTCGTGCAAAATACGACAACACTTATGATGTGAGTTTAAATATAAATATTGTCTTCTAGACAATATTCAAACTCAAATAAGTCCTCATTACAATTATTGATACACTATTTTACAAAATAGTGAGGACTACTAAAACAACTTTCTTGAACCATCACTCCACACCTTGACTAGTTCCCGCTATATTCTCGTCTCCTGAGAAGAAAAATGGAACAAAAAGGAAAATGGTGAGCTCAACTAGCCCAGTAAAGAATATTATGACTAAGATAATGTACAACAAATTATCCTTAGTCTTCAACCGGGAAAAATCTGATAGAATACAATAGACAACAAGTTTTAGATCAACAACTGCAGCGGAAACAACAATTCATTAGAAGAGTTAAGTAGAGAATGAAATCTACTATCATCTATGAATTTAAAAGTCCATCATCGATATTTTATCCCTATAACATCAATCAATATACATCATAAATCAAATATTCATCTTTGCACTACAGGCCAAAGATATTCATCGATTAATCATGTTCATCTAAACACTGCTCATCTTCGCACTACGGGCCAAAGATATTCATCATAAAATCATTCATCTTTGCACTACGGGCCAAAGATATTCATCATAAAATCATTCATCATTGCACTACGGGCCAAAGATATTCAGTTATATCATCATTTAGGACTGAGGATGATGAAAAATATTTTAAAGAAAACGAATCTAGTGAAACAAAAGAACAAATATTAAGGATTCGTAACTTTAAACAATCCAAGTTCAAAAATACTTCATAAATAACCGAGTGGAGTAAAATTCAAGAATAATCAAAACATAGATCCAATCAAAGATAGGAATCATAATGACGATCTTGGACACGAGAAAAGAAAATTTAATTTTTATGTGAATAGTGTCGATTTGTGAATAGTCTTGAGTATCGTGAATAGTGTCGATATCGTGAATAAAGAACTCGACACACAAAAAATAGAAATTTCACAAAAATATCATCATGCTTCGTGAATAGTAACTCGTGAATAGTAACTCGTTAATAGTAACTCATGAATAGTAACTCGTGAATAGTAATTTCGACATGAAAAGTTCTAAATTTGATAAAAATTCCAACCAATATTTCGGCATAATGATATTGAAGAAATAATATCATTGTTGAAGAAAATAACACCCCCTTACCTCGGAAAAGAATAAGATTTATGAAATCTTTGGATATAGTCTTTGAAAGAACTTGCACCAGATATGAACACTCAAAGTACCAAAATACTCACAAGAATACGCTCGATAATATAGAGAGAGAAATAGAGAGAAAACTTCAGTTTCTGGTGTGATTTTCAAGTTTAACCTAAGCACCCTATTTATAGGAAATTGCTTAGAACACCAAAGCAGAAAATTTAATAAAATATTAATATTTAAAAAAAAATTCCTACGCCTACTTTGAAAATCTGATTTCAGCCATTTGCAACACATGGGGGGCCAACCAAAACAATTAAAACATTTTTCTAACTATAAATATTTTAAACTTCCACAAATCAATTATTCTGGAACCTTGGAATTTCAATAATTCATAATAAATAGCCCTTTTATCAGAAAATTCGAATCTCACGAATTTTTATAAGAAATTCAATTCTCTGACTTTGCGTAAGAAAGTTTTTCCAAATTCCAAATGAGAAATTGATCGAAATCCACATACAGACGATTTTACAAGCTATAATCAAATTTCAGTCAAGAAATGGGGTCCACCGACACACAAAACATGTGTTAATCATTTAATGCAACAAAAATACTCTTCCTCCTCATATACTCATATATCTCACATTCATTGTAAAAATATCATCATTAATAAATTATTAAAATAATATATTTAAATGAATTATTTTATCAGAAAAAGATAAAATATTAATTTTTAACAATTGTCACCTTAAAATTTTTTTCCATCTATATCCACATAAAATTAATATTTTACTCATCATATAAATCAATAATTAATTATTCATAAATAATATTACGAGAATCACAAGATCTTGATAACTGTGTAGTTCCTGGAAAGAGGGGCTTTCGATAAGGATCTCTCATTCTTGGCGCCATGATTAGGTGACCAAACCTCTCCTTAGATGTAACTTTCTAGACATTGCCAATAATATTTTTAATAATATTATTCGGATAATATGAATTATTACTTGATAATGGAAAATCTTTGTGTAGTGACAATTATTGAAACAACGATAAATATAAAAAATCAACGCAACAATTATTGAATCAATAAAATAAAATACTTGACAATAATTCTTGTAATAATTATTGAGTAGTGCCTTCTTCACGTAAGAATCAATAATTGGTGCAATACCGCTAAAGTGCCTTCGTGCAACAACGCCGACATTCTTGTGTTTTAACCACCGGGTATTCCAACAAGATAATAATTGAATAATCACGCTACCAGTTATTTATAAATAACTTATACTTGTCGCTTTCTTCATCCAATCGCTTTTCAGTTATGGGCCCACACAAAAAATTTCTACCGTCAGCATACGAATATTCTAGATAGCAAGAATATTCCACGACCAAACGAATATTCTCCGACAACAATGAGTATTTTATAATCACTTGCTTATTTAAAATATTTGCGCATTTTACCCACAACTAACCACATTAATCAAATCAACCCTTACTATTTTAAAATGATAAATAGAGGAAATTAAATTTTATTTATTAATAATTTGGGGTCTTACATTATATATATATATATATATATATATATATATATATATATATAATTCTATTATATAAAATACAAATGATTTTGAATTTTTCGCTTACTCAATAAATCATCTGCGCCGTCCAAAATTTAGGATAAATTCCACCGTCCATACAATATCGAAGATAGAGAACACAGCTAGTATATATATATATTATACACAGTGTGTTTAGTTCTTTTTAAAGTACTAATATCATTTATGCCCGAAAAACCCCTATGGCCATAATATAAGGGGCCCAAAATCATCCAACTTAGACCCACTGAATTCAAGGGTCACATTAAAATATGAAATTTTATACTTATTAAATATCTCAAACTTCTACCCTACTCCATTTTTTGTCATTGTTTAAAAATAAATAATAATTATTAAAAATAATAATTTATTTGTGTAAATAAATAGGAAGCTCGAGTCGAGTATATATATTACCATGACTGACAAGGGTGCTGCATACATGCCAATGGTTAATCCGGCACATATAAATCCGGTGAAGGTAAGCCGCATATTTCCATGGAAAGCTAGAAGAGTTACTGCTATTACTGCCCCCACAAACCCAATGTTCAATATTGCAACCAACTTTACCATTTTAACCTGATCATTAACCAAATTCAAACAAGTAAAATAAAATATTAATTTAAGGGTCATTCATTATATATTCCAAATTTAAACGAATAAATATTAGTCAAAGAGAAAACTGATATTTTCACAACAAAACAGTGAAAGCAGTCGTTATAGGATTTATAATAAAAAATATTATTTTTTGTTATATTTATAACACAAATAAATATGTTAGTTATATATCACAAGTTTATAATTATCATAATTTTATTATTACTATTAAACTAACAACATATATATTCAGTCCGTTTCTCCGACGAATTGGAAGGATCGAACTAAGAACGAACCGGCTATAATGACTGTTTTTTCCATCGCTATAGTATAGAAAGCCGGTTTTTTATGCTATAGCGACGGAAAAAAACCGTCGCTATAGTCGGTTCGCTGTTAGTTCCCTCCAGTTCGCTGGAGAGAACCGGGCCATATATATTAATTATCAATAAATATAAAATAAAAGTAATTCCTTAACATTTGTAGATTTTACAAATAGAATTTTCCTCTTATAAAATGGAGGTGTATTATTTACCTTTGTGTCCTTTGGAGCATAGATGATAAATAAAGTAACATATATGAATTGCAAGACAGCACCAGCTCCGTTGACCGTAATAACAAGTAAACCATCTGGATTGAGAAGTCCATAAAATGTCCACAAACATGTGCTCATAAGTGTAGTTATGTATGAAAGCCCTTTGTAATCCTCTGTTGATTTCTTCTTTACTACCCTCCTAAAAGTTCCACTGCATAATACAACATAAATATGTATAAATTATGATGACATATATGTTGTTAGTTTAATAATAATAACATGATAATAAAATTATGTTAATAAATTTGAGTACAAAATGTCATTTAATATTACTATAAGTATATAATAATAATAATTTACTTTGTTAAATAAAATTCCAATATATTACCTCACCAAATCAAATCCGATTTCAATCCCTATTTTTTACTTGTTGATCTAGAATTTACAAATTATTTGGGTCACTATTATATTAATTTAAGGGCGTAAATGAATCGAGTCGAGTCGAACGGAGTATTGAATTGTTCAGATTTGATTCACAAAATTTATTGAGTATAAAATAAGATTTGATTGAGACTCGTTTAGCTACCGAGTCGAGCACGATTTCGAATCGAGTCCAAGCAGTTTAAACTTTTTGAAGGAATATGATTCGAGAATCAATAGAAAATTACAAATTGAGGAGGTTCGAGTAATTTATCGAACTTTAAAATTTGTTTATGTTTAAATCATTTATATTTCGAATCGAGCTCGAATCGAACTTTTAGTCGAGCAACTACCAATTATCTCTTAGAGCATCTCTAATAGATAGACTATCTCATGGACTATATTTACTCCATATGACATGAACAAATATCATTTAGTCTTTAATCTTTTCAGCAGATGAACTATCTCGTAGACTATAATATTAAAATATAGTATTATATTTAATGAATATAGTCCACCAATTACCCTTCCACCCTCTCATTTAAATATATTTAAAATTATAGTCCACCAAATTCTAGTTCATTGATATAGTCCACTAGTTTCACCGGAAAAATTCATGGACTAAATTTAATCCGACTACTGAAATAAAATATGAATATTAGATTATATTTAGTTTAGAATTATTGTTTCTCCGATCTGCTTGAGATGCTCAAATGGCTTCATCTTGACTCTCAAAATCAAATGAAGGGTCTAGATTTGACGAATTGTAAATTTTAGATTACCCAAAAAACTCGGAGCTCTTCTACGCTGACCGGGTTTGGCGACTGGTCTAGCGACCGGGCAATTTTTTTTTTTTTTTTTTTTAAATGTCTCCCAAATAATTTATAAGATTTATTAAAATTGAAATTTTTACAGAATAAAATGTTTTGGATGTCATTTGGAGACATTTAAAAAAAAATAAAAAAAATATTGAACCGATCGCCAAGCAATGTCCGCCTAGAATTTTCAAAAAACTCGAGGAGCCAATCCACTTAAAAGATATTTCTATATCCTATGACTCACCATTGACGATTTAGGCCGGTGGGGCCGACTGGGGTTTTTAGGTTATGGATAAGGTTAAATTTGTTTTATCTGTTAAAAAAATGAAATACTATAACACTCCTTTTGTTTTATAGAAATACCAATGTTTAATATTTTAATTAATATTACAAATTAATTAAAAAAATATTATTACATACAAAATTGATATTTTAAATAATTAGAATAAATTCTAAACTCAATTTAAAATTTAATATTTCATAAATTAATTAGATACAAAATTCAAATGGAGCTTTTTTGGAGAGGAGAAGGAGGAGAAAAACGTTTTAAACGTTTTATGAGTCCAACCAATTTAGAGAAAAGAAAAGGAATCCAAACCATTTTTTTTCACTAAGGGCTTCACCTACAAGAAAATAGTATTTAATTCAATATAAAGGTTTCACCTTATTTGCTATGTAAATTAATGCGACAAAAACCGAAATTTCTAATTTAAATTTGTAATTATTGATGACAAAAATATTTTTTTCCAATATTATAAAAAAAATGAAATAAATTATGGTTGATAATATTTTAACGTATTTAATATAATGGGTCAATTTAATAATCATGCGCGATCTCATGTATTGATATACGTCGTAATCGTAATTTTATAAAAAACTCTCGAAAATTATTTTAATCCCTTACTCCTAAAAAGAGTTTTATTTTTTGTTGACTATATTATTTTAATAATATTGAGGTTTTTATTACACATTAGACATAAAAAATATTCGTTAATTATTTTTTTCAATTAACTTAATAATAATACTTAATACTGGATAATGTTTTTTATTTTACAATCCATACTAAAAGTTAACCTATATATATAATTGATTTTTTTTAAAAAAATAAAGTAAAGAAGAAGAGGAAGAAAAAGAATGGAAATATAATTAAGTTAATTGACAGTAAATTAAGCTAGTTTGAACTTTTCAAAGTTTCCCGTAGTCTAATTATTTTTTAAAATACTTCCAAATAAGTTTTTATCAAACTTTAATTTGGTAAATTCTGACTTGAGCGCGCTTAGAAGCTTGCTTTTCCAAAAGCACTTATATATTTGCCACTTAAAAAATTAAAGTAGATTTTGCGGTGAAAAAGAAAAGAAGAAATATTTTACAAATCAAAAAAATTAAATCTACTTACATGGGTGAAGCAAACTTAAGTATTGAAATAACATTGCCTGCACATAAAAAACAAAAACAATTATCACAATTTATACTTAATTAATGATATATATATATATATATATATAAAAAAATATATAATGAAGATTCATATACATACTTTCAAATAAAAGTAAAGGGAGTTCTTACCAATAATTCCGATGATGAAGCTTAAAGCTAGCCATGGAAGGAAATGTTTATCAGTTGAAAGGATATTATAATGGACGAGGAAAGAGAAAATATCATGTGTGATGAAGATTGAAGGGAAAGGAAAATGTGGTGGATTTAATTCAATGCAAGGATAGAAGAGTAAAATACACTGACACTAGACCTGACAATAAAGTTGGTTAATTGTCGGGTCAATTCATATTAACTGGAATCAGATGGGTTGATTAACTGTTTTTATTTATTTGGGTTGGTTAAAGTTTGGAACCATATTTTTAAAAAGAAATATAGTTCCAACCCGGTTGACCATTTTCGACCCATATTTTATTTCAAATCAATTTTTTTTTTATCCATATTTACATATTCAAGAAGCTCAATCACCCACCCCGCCCTACCAAACCAAAAAAAAATATTATGTGATTATGTATACACCCTTACCCCCACCCCCACAAAAAAAAATAATATTATGTGATTATGTATACACCCCTTACCACCACCCCACCCCACCCTACCCAAAAAAAATAATATTATGTGATTATGTATACACCTCTTATGTGACGCCCCCAAAATTAGGTATACATCATCCATCTTGAGTCGCCAGATACGTAGATGCAAATTCAAATACAACTTAATAATACAAATCGTATATCGTATAATACGACAAAACATAAAGCGTGAGTTTGAATACAAATATTGTCTACTTAGAAAGTATACTGAACTCAAAAGGAGTCCTCATTACAATTATTATCACACTATTTCACGAAATAGTGAGGACTATTAATGCATCATCTAGGACCATCACTCCGGATTCCACAGACTTCGTTCGGTTATATTCTCATTTCACGAAGAGAATAGTGAAAGAAAGGGTGAGCTCAACTAGCCCAATAAAAATATTATGACTAAGATAATGCGAATAAATTATCATTAGCCTTAAATGATGTTAAACCGATACAATATAACAAACATCAAGTTTAATCTGCTAACGAAACAAGCAATCCATTAAAAGAGTCAAATAGAAATAAAATCTACTATCTTTTATGATTTAAAAGGTTTTAATCACTTTTATCATTTGGGACTCGAAACAATAAATAATACACATCATCGAATCACCCCTGTTACATATGCGCCCCAAAATAGGTATCTGACACCCATTCACGAGTCGCCAAAATACATGGTATAGAAAGCAAACTACAACTTTGATAATACGATGTCGGTGTAGAATACGATAATACAATCATGAGTTTGAATACAAATATTGTCTTACAGGCAATAAACACACCCAAATAAGTCTTCATTAATTATTCATACACTATTTTACGTAAATAGTGAGGACAATTAAAACATCTTCCTGTAACCATCACTCCATACCCAAACTCGATCCTGCTATGTTCTCACCTCCCGAGAAAAAAATGGAACAAAAAGGAAAAGGGTGAGCTCACTAGCCCGAAGAAAGAATATTATGACTAAGATAATATACAACAAATTATCGTTAGTCTTCAACGAGGAAAAATCTAATAGAATCAATAGACAACAAGTTTTAGATCAACAAATGCAATGGAAATTGAGAATCCATTAGAAGAGTCACGTAGAAAAAGAATTCTACCGTCTTCTAAGGTTTAAAAGTCCATCATCAATAGTTTATCCACCGTAATAACAATCAATATACATCTTTAATCATCTTTTGCCTACAAAAAGCGAAGATATTCATTTTATATCACCAGGTTGGTCATGTTCCTCTCCGACACTGTTCATCTTTTTACACTCTGGGCCAAAGATATTCATCGATTAATCGTTCATCTTTGCACTTCTGTGCCAAAGATATTCATTTATATCACCATTTAGGACCGAGGATGATGAAAAACATTTTTAAAAAAGCGAATCCAATTGAAACAAAATGACAAAAGATTAAGGATTAAGGATTAGTACTTTGTTTTACCCATGTCCAAAAATACTTGAAAATAATCATATTGGTGTAAAATTCAAGAATGATCAAAACATGGATACAATCAAAGCTAGTATCCGAATAGATATTTTGAACAAAAAAAAAAATTTATTTTTAGGTGAATAATGCCGTATTAAGTGAATAGTGTAGATATCGTGAATAATTATCGTATATCGTGAATAAGAACCAAACACAACAAGTTCCAAATTTGATAAAAAAGTTCACCAATACTTCGGCATAATGATATTGAAGAAAAAAAATATCATTTAAGAAGAAAATAATACCCCTTACCTCAAAATAACCGTACTTCTGACTGAATTTCGGTATAGTCTTTGTGAAACCCATATGACCAGTATAGCAACACTCAAAGTATACTCACAAGAATACGCTTCGATAATTTAGAGAGAAAAGAGAAAACTTTGTTTACGGTGTGATTTTCAATTCTAACTTAGCCCTCTATTTATAGGAAAATCTTTAGAGCATGAAAGGAGACTAAAATAATAAAATAATATTATAATTTATATCTTCTACGCATGCCTTTAGAACCAAATCAGCCACCACCAACCTTGACCCAATTTCCAAAGAAATTTCACATGTTCAAACAAGAGTGGGTCCCACCCATTATTTAATAAAATTATTTTATCTTCCTAAACTTCAATAATTCGTAGAAAATAACTCGTTTATCGGAAAAATTCAAAACTCACGACTTTCCATGGGAAATTCCATTCTCTACAACTTTGCGAAGAAAATTTTTCCAAATTCCAAATGAGAAATTGACCAAAATTCATAAACTAGCGATTTTACGATTACATAATCAATTTTCGATCGAGAATTGTGTCCAATTTACACACAAAACATATATTAAACATTTAATGCCACAAAATACTCTACCTCCTCATATACTCATATATCCCACATTCATTATAAAAATATCAACGTTAATATATTATTAAAATAATATATTTAAATGAATTATTTTATCGTAAAAAGATAAAATATTAATTTTCAACAATTGTCGCATTAAAATTTTCTCCATCTATATCCACATAAAATAAATATTTTCTTTATCATAATAATCAATAATTACTTATTTAAAAATAATATTACGAGAATCACATTCTTGTAACCAAGCCGCTCCTGGAAAGAGGGCTTTTCGATAAGGATTTCTCCTCACTTCTTGGCGGCCTTGATTAGGTGACCAAACCTCTCCTTAGACGTAACTTTCTAGACATTGCCAATAATGTTATCTCGATAATATTATTCAAATAATATGAATTATTGATTTGATAATGGAAAATCTTGTGTAATGACAATTATTGAAACAATAATAATATAAATATCAACGCAAAGAATTATTGAATCAATAAGATAAAATAATGACCAATAATTACTGTGAACAATTATTGAGTAGTGCCTTCTTATGTAAGGATCAATAATTCAACAATCTCGTAATGATCACTGGTGTCTTCTTTGCAACCACGCATATTCATCGTATTTTAACCACTAGTAACCCCAACAAACGTTAATTGAGTAACAATTTACGTCGTTATTTATAAAACTCAATCTTTGTCGTTTTCCTTCATCCAACCGCTTTTTCCGTTATGGGGCCCACCAATGACTACTACGCCGTCGCATTTTAGATTCCCACAAAAAGAATATTCCACGACCAAACGAATATTCCCCGACAATAATGAATATTTTATAACCACTTGCTTATTTTGTAAACTTTGCACATTTCATCCATAACCAAAGAATTATATCAAATTAACCCTTATTAATTTAGAATAATGAATAAAGGAAAATTCAATTTTATTTATAATAAGTTGGGGTCTTACAACCTCCCCTCCTTATGAAATTTCGTCCTCGAAATTGACGTACGTACTTGGTATATCGAAAAGGTGAGGGTACCTCGCTTTCATCTCCGATTCCAACTCCCATGTCATTTCCTCAATTGCATGGTTTCTCCACAAAACCTTAACTTGTGGTATAACCTTCGTGCGTAAGACATGCTCTTCTTCCTATCCAAAATCTCATAGGTATCTCCTCGTAGGTTAAATCTTCACTATCTCTCGTGCGGTTCTAATGCAATAATGTGGTTCGGATCTTTCACATATTTACTGAAGCATAGATATGTGGAATACATTGTGAACACGAGACATACTTGGAGGTAACGCAGTCTATAGGCTACGTTTCTTATTGGTCGAAGAATCTCAAATGGACCAACAAACCTTGGATTGAGCTTTCCTCTTTTCCCAAACTTGTAACTCCTTTCCATGGAGCAATACGTAACAATACATGATCTCCAATATTAAACTCCACGTCCTTTCTATGAAGATCGGCGATAACTCTTTTGTCGATCTTGTGAAGTTTGAATCGTTGTCGAATCATTTGAATCTTTTCTCGTAGTCAATGCGTACTAATTACGTCCTAACAATGTTGCTTTCTCCCACCTTGTCCCAAATCTTTGAGAGCGACATTTTCGTCCATACAACGCCTCGAATGGAGCCATGCCTATACTTTTTGATAATCGTTGTTATAAGAGAATTCCACCAGTGGTAGGTACTTATCCCAACTTCCTTTGAAATCTAGGACACAAATTCTTAATAGATCTTCAGGGGTTTGAATAGTCCTCTCTCGATTGTCCGTCCGCTTGAGGATGGTATCTTTGAATCAATCGTAATCCGTCCATAGTTTTACGCAAGCTAACCCAAAATCTTGAAGTGAATCTCGGGTCAAGATCCAAACTATGGATATTGGCATGCCATGCAATCGTCATAATCTCATTCACGTCTATCTGAACAAGACGTTCAAGGGATAAGTCTTGCGTGATCGATGAAATGGGCGGACTTGGTTAATCTATCAACAATAACCCAAATTGCATCTACGCCTTGAGAAACTTTGGGAAGACACAGAACAAAATCCATAGTAATGTGTTCCCATTTCCATTCCGAATCTCAAGTGGTTGCAATGGACCTTTTGGCACTTGATGCTCTACTTTTACACGTTGACAAGTTAAACATCTTGAGATAAACTCCGCAATCTCTCTCTTCATATTGTTCCACCAAAATGTATGTCAATATCATGATACATTTGGTACTCCCGATGGATTGCAAGCGGGTGTTGTGTGCCTCCATCATGATTTTATGGTTCGGTCGAATCGTTAGAACGCATAAAGTCTAGAATTGACTCAAGTATTCCTTCCTCATCAATTCTTGCTTCCTAATAGCTCCTTCTTGCACTTTCTTCTTCATACGCATCTTTGGTCCGTAAGCTTGAGCAAACTTTAACTTTATCGATTAAAGTTCGGTTCTACTTGTTTATTCGCCATCATTATGTGGGTCCACGAGTCTTTAATTCTACCTCCATCCTTTGCAAGTCATACAAAATGGGCCTTCATACGACAATATCGCACTCATACTTGCATATGATCTTCTACTCAATGCGCAATCGCCATCTACGTTCGCTTTTCGGGATGATATTGAATAGTGTGATCGTAATCTTTTAATGACTCCAACCCAACGTCGTTCTTGCCGCATGTGAGTTCTTTTGGGTGAAGAAATATTTGAGGCTTTTATGATCCGTATAAATCTCTACTTTCTCCCGCATAAGTAGTGTCTCCATATCTTCAACGCAAACACGATCGTTCGCTAACCCCATCATGAGTAGGATAATTCCTCTCATATTCTTTGAGTTGTCGTGAGGCATAGGCTATGACTTTCCCATGTTGCATGAGAACACATCCTAACCCCTTGCCGTAAGCATCGTTTGTAGATAACAAATCCATCCGAACCGGATGGTATTGTCGAAACAGTCTTAGAAATGAGTCTCCTCTTGAGCTCTTGGAAGCTCTTCTCGCATTCCTCGCTCCATAAGAATTTTGCATCCTTCCGAAGTTAGGCGGAGTTATCGGAGTAGCGATTCGAGAAAATCCTTCCACAAATCTCCGATAATAACCAATTAAGCCCGTAAAGTCACAGCTGCGTCTTGATCCGAAACTTGGTTGCTCTAACTTTGTATTGCTTCAATCTTCGCAAGTGTCAACAGATACTCCTTGTTTTGACACCACGTGCCCAAGGAATGCTACTTCCTCGAGCCGAACTTCGCATTTCTTCACTTGCATAAAGCTTGTGTTCACGAAGTCTTTGTAGTACCGACTTCAAATGGTGCTCATGATCTTCACTGACTTTTGGAATAGATGAGGATGTCATCAATAAAGACAACAACGAATCGATACAAATATTCCTTGAATACACGGTTCATCATATCCATGAAAACAGCAGGAGCATTGGTCAATCCAAAAGACATGACTAAGAATTCATAATGCCCGTACCGAGTCCTGAAGGCGGTCTTTGGAATATCCTCGGTTTTAATCTTCAATGGATGATATCCGAACGAAGATCGATCTTTGAAAAGAATTGTGCTCCTTTGCAATCGGTCAAACAGTCATCAATGCGAGGTAGTGGATACCTATTCTTGATGGTGACATGGTTCAATTCTCGATAGTCAATACAAAAGTCGCATACTCCGCCTTTCTTTCTTCTTTCACGAATAAAACAGAGCACCCCAAGGAGACGTCTTAGGGCCAATGAAACCGATGTCTAATAACTCCTCGTAGTTGGACTTTTAACTCCCGAAGTTCAATAGGAGCCATTCGATAAGGGTTTTAAAATGGGTTTTGTACGGTTCAAGGTCAATAAAGAATTCAACATCACGTTACGGGGTAAACTCGAAGCTCTTCAGAAATACATCGAGGAATTCTCTAACCACGTAAATATTATTCAAATCGACTTGTCTTTATTCAAATCCATAACATGGGCTAAGAAAGCTTGACATCCGTTTTCAATAAACGAATAGCTTTGTGGCTTGATATGACGATGATCGATTTTAGTGGTTTAGTGGTTTGAATTGCATGTGAGTTGGTTAGAATATGAAAACTAACAACCTTACGAAAACAATCAATTTTGGCATGATGAGTGGTTAACCAATCAATTCCTAAAATTACATCAAAAGCAAGTATCTTTAAAGAGATAAGATCAATCGGTAGTGTGATAGTGCTAACTTGGATCATGCAAGATTTATAAACTGTAGATGTAACGAAAGGCTTCACCCAACGGAGTTTCAACAGATAAATCAAAATCTAATTTCTCCGGTCAAGTTTAAACGTTGAGCACAAGCGGGAGAGATAAAAGAATGGGTAGAACCCAGTATCTAGTAAGGTATAAACTTCAAAGAATTCAAGATTAGCTTACCGTGATCACCTCGTTTGGGTTCCTCACGTTTTGTCCAATCACGACAAACGCTTCTTCGAGAACTAGCGATTTCGACTTATCCGGACAACCCTTGGAATCACCACTCCATTGAACTTGGTTTCGCTTATAGTACAATCTCGAGCGATGTGGCCTTCCTTTCCACAAATTGTAACATACCTTGGATTGTTGTGGGCGGTTTTAATGATATGTCTCCTTCCCGTATTTGTAACATCTAATCGCGGCGGTTCTCCTCCCCAAGCATTTGTTGTTGGTGCTTTGGTCTTAGCTTGATATCTTCCGTCATTGTTGAATCTTCTTTTTCCGAAATTTCCACTTGAGTCACCTCTCCTATTATCATGTCCACGATTACCACCGAGTGGTTACCGCTTTGTCCGTATTCTTTCTCCTCGTCATTTGTTATCATCGTTACGATTGGCTACCACGATTGTGGTCCCTCGGTTGAGTATACTCACTATCTCGCCTCTAATAATCGAGCCACATGACAACATCCGAATACGAAAAAAATTATGAGAGATAAGGTATTGACGAATCTACGGTTTTAGACCTCTCGAAAACATACACGTCATTCGTTCCTCATTCTCCACCAAATGAGGTGCAAACTCGATAATTCTCGCGAACCTTGCCTCCCTCTATGGAGACACCGTCGTATGTTGTTCTATTCGAGTCTAATAAACTCTACCTCCTTCATATAGACGAATACTTTCCGGAAAGTACTTGTCATTGAACAGATTCTGAAATCTTTCCCAAGACATGTTAAGTGCATCTGGTGGTACGCTTCACATGATTTCCACCAAGAATCGTCTGCTTCATCATGAAAACATAAAGGTGGCGAATGGAACCTTCTGTCCTCCGCACCCCAAGACATCGAATATCTTGGTAATTTGCTTGACCTACGTTTACGCCTTGATCGGATCCGGCTTTCCATGGAAATCGGTGGTCCCAACTCCTTGAATCGCCTTGGATGCATCACAGGCAGCGTTGCCATCATTTCCACCGTATTTTGTACACGAGTCTCCCTCGTCACGATTTTGCATGAACTGTAAAAAGCTTCAAACATCCCGCTGTTCATCATTTGCTCGATGGCGTTGTTCACGGAGGAGACATTGCCGGTCTATTACACGTTCTCCTCGTTGGTGAGTAGTACTGGCGTCTCCACGGTCTCATAAATTTCATTGTTAACGCTTCTCAGCACCATTCAGAATATCGCCCATAAAACAAGGGTTAATTAAACAAATTAACATATCACATAATATCCTATATTATGATGAGACCAACAAATAAGCTTAGGTAGGACACACTAGCGAAAGATTTACTGCCTCTCCCTCCTAGTTCTATTCCCCGATCTCCGCCAGAGATCATATCCCTAAGCTCGATACCAACTGTAATGCCCCCAAAATATGTATACAACACCCATTCTCGAGTCGCCAAAATACATGGTATAAAAGCAAACTACAACTTTGATAATACAGGATGTCGGTGTAATAATACGACAATACAACTGTGAGTTTGAATACAAATATTGTCTTCTAGACAATAAACACACCCAAATAAGTCCTCATTAATTATTCATACACTATTTTACGTAAATAGTGAGGATAATTAAAACATCTTCCTAGAACCATCACTCCATACCCAGACTCGATCCTCTTTATGTTCTCACCTCACGAGGAAAAAAATGGAACAAAAAGGAAAAGGGTGAGCTCAACTAGCCCAAGAAAGAATATTATGACTAAGATAATATACAAAAAATTATCGTTAGTCTTCAACAGGAAAAATCTAATAGAATACAATAGGCAAACAAGTTTTAGATCAACAAATGCAATGAAGCAAAAGAATCCATTAGAAGAGTCACGTAGAGAGAATTCTACCGCCTCTCTAAGGTTTAAAAGTTCATCATCAATAGTTTATCCATGTAATAACAATCAATATACATCTTTAATCATCTTTGCACTACAGGCCAAAGATATTCATTTTAGATCACCGATTGGTCATGTTCCTCTCAACACCTGCTCATCTTCAGATTACGGGCCAAAGATATTCATCGATTAATCGTTCATCTTTGCACTACTGAATAAAGATATTCATTTATATCACCATTTAGACCTGAGGATGATGAAAAACATTTTTAAAGAAACGAATCCAAAGAAACAAAATGACAAGGATTAAGGATTAAGGATTCGTACTTTGTTTTACCCATGTCCAAAAATACTTCGAAAATAATCATATTGGTGTAAAATTCAAGAATGATCAAAACATGGATACAATCAAAGCTAGTATCCGAGCGGTATATTTTGAACAAAAGAAAAATTTTTATTTTTCTAGGTGAATAATGCCAGATTCGTGAATAATTAATAGATATCGTGAATAGTCTTGCCGTATCGTGAATAAGTAACTCCGAACACAACAAGTTCCAAATTTGATAAAAAAAGTTCACCAATACTTCGACATAATGATATTGAAGAAAAAAAATATCATTTAAGAAGAAAATAATACCTCTTACCTCAAAATAACCGTATTACATTGAATTTCTCGGTATAGTCTTGTGAAACCCAAGACCAGTATAGCAACACTCAAAGTATACTCACAAGAATATTCGATAATTTAGAGAGAGAAAGAGAAAACTTTGTTTACGGTGTGATTTTCAATTCCAACTTAACCTCTATTTATAGGAAAATGCTAGAAACGCCAAAGGAGACTAAAATAATAAAATAATATTATAATTTATATCTTCTACGCATGCCTTTGAACCAAATCGACCACCACCAACCTTGACCCAATTTCCAGTGACCCACATGTTCAAACAAGAGTGGGTCCCACCCATTATTTAATAAAATTATTTTATCTTCCGAAACTTCAATAATTAAATAGAAAATAGCTCGTTTATCGTAAAAATTCAAAACTCACGACTTTCCATGGGAAATTCCATTCTCTACAACTTTGCGAAGAAATTTTTCCAAATTCCAAATGTAAATTGACCAAAATTCACAAACGGGGCGATTTTACGATTATAATCAATTTTTCGGTCGAGAATTGTGTCCACCGGACACACAAAACATATGTTAAACATTTAATTCCACAAAATACTCTACCTCCTCATATACTCATATATCCCACATTCATTATAAAAATATCACCATTAATATATTATTAAAATAATATATTTAAATGAATTATTTTATCGGAAAAAGATAAAATATTAATTTTCAACAATTATCGCATTAAAATTTTTCTCCATCTATATCTACATAAAATAAATATTTTCTTTATCATAATAATCAATAATTACTTATTTAAAAATAATATTACGAATCACAAGATCTTGGCAACCGTGGTAGTTCCCGAGGAAAAGAGGGGGCTTCCAATAAGGATTTCTCCTTACTTGGCAGCAATGATTAGGTGACCAAACCTCTCCTTAGATAGAACTTTCTAGACATTGCCAATAATGTTATCGATAATATTATTCAAATAATATGAATTATTGATTTGATAATGAAAATACGTATAATGACAATTATTGAAACAATAATAATATAAATATCAACGCACAATTATTGAATCAATAAGATAAAATAATGAACAAGAATTCATCAGTAACAATTATTGAGTAGTGCCTTCTTACGTAAGGATCAATAATTCAACAATCTTTGCAATCTGGGTGCTATCTTTGTGCTGACCATGCATATTATCGTATTTTTAACCACGAGTAACCCAACGGTGTTAATTCGGTAACAATTTACGTTATTATTTATAAAACTCAATCTTTGTCGCTTTTCCTTCATCCAACCGCTTTTCCGTTATGGGGCCCACTAATGACCGCAAAATTAAATTTGGAGATTCCCAAACAAAAAGAATATTCCACGACCAAACGAATATTCTCCTACAATAATGAATATTTTATAACCACTTGCTTATTTTGTAAACTTTGCACATTTCATCCATAACCAAAGAATTATATCAAATTAACCCTTATTAATTTAGAATAATGAATAAAGGAAAATTCAATTTTATTTATAATAAGTTGGGGTCTTACATGCACTACTACCAAGGATATTCTTTAGTATCACGACCACAATTATCCATGACTACTGCCGAGAATATTTGTGTATTCATTAATGGTCATGATCATACCAACAACTGTCCATCAATGCACTACGACCAATGAGGACTTTTACCACATTATTTTATAACATTACGGTCATGATTACACCTAATAATCCCTGGTCATATTCATACCAAGTCCATCTATGCACTACAGTCCACAGATGACTTTCAAAAAATATAAATATGAGGATGATAACAATGATATAAGAATTAAATAAAACAAGTTCAAGAATTAATTTGTCCAAGAACCAATAACGTCCAAATTGTCAACATGATCTTTGCTTCGTAGAGTAAAATTCAAGAATGCTCGAAGAATATTTCCATGAAAGATATCTTTGGATGAAGCGCAATTATCAAGGATATTCCACTAATTTCATGGAGTATAAAAGTCTAAACTTTAACCAACCGAGTATAATAAAGAATGGAATAACAAAAGAAATCACCATGCATGCGATACTTAGCGTAGGCAGAGTTATTCTAACGAATACTAAATAACGGAACCAAAGTCATACAAAATTCGCAAGGCGGGATGTTCCAAAGAATAATAAAGAATGGAATAACAACGAAATCACCGTACATGCGATGCTTCGCATGATAAAGTTATTCCAATGAATACTAATAAGGACGAAATCAGTCCCAGATATAAAAGCGCATAGACATGATATTCCAAATGTAATAATAATAAAGATTTTAATCGAGTCCTGCGTAAAACGCATGCATGGGATATTCGAATAATAAAATTTAAATCAAAATCCCACGGTAAAGCATGAACGTGGATATTCCAATAGAATAGTAAAGACGGAATAATGAAGAATGTCACCAAGTATAGGGTAGCCACAGATACAAAAGTTATTCAACGAATAAAAGAATAGAATAATAACATAAGTTCTCTTCATGAATACAAAAGAATAACACCCATTACTGAGTACAACAAATAATATTTCCTACCTTAAGAAGAAGAGTCTTGGATATATATTCTAATTATTGTCTAATAAAATGATAACTTTATAAAAGTATTACATTTTATATAAAAAGATTTTACTATGCAAAATACTATGCGGAGACACTTATACAACACTATGCGTAATAGAATATAATATATTCTATTTACGAATAACTTTATAAAAGTATTCATTTTTATATAAAAAGATTTTCTCAGATTATTACATTAATAATACCAACAAAACCGGAGTGACTTATTACGTAAGCATCAATAATTAATACCGTAGCTACTACTATTATGCCACCCAGATTCAGCATTTTTAACAATCGGTGTTTCAATGATTATAATTAAAACTTCCGTCGTTATTTTCATAAAGTATTTTTGTCATTTTTCAATCCGACAATAATTCCGTTGTGGGGTCCACCAATGATTGTGTCGTTGTACTGAATATTCCTGTTAAAATGAATATTCTCACCAATCAAATATTATATAACAACTTTGCGTCTTTTGCAAAATTTATAAATATTACCCACAACTATAACATTATATCAATTTCACTCCATAATATTCAAAAATAATATTTATAAAAAATTCATCTTTATTCAAAAAGTTGAGGTTTTACAACTTACCCCCACTCCACCCCACCCCACCCCACCCCCACCCCCCACCCCCCCCTCTACCTCCACCTCCACCCCCACTCCCACTCCCACTCCCACCCCAAAAAATAATATTATGTGATTATGTATACACCCCTTACCCCACCCCAACCCACCTCCCACTCCCCACCCCACCCCACCCTACCCCACCCCACCCCACCCCACTCCCGCCCCCAAAAAAAATAATATTATGTGATTATGTATACACTCCACTCCCACTCCACCCCCACCCCCACCCACACCCACACCAAAAAAAAAAAAAATATTATGTGATTATGTATATCTCATAGCATTACTTAAGGAGCCTATATTTCACCCCTTGTATCCGTCATTCTATCTATAGTATATATTAATTTCATTTTTAAAATTTTTTTATTTAAAAGTCAAAATATCTTAAAATGGTTAATATGTTTTTTAACTATAACCATATGGTTCCAATCCACATAACTCATATTAAAAATGGTTAATATGATTTTAGTTCTTAAATGGAACCATAACCATATTTTGAAAAACCATATTTTGCCAAGCCTAACTGACACTCCCTTTAGATAATTATAATAACACTCACCATTCTTTTAGTTTTTCGAGTAACACTTAGTTTCCCTCTAGTCTACAATATGCTAGTGTGGTTGAACAATTAATATCCAAAAATATTTTTAATATAATGTCTAATACATCTTTCAAGTTATAATATTTAATTTATCTACTAAATATAAATTTGTATATTATAATTTGTACTTAACTTGATCTAATTAATTAAATTATGAACTTGTGCAATAAATAAAATAAATGTCAAACAATAATAAATATTCATTTTATCGGGAAAATAAAGTCGTACGATTTTTGTTAATTAAATTTCTCAAAGTTAAACACCAAAAACTAAACTATCAAAATACTCAATCAATCTAATTAGAATAGCTCCATTAATAATTTAATTTAAAATTTTTAATATTTGTAACACTTATCCAAATTAAAATGTGTTAATTAAACTAAATTATTTTTTTACAAGTTACCAACAATTTAAATGAGATAGTCTTAATTACAAATAAAATTATAATTAAATGTATTATATTAAAAAAAGATAATTATATATATATATATATATATTATTTAAGAATTAAAATTTGATAACATACAAGGGTAAATATGTAACTTTATCTATTTAGTTAATTCTAAAAACTTGCAGAGGTACTAACTGTTACTTAAAAAGCTAGAGGTGGAGTGAGTGTTGTTATGGTTATCTAGAAAGAGTGTCACTGTATTTTATTCAAAATAGAATGAGTTTGGTTGTGATTTTAAATGATACCTAACCAATATATATACTATTAAAAAAAAGGAAACATATTAAAAATTAAAAATCAATGTCCGTTACAATTAGTAGCGGACAATAAAAAACACACATCATCTGTTACTAATAATAACGGACGCTAATCAAGATAAAAATTTGACTTTATTTCAGAATTTAGTGTTTATTAACCAGTGTTTATGATTTATTAACTCTTTTTTAACTGAATTTAGGGTTTAATTATTAACTTTATTAATCCCTAGTTAATAAACCTTAAATCATGATTAATAAAATTAAACCTTTATTCTGATTAGCATTCGCTACTATTAATTGCGGATGATATGTATTTTTTTAAAGTAAAATACACTGACACCCCTGTAGATAATCATAATAACACTCATCACCCTTCTAGTTTTTCAAGTAACAGTCAGTACCCCTTTAGTCTACAATATGTAACATTCTCTACCCCTAGTGTGGTTGAGTAACTAATATTTAAAAATATTTTTAATATAATGTCTAATACACCCTTCAAGTTATAATGTTTAATTTCTCCGCTAAATATAAATTTGTATATCATAATTTTTACTTTACTTGATCTAATTAATTAAATTATGAAATTGTGCAATAAATAACATAAAAGTCAAAAAATAATAAATATTCATTTTATCAGGAAAATAAAGTCATACAATTTTTACTAATTAAATTTCTCAAATATTAAATTTTACGTGATATATATTCAAATATATTTTTTGTAATTAAAAAGTATAATGTTAATACCCATAAAATTACAAATTAACGCAATAAAATAATAATTATTTTTTTCAAATATTAAAATTTATAAAAACAAACTTATTATTACAATTTAAACGAATCTTATTACTCATATAAAAAAAGTATTAAAAATTATATTAATTATTTTTCTCATATATTAAACTAAACATAAGTCACACTTAAACATAACTATTTACAAGAAAAGCGACAAATGTTGTTACTAAAAAAAGAAAAATATATTAAAGAATTTTTTTACAAGATAGAGGTAGTAATAAATATAATTATATTTTTTATTTAATATTGCATAAAAACAACGTCAATCAGTATACTAAAAAAATGTAATCAAAATCATAAACATCCCAATTTTTTATATATACTCAATAAAATTTAACATATAAAAATTCTAATATGAAACTAAAAATTCAAATAATATTTTTTTGTTTGTTAAACACCAAAAACTAAACTATCAATATACTCAATCACTCTAATTAGAATAGTTTCATTAATAATTTAATTAAATTTTTTTAATATTTGTATCACTTATCCAAAAATAATATGTGTTAATTAAACTAAATTAGTTTTTATAAGTTACCAACAATTTAAATGAGATAATTTTAATTACAAATAAAACTATAATTAAAATGTATTGTATTAAAAAAGATAATTAAATACACATTTATATATTATTTAGTAATTAAAATTTGATAAAATACAAGGGGTAAATATGTAATTTTATCTATTTAGTCAACCCTAAAACTTGCAGCGAGTCTTAACTGCTACTTACTTAAAAAGCTAGAGGGAGATGAGTGTTATTATGATTATTTGTAGAGAAAATACATCAGATTTTATTCTTTTTTTTATCGTCCGTTATTAATAATAACGGATATCAATTTTTTAATTTTTAATTATGATCGTTCATTCTTATTTTAAATAGTATAGATAGTGTTGCTTTATCATTTTTTTTTGTGGGGGTACGAAATTAAGTTTGATGCTGCGATGTCGACCATACCCATCACCTTTATAATTGTTTGACACCATTCTTTCACATGTTTTTCACGCTTTTGTCAGGGGGATATCGTTGTCGTTGATGGTGTGTTTAAACACTTTGTTTAAATATGTTTGGGCAGCGGAATATGAAGTGACTTTGATGTTAATTATTTGGTCAAAGAAAGTATGAAATTACGCGGTTATATAGTTTTGCGTAAAAAAATATTATTTTCGTTTTAAAAAAATTATTTATTTTTCTATATTACCCTTAACTTTTTTCATTATTTTAATAAATTTTTTTTCTTGTATTAGTAGTTTTCAACTTTCTATAAAATAATAATAATGAAATTTTATACAAATTTTAATTATTAAAAAAATAATATATTTTAAATAAATTTTTAATTAATGTATATGAAACTAAAACGAACATTATTATGGAATATAGGTAGTATGAAATAACTTTGATCGTGTAGGGACAAAAAAGTAAAAAACTATGGGATCAAATTGTTTATTTTAAGGTTTGAATTTTTTATTTATTTCAAAATGTGGAAATAATTTCGATTAATTAGATGATCAGACATGAATTAATATTTTTGTGAAATTATTGATTGTGGAATTAATTAGATGTTCATATATATGTAATTTTGAACCGAGTACAATAATAAGTTTACTGATCGATAGGGAACGAGTTTTCATGACTATTTAATTTTTTAAAAAGTTGTGTTTTTTAAAACTGTTAACGCTAAGTTTTGCCGGCGCGTCCAATTACTAAATTCACACACTAGAATCTGCACAATAACAGATCACACACGAAGTTTGACGGTTTGTGCCGCCGAGGGATAACTTCGGTGTGAGAATAAGTACAAACCGTTCATAAGGTTTAACAATTGAAGTTTTAGTGTTTAGTACTCAAAGATGTATTACCTGTTAATTGGAACCCAAGCCTTGTATTTATAGTATTCTCACAACCTTACAATTCATCTTCGAGTCGGTTTAGAACTTCTAAATATGACAGTTACCATTATTTGGGTCCAACACAATCTCCTTAAAAGGTGCAAGTTGAATCCAATCCAAACACTACCTTTGGAGTTAATTATTCGAATATGATTAGGATTAAGATCCGTAACCATTTAGAACCCTTATTACTCCGGACTCCGCACGAGGGCTAACTTACCCTTATTATATGTAGAACCGATATCGAATAAGGTATAAACTTCGCAAGAGTTTATGATTAACTTACCCATGATAGCTTCGTTCGGGTTCCTCGACAAACGCTCTCACTTAAACTACTGACTTTGACTTGTGCGAGACATCCTTTAAGGCGTCCATCCCAAATTGGACTTGACTTCACTACACGACAAACTCGAGCTAAGTGACCTTCTCTTCCGCAATTGAAACACGCTTTGGGTTGCTGCATACAGTTTGGATGGATGTGTCCCTCATGTCCGCATTTGAAACATATGACTGGTGGTCGTTCTTCTTCCTTGAAAACGGGTGTCGCTGTCTTTCCATCATTATTGAACCTTCACTTCTTGAAATTTCCACTTGACTCACCTTTCCTATTATCTTGGCCATGATTACCACCGAAGTGGTTACCATTTCTGGCATGATAATTTCCTCCACGTTTGTTATCACCGCTTCGATGACTGCTACCATTGGTATTATCGATTTGCCAAATGCTCTCTCTTGGTTGGGTTGACTCGTTATCGCGCTTCAATAACTGAGCCCTATTTACAACATCTGAATACAAACATAGTTTGTGAGAAATTAGATATTGACGTATCTCAGGTTTCAAACCTCTTAGAAATATCCGCGTCATTCTCTCTTCGTTATTCTTAACATTCTCGGATGTCATTTTCAAATACTGCCACAAAATAAGGGTTAATTGACATATCACATATTATCCCTATATTCTGACCGACCAATTAAATACCAATTAAACTTAGGTAGGTCATACTAGCGAAGGAATACCCCGTCTCTCCCCTCCTAGTTCTTGTCTCACATCTCAGCCAGGGATCATATCCCTAAGCTTTGATACCAACTGTGATGCACCCAAAATAGGTATACATCACCCATCTTGAGTTGCCAAATATATGGTACAAAATTCAAATACAACTTAATAATACAACTATCGTGTAAAATACGACAAAACATAAACTGAGAGTTTCAAATACGAATATTGTCTTCTAGACAATATTCAACTCAAATGGAGTCCTCAATACAATTATTGATACACTATTTTACAAAAAAGTGAGGACTATTAATGCTATCATCCTGGACCGATATCACTCCGCTCCCGACTAGTCCCAACTTACGTTCTCATTTCACAAGAGGACAATGAAAGCAAAAGGGTGAGCTCAACTAGCCCAAAGAAGAAATATTATGACTAAGATAATGCGTAATAATTTATCGTTAGCCTTGAACGATGTTAATCGATAAAATATAACAAACATCAAGTTTAAGCTGCGAATGAACAAGCAATCCATTAGAAGAGTCAAGAGTAGGCGTAAAACCTACTATCTTCTATGATTTAAAAGATTTATCATCAATTTTATGGTTGAGACTCAGCTTAATAAATAATCCACATCATCGAATCACCCCTGCACTACGGCCAAGGATATTCTTTAGTATCACGACCACAAATTATCCATGCACTACGGGCCAAAGATATTCGTGTATTCATCAATGGTCATGATCATGCCATAAAACAATTCATCTTTGCACCCTTGGCCGAAGAGAATCCATGACCATAATCATATCAAAAATTGTCCATCAATGCACTACGGGACAATGAGAATTTTTACCAAATCATTTGTAGCATTACAGTCATGATTTTACCGAATAATTCCTGGTCATAATCATACAAAGTCCATCTATGCACTACAGGCCACAGATGACTTTCAACATAATATAAACATGAGGATTATGACAATGATATAAACATTCAATAAAACAAATTCAAGGATAAATTTTTAAAGATTTATAATGTAATTTATCCAGAAATCAATAACGTCCAAATTACCAACATGATACTGCTTTGTGGAGTAAAATTCAAGAATAATATTGTATCAAAAATGATTTGGACCGAAAAGTAATCAATTTTTGTCATGAATAGTACCCCGGGTGAATAGTAATCGAGTGAATAGTATCCGTGAATAGTAACTTCGGGAATAGTAACCCTGTGAATAGTAACTTTGGCATGAAAAAGTTACAACTTATCAAGAATGCTCAGAATAATATTTCCATAAAAAGATATTGGATGAAGCGCAAATATCAATGATATTCTATTAATTTCATGGAGTATAGAAGCCAAAACTTTAACAAAACGAGTATAGAATTTGAAATATGAAACGAAATAATATTACTTACATACTACAGAGTATGGAAGAAAATATTATTTCAAGTGAATATTGAACAAAAAATAACATCCCTTACCTCAAAAGAATAGTACTTCTGGCTGAATATTGGATATAACGCTGAAAGGAACTTGCACCGTATAGTAACACTCAAAGTATCAAAATACTCATAAGAATAAGCTCGATAATATAGAGAGAGAAGATTTCAGTTTCTGGTGTGATTTTTAATTCTAACATAAGCACCCTATTTATAGGAAAATGCTTAGAACACCAAAGCAGAAAATTTAATAAAATAATATATTTATAAAAAAAAATTCACGCCCACCTCTTGAATCTGATTTCAGCTCATTTGTGACGCCCCCAAAATTAGGTATATGTAAGACTCCGAATTTTATGAAATAAAAGTATTCAATTTTTCTTATAATTACAATTCAGTAAATGGTTAAATTGATAAAAAATTAAAGTTAAGGGTGATATATGAAATTTTTTCAAAATACGCAAGTGGTTATAAAATATTCATTGTTGTCGGGGAATATTCGATTGGGTCGTGGAATATTCTTTACATTGGGAATATTCGTATTTGACAAATATGACCATTTGTGGGCCCCATAATAGAATAACTGGCTTGATGAAGAAAAAGACAAATTAAATTTTTATAAATAATGGCGTAGTGGTTCTTTATTAACCTTGTTGAATACCCGGGTAAAGTAAAAATAATACGTTGTTGCCTGACAAGAGAGACACTCAGTATTGCACCAATTATTGATTCTACGTAAAGCAGGCACTACTCAATAATTATTACAGTAATTCTTGCTTAATATTTTATTTTTGATTTAATAATTGTTGCGTTGATATTTTATAATTGTCACTACACATTATTTTTCATTAATTATCAGATCAATAATTTATATTATTTGAATAATATTATTAGATAGCATTATTGGCAATGTCTAGAAAGTTTTGTCTAAGGAGAGGTTTGGTCACCTAATTGCGCGCCAGTAAGGAGAAATTCTTATTGGAAAGCCCCTCTTTCTTGGAACTCCCCGTCACAATAATGTGTTTTACGTAATATTATTTGTGAATAATTAATTATTGATTTTTATGATGAGGAAAATATTCATTTTATGTGGATATAGATGGAGAAAATTTTTAATGTGAAAATTATTGAAAATTAATATTTTATCTTTTTCTGATAAAATAATTCATTTAAATATATTATTATATTTTTAATAATATAATAATGGTGATATTTTTACATTGAATGTGGGATATATGAGTATATGAGGAGGAGGAGTATTTTTTGTTACCAAAAATATTTAAAACATGTTAAACATGTCATGGACCCCATTTCTTGATTGAAATTTGATTATAGCCTGTAAAATCGCTCGTTTATGGATTTCGGTCAATTTTTGTTTGGAATTTGGAAAAACTTTCTTCTGCAAAGTTGTAGAGAATTGAATTTCCTATAAAAACATGCCAAATTCGAATTTTTTGATAAAAGGGCTATTTATTATGAATTATTGAAGTTTCGGATTAATTAATTATCATTTTTTTGGAGTTTTTAATTAATTAATTAAGAAAAACATTTTTGACATGTTTAGGGGCATCTTTAACATGTGTTTGATGGCTGAAAATTTGATTCTAGGCATGCGTAGAAGATTATATATATATATATATATATATATATATATATATTAATATTAATATGTTAATAAATTTTACGCTTTGGTGTTCTAAGTAATTTCCTATAAATAGGGTGCTTGGGTTATAATTGAAAATCACACGAAAATCAAGTTTTCTCTCTATATTATCGAGCGTATTCTTGTGAGTATTTTGAGTATACTTTGAGTATTGCTATATAAAGGTGTAAGTTCGTTCAAATATTCCAAATCTTTACTCTTTTTTCGAGGTAAGGTATAATAAGGGATTTTAAGGGTTATTATTTCAGCATTCTTCCGAACCTTCAAAAATTCTGGAAAAATTTAAAATGATAATTTGATGAGTTTTGTTGATTGTGTCCAAAAAATGGCAATTTTTGGATTTATAGATTAAGAGTTATGAATTTTATGAGGAAAGACTATTTTAAAAGAAAACCCTTATAACTCCTTGTGGTTAATTACAAAATTGATGAAATTTTTATTGGGAGTACATCTATATAATATCAGTATATCGTGTAAATTTCAGAATTTTTGGATAAAAGTACAATTTATGATAAATGTTTAAATATTCGGTGGTTTTGGCCATGTGAAAAATAGTAAATGACTTTTAAAAATTTCAGAAAAAATATATGTTTAATATAGGACTATATTCTCGCTAAATTTCAGAAAAGAAATATTTTTAAAACTGATTTGGTATTTTTCATGAAAATATTCTAGTTATGATTAAATGAATTAAATATGTTATGTGAATTAAGAAAATTGGAAAATATGATTTTATGGCTTGAGAATTATATATGAGATATGTGCGATTTTTTGATGAGGGTTTTGGCTATTGGTGATGAGATCTTATGAGGTTGGCATTTTAAGATGATTAAATACATTTATTAGTAAAGTGTAAACAATTAAAATAAATTGTTTATAAGTTTAAGAAATGATTAAAATATTGTGGTAGTATTAATAATATTAGATTATGAGATTATTAAGTGATTTATAATATTTTGATTAAGTTGTTATGAAATCATTGATTTATGAATCTTACTCTTGAGATTAAATCTATATGTTGATTATATTGTTTTTATATAACATTCTTATAACCCTAATGATGATATTTCTCTTTGACTTGAGTGTAAAGATGGATAGATTATTGGTATGATCGTGACTATAGGTTCTCTTTGGCCGATGGTGCAAAGTTAAATTGTTGGTGGTATGATCATGACCATTGAATTTATAATTGAATATCTTTAGCTTAAGTGCAAAGGTGAATTGATCAACATATATGATTATAATTATGGTTTATATAAATTCACGAAATGATTATGTATTTCTTTGAGATATGAATATCTTTGGTACATAGTCTGAAGATGACTTGTTGATGAATATCTTTGGCTTTAGTAAGTCTGAAGAATTGTTGATGAATATCTTTGGGTCGTGGTGCAAAGATGACCAGTAGTTGAATATCTTTAGCATGTAGTGCAAAGATGAACTGTTGATGAATATCTTTGGCTGTAGTGCAAAGATGAATCTGTTGATGAATATCTTTGGCCCAGGTGCAAAGATGAATTTATTAGTATGATTATGAGCGAGGGCTGTGATTTGGTATAACCATGATCTTTTTGATATTTCGGTGTAAAGACAAGTGATGAAAATTATCTTCGTCTTCCCGAATGAGAAAAGGAATTTAGAACAACAATTACGATTATGAGTTATACATGTGATTGTGGATGAAAATTGTTGATTGATGTTACGGGGATAAAATATTGTTGGTGGACTTTTAACATGGAGAAGATAATAGACTTTATAGTCTATTTGACTCTTCTAATGGATTGCTTTTCGCCACAACTATGGTTGAAATTTTTTTATCATCTACCATATGTTTTAAATCTACGATTTATTATTGATGAAGGCTATTGATAATTTAATTATCTTTAGTCATGATATTTTTATTGAGCTAGTTGTCTTTCACCCTTTTGCTTCACAATTCCTTTCAAGTAATAAAAGTGTAGGCTTTGGACATGCTGAGGAATAACGGGGGAATAGAATCGGGTGAATACATAGATGTTGAGGTGAGGTGAATTCAACTTTGGAAGGGTGTTTTGTCACTATTATACAAGATATTTAATGACATACAACCTCGAGTCATCATAAGACAGGATTGTGCTCATCCACTTGCTGAGTATATCTACCAGCACTACCTATATAATCTTGGTGTTTGTTTGGAGTATAATACCCAATTAGAGACAGTGGAGATAATGATATGTCAAGAGAAGACTCACCATTGGGAAGAATATGATAGTAATCTTCTCGTTTTTCTTTAGGGTCTATTGGGTCAACCAAGGATAATTCTGTGGCCATATGATATCTATCATAACCTATACGCATGGCCTCCCATGTACGAAGGTTTCTTGAGCACTTCCCAAAGATTCTATTTTTAAAAGCAGTTTTCGATTATACCTTTATGTAAGGTGTCATTATGAAATGTCATTCACGATTGGGACATGAGTCATGATTGATATATATTTAGTATCCAAACTCACAACATATGTGTTGTTGTATTTTGCAAGACAATTGTTGTAATAAAGTTGTAGTTGTTTTCTGTACCATGTATTTGGCGACTCAAAATGGGTTGGATGGAATGGACCTATTTTGTGGTCGTTACAGTATACATCACCCATCTTGGGTCGCCAGATACATGGTACAGAATTCAAATACAACTTACTAATACAACTGTCGTGTACAATACGACAAGACATAAACTGTGAGTTTGAATACAAATATTATCTACTAGAGATTATACAAACTTAAAAGGAGTCCTCATTACAATTATTATAACACTATTTCACAGAATAGTGAGGACTACTAATGTTATCCTCTGGACCATCACTCCGTTCCCCGACTCGTCCCAGCTATATTCTCATTTCCTGAAGAGAACATTGAAGAAAGGTAGAGCTCAACTAGCCCAGTAAGAAATATTACGACTAAGATAATGCAGAATAAATTATCATTAGCCTCCAACAATGTTAAACTGATAAAATACAATAGACATCAAGTTTAACTGCAGCGGAACAAGCAATCCATTAAAAAAGTCAAGTAGAGAATATAATCTACTATCTTTTATGATTTAAAAAGTTTTTCATCACTTTTATCCCTGAGACTCAGCTCAATAAATAATCCACATCATTAAATCATCCCTGCACTACAGGCCAAGGATATTCTTTAGTATCACGACCACAAATTATCCATGCACTACAGGCCAAAGATAATCGTGTTTTCATCAACTATCTGATCATGCCATAAAACAATTCATCTTTGCTCCTTGGCGAAAGAGAATCCATAGCCATAATCATACCAAAAACTATCTATCAATGCACTTCTACGGACCAATGAGGACTTTTAATTTTCACATCATTTGTAACATTATGGTCATGATTATACCAAATAATCCACTGGTCATAATCATACCAAGTCCATCTATGCACTACATGCCCACGATGACTTTCAACATAACATAAACATGAGGATGATGACAATGATATAAGAATTCAATAAAGCAAGTTCAAGAATTAATTTATCCGAGAAACCGATAACGCTTCAAATTATCAACATGATCTTTGCTTTGTAGAGTAAAATTCAAGAATGCTCGAAGAATATTTCCATGAAAGATAATTTGAAGCCTTGAAATATCGAGGATATTCCACTAATTTTATGGAGTATAAAGTCAAAACTTTAACCAACTAAGTGTAATAAAGAATGGAATAACAAAAGAAATCACCATGCATGCGGTACTTATCATACAGCAGGTTATTCCAATAGAATAATAATAACGGAACGGTCGTGAAATTCACAATTCAAGCATGATGTTCCAACAGAATAATAAATCACGAGAATAATAAATGATGGAACCGGTCCCAAGATAAATATGTATACATGATATTCCGACAAAATAATAAAGATGTAATAATAAAAATAGAACCCGGTCCGTATATAGCACAAAGCAGGGATATTCCGGCGAATAATAAAGACAGAATAATAGAAGAATGTCACCAAGTATAGGGTAGCTAGCATGTATCAAAGTTATTCAACGTAACAATAAAGAAATGGAATAATGTAAGTTCTCTTCTTGAATACAAAAGAATAATATCCTCTACCGTAGTAAAATAATACTTGATATAAGAGTAGTGAAATAGCGAGAAAACTTTTCTTCTCTCTCTATAGTTTCTCTCTGTAGTTCAATGAATTAAAGAAAATAATGAAGGAATGAGCTTATTTATAGGAAAATGGAATGCATAAGAACTAATCCATGAGCGGTCCAGTTGATTTAATTTAATCGACGGTCCATATTTAAAAAAAATCTTTTAAATAAAATATAACATATTCTATTTATATAAAAAGATTTTTACTATGCAAAACACTATCTTGAGCACTATGCAAACACTATGCATAATAAAATATAATATATTCTATTTATAGAATAACTTTAATAAAGTATTTTGTTTTATATAAAAGGATTTTACTATGCATAATAGAATATAATATATTCTATTTATAGAATAACTTTAATAAAGTATTACATGTTATATAAAAAGATGTTTCTATTTTATTACGTGAATAAAACAAAACTTCTAAATCAACAATAATTGAATCAAATAATGTGAGATACTTGTCAAAGAACTATTGTAGCAATAATTGAACAAAAGCGGTGACTTCTCACATAAATATCAATAATCAATACCGGTATTATCTTGTGCAACAACGCGTATTCTTTGTACTTTACTACTTGAGTAGTTCAACGATGATCAACGGTAAAACTTAGAAGTTATTTTCAATAAAATATTTTTGTCGTTTTCTCGATCCAACAATAATTCCGTTGTGGGGTCCACGATGATGATTGTCTTGTCGTCATTTAATATTTCCCTGTTTAAAAGCGAATATTCCCGACCAATCGAATATAATATGACAACTTTCATACTTTGCAAAATTTATAAATATTACCCACAACTATAACATTATCTAAAATTCACACCATAATATAAAAAAATTATTTCGAGAAAATTAATTCTTTATTCATAAAATGCAGGTTTCACGGTCTCCTCCTTATGGAATTTTGCCCTCGAAATTTACGTCACGTACATTCGGTATCTTAGAAACAATTGAGGATACCTTGACTTCATTTCAGATTCTAACTCTTGAGGTATAACCCTTGAGTGTTGGATACGATTCTTCTTATCCAAGATTTTAACACGAGATCTCATACATTAAATCATCCGCTATCTCGTCCGATTCTAAATTAATAATGTGGTTCGGGTCATCCACATATTTACGTAACATTGATACGTTAAAAAAGTTATGAACACGCGACATACTTGGCGGTAAAAACGAGTCTATAAGCCGCGGTTCCTACTTCATCGAGGATTTCAAATGGGCCAATTAAATCGAGGGTTGAGATTTCTCTTCAAAGAACTCTTGCTTCTAGAATAACGCCTCTTGAACCTTCTTCTTCACATTCATCGATTCGGGTATGTAGCTTGAGCGTCTTTAACTTTATCGATTAAAGTCGATTTTACTCGTATATTCGTTATCTTCACGTGGTCCCTGTAGTCTTTAACTCTATCTTCATCATTTGCAAGTTATACTGAAATGAGTCTTTGTGTTAACAACATCGCACTTATGAACGTGTGATACGATCTTCTATTCAACACGTCGGCTACCATGTTACGCTCTTCCACGATGATATTGAATAAGATGCGATCGTAATCTTCAACAACTAAAGTCGATGTCTTTGGCGCGTATTACGTTCGTTTTAGTTGAAGAAATATTTTGAGGGTTTAAGAAATGGGTTTTGTACTGGTGTCAATACAAAATTCGATTTCACGCTCTGGGGTAGGCTAAGAAGTCTTCAGGAATACGTCAAGAGATTTATTAATGATAGAAATATCATTCAAAATTGTTACTCTCATCCAAGACTTGGATAGTACGTCACATTGATACCAACTGTGACTTCTATCCCTTAACCTAGATAAAGACCTCACAATGATACCTATCAACTTGTCATTGTCATTCACGTCGCGCGCATGTGAAAGTCTGCGGTGCATTCCACACAAGAAGTCATCAACAAAAGGATCGGGGCTCTTTACTTATGGCTTGATATGACAATGATTGAATTTAGTGGTTTGGTTGCTTGAATTAGCATAATAGGTTGGTTAGGAATATGAAAGATAACAACCTTACGAAAAAATATGATGAGTAGTTAACCAATCGTTTTAAAAAAACCACATCAAAGGCAAGTATTTTCAAAGAGATAAGATCGACGGTGTAACGTGAAAGTGTCGATTTGAATCAAACAAGATTTATAAACAAATTGGAGGTAACGAAGGTTTCTCCCAATGGAGTTTCAATAGATAAATCAAAGTTTAACTTCTCCTGGAGTTAAGTACAAACATTGAACACAACTAGGTGAAATAAAAGAGTGAGTAGAAACCAGGTATCTAACACGATATAGACTTCGTGAAGAGCTTATGATTAACTTACCCGTGATAATTTTATTCGGGTTCCTCGTCACGAGAAAAAAAAAACGCTCTCTTTAAACTACCTGGCTTTGGCTTGTGCGGGACATCCTTTGGCATCACTATCCCGGTTGGACTTGACTTCATCATACGACAAAATCGAGCTAGGTGACCTTCTCTTCCGTAATTAAAACACGCTTTGGATTGTTGCGTCACATTTGACGGATGTGTCCCTCTTGTCCGCATTTGAAACATAATGACCAGATGGGCGCTTCTTCTTCCTTTGAAACGGGTCTTGCGCCAATTTCTTCACGTCATTGTTGAACCTTCTCTTCTTAAAATGTCCATTCTTATTATCTTAGCCATGATTACCAATAAAAATGGTTACCATTCTTGGCATGATAATATCCCCACGATGGTTATCGTTGTTCAGATGACCGCTGCCACCGATATGATTATTATCGTGTTGTTGGTCGTTGCCTTTTGGTTGTCTTGACTCATTATCGCGCTCCAATAATCGAGCCCTATTCACAACATCTCGAATATAAACAAAGTTTGTGAGAAATGAGGTATTGACGTATATCGGGTTTCAAACCTCGCAAAAACATTCGCGTCATTCGCTCCTCATTATCGATTAAATGAGATGCAAACCGGGACAACTCTGCAAATTTAGCCTCATATTGCGACACGGTCATATTATTTTGCTTCAGCTTGATAAACTCCACCTCCTTCATGTGACAAATACTTTCGGGAAAGTACTTGTCGTTGAACAGCTCTTGGAACTTCTCCCAAGACATCTTGAAGTGCGTCCATGCAGAATACGTTTTATAGATTCCCACCAATGATCTGCTTCTTCACGCAACATAAAGGTGGAAAAAGGAACCTTTTGCTCCTCGGAGCATCCCAAGATATCAAATATCTTGGTGATCTGATTTAACCACGTCTCACTTAAGTGGTTCGGCTTTTCCAAAAACTCCGGTGGTCCCAGCTCCTTGAATTGCTTAATGCGGTGACCAAATCGTGGGTTGCCATTGTTTCCTCCTGCATTATGAATGCAGCCGCCTTTCACCGATGTTGCATGAATTCTAAAAGCTCTTAAACGTATCGTCGTTTAAATCGATTGATCGATGTTGTTGTTTACAGGAGGATTATCGCCATCCTGATGCACATTATCCTGATTATTCATCTGTGGAGACTCAACGGTCTCCTGTGCTCCATTGCTATTCTCAACATTCTCGGATGTCATTTTCAAACACTGCCACAAAACAAGGGTTAATTAATATATCACATATTATCCCTATACTCTAACCGACCAATTAAATATCAAATAAACTTAGGTAGGTCATACTAGCGAAGGAATTCCCCGTCTCTCCCCTCCTAGTTCTTATCTCACATCTCAACCAGGGATCATATCCCTAAGCTTTGATACCAACTGTGACGCCCCCAAAATTAGGTATACATCACCCATCTTGGATCGCCAAATACATGGTACAGAATTCAAATACAACTTACTAATACAACTGTCGTGTACAATATGACAAGATATAAACTGTGAGTTTGAATACAAATACTATCTACTAGAGATTATACAAACTCAAAAGGAGTCCTCATTACAATTATTATCACACTATTTCACAGAATAGTGAGGACTACTAATGCTATCCTTCGGACCATCACTCCGCTCCTCGACTCGTCCCAAATATATTCTTATTTCAAGAAAAAATGAAGAAAGTGGAGAGCTCAATTAGCCCAATGAAAATATTATGACTAAGATAATGCGAATAAATTATCATTAGCCTCCAACAATGTTAAACCGATAAAATACAATAGACATCAAGTTTAAGCTGCGGTGAACAAGCAATCCATTAAAAGAGTCAAGTAAAGAATAGAATCTACTATCTTTTATGATTTAAAAAGTTTTTCATCACTTTTATCCACGAGACTCATTTCAATAAATAATCCACATCATTAAATCATCCTGCACTACACGAGCCGAAGGATATTCTTTAGTATCACGACCACGAATTATCCATGCCTTCATGAGCCAAAGATAATCGTGTTTTCATCAACTGGTCCCGATCATGCCATAAAATAATTCATCTTTGCTCCCTCGGCCAAGAAGAATCCATAGCCATAATCATACCAAAAGCGTCCATCAATACACTACGGGCAATGAGGGACTTTTAATTTTCACATCATTTTGTAACATTACGATTATGATTATACCGAATAATCCTCGGTCATAATCATACCAAGTCCATCTATGCACTACAGCCACGATGACTTTTAACATAACATAAACATGAGGATGATGACAATGATATAAGAATTTAATAAAACAAGTTCAAGAATTAATTTATCCGAGGCGATAACGTTCAAATTGTCAACATGATCTTTGCTTTGTAGAGTAAAATTCAAGAATGCTCGAAAGAATATTTTCATGAAAAGATCTTTGGATGAAGCGCAAATATCAAGGATATTCCACTAATTTCATGGAGTATGAAGTCAAAACTTTAACCAACCGAGTGTAATAAAGAATGGAATAACAAAAGAAATCACCATGTATGCGATGATTGCATGACGAAGAGTTATTCCAATAGAATAATAATAACGGAACCCGGTCGGTGAAATTCACAATCGGCACGATGTTCCAACAGAATAATAAATGCTGGAATAATAAATGATGGAACCAATCCGAAGCGATATACAGATGATGGATATTAAAATGAGAATAATAAAGACGGAATAATAAAAATGGAACCGAATTAGTCCCACAGATAAGCACAGACGGATATTAAAAGAATAATAAAGATGAGATAATAGAAGAATGTCACCAAGTATAGGGTAGCACAGATATCTGAGTTATTCAAATGAAACAATAAAGAAATGGAATAATGAAGTTCTATTCTTGAATACAAAAGAATAATATCCCTACCGTAAAATAATACTTGATATAAGAGTAGTGAAGTAGCGAGAAAACTTTTCTTCTATCTCTCTATAGTCTCTCTCTATAGTTTCTCTCTCAGAGAGTTCAATTGAATTAAGTAAGAAAATAATGAAGGAATGAGCTTCTATTTATAGGAAAATGGAATGCATAAGAACTAATCCATGAACAGTTCGATTGATTTACTTTAATCGACGGCCCATATTTAAAGAAAAATCTTTTAAATAAAATATAATATATTCTATTTATATAAAAGATTTTTACTATCTGAAACACTATGCGTAATAAAATATAATATATTCTATTTATAGAATAACTTTAATAAAGTATTTTGTTTTATATAAAAGATTTTTTATATAAAAACACTATGCGTAATAGAATATAATATATTCTATTTATAGAATAACTTTAATAAAGTATTACATTTTATATTAAAAGATGTTTCTATTTTATTACGTTAATAATACTGAATAAAACAAAACTTCTAAATCAACAATAATTGAATCAAATAATGTGAGATACTATGTCAAATGACTATTGTAGTAATAATTGAACAAAATTGGTGACTTCTCACATAAGTATCAATAATCAATACTGAGTGTCTTCTTATGCAACAACGCGTATTCTTTGTTCTTACTACTGAAAGTAGTTCAACAATGATCAACGCTAAAACTTAAAATCGTTATTTTCAATAAAATATTTTTGTCGTTTTCTCGATCAGAATGAATAATTCCGTTAATAGGGTCCACCAATGATTGTCTTGCCGTCGTCTGAATATTTCACATTTAAAACGAATATTCCCCGACCGATCGAATATAATATGACAACTTGCATACTTTGCAAAATTTATAAATATTACCCACAACTATAACATTATCTCAAATTCACACCATAATATAAAAAAAATTATTTCGAGAAAATTAATTCTTTATTCATAAAATCTGGGGTTTCACATCATTTACTACACATGTGGGGCCCACCAAAATGAAAAACATGTTTTTATCATTTAATGCAACAAAATCAATTCAGACCCAATTCAAGAGTATATATGTGTTAATAAGTATGGTGGAGCCTGAACCTAGTAGATTAATCTTTTAGGTAAGAAGGTGGTCTAACATACTTAATTATTGGGTTAGTCTACACATGTGTGTGATAAATTGAAGTGAGAGATGAATCGTTCAATTCCCCTACAACTTTTACTTCTTATTCATTTTTGTAGTGTCCTTCATATTTATAGTTTGTCAAACACAAATATTTTGACCTTCATATTCAAGTCAGTATTCTCATTTAGACAAGTGTATTTCTGTTTTTTAGGTGAAGTGTGTTTCTCTCTTATTTGAGACTTGTTTGTGAGTGTTTATTTATTCCTTTTTAGTGAGGTTTGATTCGTTTATTTGGTTCATGATGTTATAAAAAGAATAATATACTAATTAAGAGATTATATTGTATTCCACAAAAAAGTGGAGCTTTAAAAGTCAGCATTGACATATATAGGCACTTGGAATATTTTAACTATAACATTTTATAGTTATGTTTTGTGATAATTTGCTGTTTGGAAATTCAATTTTAAGTTTCAAAAATTAAAATTGAAAGCAGTTATGTAGATAGGTATTAGAGGCTACATTTTTGAAAAAATGTGTAATAAGTTGGGTCATTTTATAATTTATATAAGATTGATAAGTTTCACAAGTGTAAGTTTATCGCCCTAGAAAGAATATTTATAATTTTATAGAATTCAATGTAATGGAATTGACTTTTTTTTGGTTACTAAACAGATTTCTCGTCCTCTAGATCTTAGTCTATAAAGTATTTAGTTTTTCAAATCTTGATCCTGATTTAGTATAATTTATTGGATCAAAGTTCCAGCTCATTTAGTATGAGAAAAATGTATAAATCCTGTAATTGTTCTATTCAGTATCCCCACTCGAAATACAATTATTAGAGGCGTATTGTTTTCCAGTAGCATCACAAAACATTTAATTATGAAAAGAAATTAAGGCCCCCGACCTTTTGGAGTTGAAGTTTTGATTAATCTTGCTGCTACCTACCTACCTCCATTTTCAAGATCAGTTTCATTCTGCAAACTGGGGCGTGAAACTGAACGTGAGTGACTACGGCTAAGAGAAACACCCCTCGCCAATTGTTTGAAGCTGAGTTGTCGAGAGAGGGAAGGATTTCGGATATTTGTTCCGTCCGGAGGGCTTTGATTTTTCTCTTCTTCTTCTTCTTCTTCTTCTTCGATAATGATGCCTTCTTTATAAGTTATGTCAGTCGAGCCGTCTTGTGCTACCATAATTGTTGATGATTTAGATGGCGTGGTCGAGTTCCTGTAAATAAAATATACCAGAAGCTGGATGGTGCCTAAAAAAATTCCGACCCCATTTGGTACCTGAAATATTAATTAATAAAAGAATGAATGATCAACTGAGAGTAATACATGTTAGGTCTAGTTACGTACATAACATTATGGAAAAAACTTACTAAGATGTAGAAATCACTGAGGAGCAGTGCGAAAACCAGCCAAACTATCCCATTGAGCCAAAGAGTGAATATGAGGAAAACTGGCATGTACTCTGCTGTCTTTGTTTGTATTACTGTTTTCTGCACAAATTAAATCAACGGAAATTATATTCACCGAAAAATACAAGAAATAAATGATTGATTTCATTAGTAAACTATATATATATATATATATATAGATAGATAGATAGCTTACGTACGTACCACAACTGTTAGAGGTGATGCATACATAATTACAGTGAATGTTGCACACAATATACCAACAAAGGTACGTCGAGAACCTTGGTGGAATGCAACCATGGTAACAGCCATTACAGCTCCGAAAAAGATCATGTCTATTATTATGAAACCACTATATTTAACCTGAAAGAACCAAAGAAAGAAATTTCATGATCACCATATATATATATATATATTTATATGGATCACTGATTATATATTTACCTTTTTATCTTTGGGATAATAGAGGAGTAACAAAGCAAGATAGATGACTTGTGATACCACACCAATGGCATTCACTGTAACAACCAGCACACCATCATCCGGGTCAAGAACTCCATAGAAAGTCCATAAACAGCAGCTCAATAGGGAAGTTACATATGGAGATCCGTCATAGTGCTCTGCCGATTTCTTCCTCACAATCTCCCTGAACTGCCCTCTGTAACACCCAAATATTTCATTGTTAGCTTACAACAAATTAAAGTTTGGATAAGACATGAACATAACATATTAAGTATATTAAGTTTTATTTCTGCCCCTATCCCTATATTTATATAACAAAAAATGCAGTTGTCTATGCTGCCCTATGAATAGATCTGCCCCTACACACAAAGCATGCATAGATTGCCTTGATTTTTTTTCATTAAAAAAGAAAGAAAGAAAGAAAAACGTAGGCAATTATTTTGGATGATTATATATATATATACAGTTCTTGATTTCAGACATTTCAAAATAAATTGTCTATAGAAACAAGTTACATTTTATATAGGTGGGGTAACATTTTAGATGACATTTGTTATCAAATACTATACAAATACACCTTGTTTCTATAAACTACTCAAATTATACAGTGTCCATTTTGATTTTTTTTTTTTTGTAGAATAGATAAAGTAATACTTACACCGGAGCGACATAACTAATAACAGAGACCACATTTCCTGCAAAAACAAATAGTTGCATTAATTTTCAAGAATTGATCATCGATCAAGAAACCATAATATAATAAGCTAAATATATAAAGAAAATGCTTAATTAATATGTACAAGATAAGAAATCAAGAGATTTATTTAACCTATAATGCCCACGATAAAGTCTATGGCAACCATTTTATGGAGTCTGGATTTCTAGGAATGGTTTGAAGAAATGTGGAGGTGAAGGCCAACTCTAGCAATGGTTGAGACTTGAGATAGTAATATTTAAGGCAAGCTGTTTTTATAGGTTTCCTTGATGGTTTGGGAGAGTTTAATTTTTTACAAAATTTCCTTATTATTCTATATTAAGTTGTTCTTAAAATGTTCTTTATTTTGGGCCTTTTTTAATTGGCTATCATATTATTTTTGTCTTTCATTTAAAAATAATTTGCTGTACTAACATTTTCTTATGATACAAAGAAAAGTAACAGATGTTTGAAAATTGTTAAACACTTTCCTGCTCATTATTTGTACACTTTCTGTGATGTAGTTAAATCAGGGTATCCCTGCATGGTGGCCCCATTTGTTGGCGAGTATAATATAATTTATAATTTAGTATAACATTACCCATTATAATATTACCATTATAATATTAAAAATGGTGTAAATAAGTCAAATCGAAACGAACACAAAACTGTTCGAATTCGACTCGAAATGTTAAATTCATACTCGAATTCGAATTGTATTAGAAAAATTATACTAGACTCGACTCGAATATTTATTACTCGAATTCGACTCGCGAATTTCAAATTCAAGCTCGAATTCGATTCTCCACATAATAACTAATTTTATGATAAATATAATTATAAAATAAATTTATTATTTTATTTAGAAATGAGAAAATATATTTACTATATTACACTTTACAAATATAATCAATTAAAATTAACAAAATAAAATAATAATTAATTATCCTAATTTGATTTAAATTTGTATATATTATAAGAGAATGTATCGAACATCTAATCGAATCTGTATCAATCGAGTATGTATCTAATAACAATAAAAAAAATCAAGTAATTTGAATTTTAAACAAGTCGAGTATAAATTTGCTCAGATCCTACTCATATTTTTATTCGAACAATTTTTAATGTTCAGATTTGAATCACATTATTAATGAATTCAAGTCTCGCTCATATTTTTTCAAGTCGAGCCTGAATCGAGCCCGAACCAGCCAAATTTTTTTTTTAGTTGAGTCAAATTACTAAATTACACCCACAAAAAATATATTACATCACACACACACACACACACACACACACACACACACACACACACACACACACATATATATATATATATATATACAGAGAGGATCATGTCCGGACTCCCGGACATGCTTAAAATACGGACCCAATTTTTTTTTTTTTTTTTTTTTAAAACAACTAATTTTTTTTATAATATTTTATGGAACTGAAATTTTTTCATAATACAATGTTTTGGGCGTGTTTTGAATACCTATAGTGGTGGTACAGTCTGCACATACTACATACATGTTTTGTTATATGTATTCAAATCACACCCAAAACACTGTATTATGTAAAAATTCAAGTTTCATAATTATTTATTTATTTATTTTTATTTGTTTTAAAAAAAACAAAAAAAAAGGTCCGGATTTTAAACATGTCCGGGAGTCCGGACAGGATCCCTTCCCTATATATATATATATATATAGAGTCCGGATTAGGTCCGGACTCCCGAACCGAACCAAAATCCGGACTTTTTTTTTTTAAAACAACTAAAAAAATAAAATAAATAATTATGGAATTGAATTTTTTTTCATAATACAGTATTTTGGGTGTGATTTGGGTACGTATAACAAAATATGGTGGTATAGTCTGTGCAGACTGTACCACCATTTTTTGATATAGGTATTCAAATCACGTCCAAAACATTGTATTATGGAAAAATTTCAGTTCCATAATTTTTTATTTTATTTTTTTTAGTTGTTTTAAAAAAAAAAAAAAAAAAAGGTCCGAATTTTCTCCCGTCCGGAAGGTCCTAACCTGATCCAACTTTTATATATATATATATTAGTGGGGTCAATTAACTCCACAATCGTACACCTAATTTCGCTAACAGGTGAATGATATTGGTAAAATAAAAATAATATTGTTAAAACAAATAAATATTTAACCATATTTTTACAGATGTTTTAACACCTAATATCTTAAGTGACACTTCTTATTTTGATAAAATATTTTTTTGATTTTAAAATATCAACCAATAATAATTTCTTATTATAAAGTTGATTAAATTTGTAAGTGTTTTTTAGTTATTTTGTGTCACGTCATATGCTAAATAAAAAAAATATTATTTCAATTGTAATTATATTTCATCCGCTCTCTATCATCTCATTTTTCTTTTCGCATTATTTATTATTCACTCCCTCCCACTTTAAAACTCTTTATCTAAATAATATCAAATTTAACATTATAATAATTAATCAATTTATTTTATGTGAATTATTTTTATTTTATTACATCTCTGATTTTTTTAAAAAATTACTGTTTATTTAGTCAAAGAAATAAATTTTTCAAGTGGTTTTATCTTCATCTTTTGTTTTACAATTTGGCATATATCTATTTTGTGTTAATTTAAATTAAATTTTTTAATAATTGTAGCCAGGTGTACGATTTCAACGTATGGTCCATCACGAGCAATAGAGCTCCGCATCATAGAATTAGTAGTAAACCAGTAAAATCCTCTAAACCCTAACACCTCTTTCTGTCATTTGGGCTAGAAGCCTAAAATCTCAGAGCCGAACAGTCCGTCCCCTTCATCCATTTTCCTCAGCAGTAGCGGCGGAACCCACACACTCACTCATGGTAATCTCTATCTATATCAATTTATATATATATATATAAATTTTTTTTTTCCTGTGTATTTTCTTTGTAAAATACTTTTGATTTCCATGAGCGCAGGGGATAGATCTAGTTGCCGGAGGGAAGAGCAAGAAAACTAAACGCAATGCTCCTAGGTCTGATGATATTTACCTCAAGCTTCTCGTTAAGGTTTGATTTTGCCTCTCTCTTTCTTTGCATATCGAAATATGCTTGTATCTTTATGTATTGGGTCGTGATATTTTTTTATCTTTTACGTTGGATACATTTTAGTAGGCTTATTATTAATCCAGTGAAAGTCATCCTGGTAAAATTCCTCATACTATATCCATTTTAACCTTTAAGACCGGATCGGTCCAAATGGGTCGATTCCGTTAAATATTTTAATATCTCACATTACTTTGACTTGATGATGAAAAGCATGATGGTTGACCAAAGTTCCGCCACGCATTAATGTGGATGAGATCATAGCCTACCGTAGAGAAAAATGAAGCCGCCAAAAGCGTTGGATAAACTATATACGATCGGCAGAGCCAATCGATCGAGAGGGTGTGTCGGTGGTAGTGGGTGACACAAGAATCCAAAGTGAGAGATAGTATAACCTAGCAAGGAAGCCTTCATGAATAGGTACGTTCTCATACACTTTAAGATTCATTTTCTCTCACATACACAAAAAAATAATTATTATCTCTCTCTAGACACTAGACAGTACATTCCTCCACCGTTAACCTTGTGAACACATACTAATTCTCACGCTGAGCTATCCTCGACGGGGAACCGCCGTCCAAGCTTGTGGTGTTTACCGTAGGATCGGGGACGTCTTACGTGATTGGAACGTGGCGGAAGATCTCAAGGCGTTAACATCATGCGCTAAGGAGGGCTTTTGAGTTCTAGTGTCATTAAATTTTCAATCACAAATCATTTAAACATACTTGGAAGATGGCGAGGAGTAGGGATGAATACGCCGGTAAGGGCAAAGCGATGATCAAGTAGCTAACTCACCGCTGCCTCGTGTTTGATGAAGGATCGTTTGGGTCCTTCTAAAAGTGCTCACGAGAAAGACGTCCTCTAAGCATAATTCAGAGATCTCCGTCAAGAAAGATTCATGGTGTGAAATGACGAAGATCGGTCTTGATGCGGATAAAGAGCGAGATCATGGTCGAGGGCGGATGGAAGGCTCACCACCAAGACTTATCATAAAGTGGTCGGAAGATAGAGCCGCCAAGTTGGTGAAGATGGGCGACGAAGCGAGATAGAGCCATGGAGGTCTGTTAAAGCAAGAGAGGATATAAGCGAACGGATGCTTGGGTGGCGGAATTACGGACGAAGCATCTAGCTACGTGATCAACCGAAGGACGAAAGTGGGCATAAGGAGGAGTCGCGACGAAAGGGTAGGGAGCCGGTTGTTCACGCATGTTTAAGGGATCGTTCTCAAGTAGGAGGAGATCGAGGAGCGAGAACTCCGTGGCCTCAAGAAGGCAATAATGGTGATTACTCTCGGCAAGATCGAGATGATTATCGGCAAAGGAGCGGTCGAGGGAGGTCGTACCCAAGTCGGGTAATGGACTATTAACGTGATCATTCTCATCATAAGGAAAGAGTTGTGTACCAAAGCGGATCAAGAAGTCCTCTCCAGGCGGAGGGATCGGCGGGGAGGAGGTCAATCCTCTCGAGAGACATAATGTTGTTCACGAGAAGAGGTTTCCCCGACTTGAAGGCGTTGATTTTACGGTAAAGGAGCCGAAAGAGTTCGAAGCAATCGGGCCGAGGTCCAATGGTGAAGGACGCCCGGAAAAGAAAGCATCCCTTTTTCTCGGATATTCTCAAGGAAAAGCGATATCACTAAAATATTGCCTCGCATGGAAAGTTACGATGGAACCGGATCCTGATGACCACATAGCCTGACGTTCGATTTCCGGCTAATGGACTATTACGACTTCACCGATCTTGCCAAGTGCCACACCTTTATTACGGCTACCGAGAAAGGATGCGAGATGTTGGTTGGGAACTTTGCCTTCCGGATTCAATATCCTCTTTGACCGAACTTTGTGATAAATTCCATGCTCTGTTTTGGGAGTAATCGGAGAAGAGGAAAGCTTCTACGGGTTCTTTGCACAGTATGATCGACAATTTACCAAATGAATCTTTGGGCCAATATGTAAAGAGGTTCAGAGAAGTCGCCGATTCAAGTGTCCCAACCTTAATGATCTCCAGCTGGGGTTTATTCCGAAATCAATTTGGATTTGGTGAAGTCCGAGAAGTTGGTGAAGAAGTTGATGTTTCATCATCCGAAGAGCTTGGCCGAAGCCTTTGACAAGGCAGAAGGCTATATTGTTGTGGAAGAAGCCATGAACAGCCTGAAACATCCTCCCTCGGACCAGTTGAAAGAGTTAATAATTCCCAAGCCCGAAGTCGATCAGAGGAAAATGGGGGGATATAATGATCGGCCGGAAGGCAATTCGAAGAAGTACATAATTCTGGCGGCGAAGGAAGCGATCGTCCCCCTGCTCCAAATTTCAAGGTGAATAAGGTATACACAAACCAACATGATAGATCTGTGATTCGGATCAAATCAAATCAACCTTTCTTGAGCCACCCGTGATAACTACCGAGCAGGCGAGGTAACTCTCGTAAGTATTGTGGCTATCATTAAGTTGCAGGCCACGACACTAACGAGTGTTGCAATTTGAAAGACTTTGTGGAGAGGAAGATTAAAGATGGCTTGTTGGTACAGTATGTGGTCGCGAATGATCAGCAGACTAGTAACCGCTTTATTCGAACAATTAAGATGGCTCGATCTATCGCCTCAAGGCATGTCATCGATGTGATAACCGGTGGGTCCGTAGGGAAGTTGATCGGGAAGAAAGAAGGGCTTACACGATTCGGATCGACTGGTATGACAGATGCTCCTCCTCAAGGTCGATGAGAACATTTCCGTGGACCGTCATATCATTTATCGACGCCGATTATCCTTCTGAGCCCATTGAACCACATGAGGGGCCTTGGTGATCACAAAGACTGATGGGCACGGTGGGCATGAAGCGTGATGATAAACAATGGATCTTGATGGATATTTTATACGCCCACGCCTACTGCTCGGGGATGCATCTTGATGGGCGTAAAATGGAGGCTCGGCAGGAGGCTCCTTTATGCGGCCCAAAGAACGATCCGGTCAAAGTTGCGAGGTACTATCGAACTCCAGCTTATCTTGACACACAAGACCCCAAAGAAGTCGAAATAATATGCAAATTCTATGTTGTGCCGACGTTGATTCAAATTATAACGCTATCTTGGAAGACCTACCTTAATCGCTCTCCAAGCGTGACCTCCATCCCTCATTTCAAAATCAAGTTCCCACTACTCATGGGTAGGAGAGGTGGCGGGGACTTGGATCTAACCCGACGATAATCTTAAATGTCATTATTTCCTCCGGTGAAGTGCAATAAATGAAATGCATAAACGATGGCGATTGAGATCGAGCCCTTTACTGAAAGTAGTTCCAACCGAGAATAGTGATTCCCGCAGGAGGACGGAGGAGGTCGAAGTTGATCATCTAAAGCTAAGACAAGGCCGTGAAGATCGGTTGGGTCTCTGAAGAACCTCTTCTGACAAACCTCATAGAACTCTTACGCTGCTTATCACGGATATTTTTGCATGGAACCAAAGGACATGCCCGAGTTAAGCGGGAAGATAGCGAGCACAGCCTGAATGTAGATCCCACGAAGAAGCCAGCTCGGCAGAAAAGACGGATCTTTGCACCCGAGCGACAAAAAATCATTGATGAGGAGATCACAAAGCTGTTGGCTGCCGACTTCCTCTATGAGATTGATTATCCCGTGGATGGCGAATGTGGTGTTGAAAGCGTAGCGAGAATGGAAAATGGCGGGTTTGCATCGACTACACCGACCTCAATAAAGCTTGTCCGAAGGACTTTATCCTTTGCCCCATATTGATCAAATTTCATCGATGCCACTTGTGGTATGCATTACTAAGCTTTATGGATGCTTTTTCAGTTATCACCAAATATCCATGCCAGAAAAGAGGACATCCCAAAGACCGTTTATTACACACCGTTCGGCATGCGCTTTCTGAAGATGACTTTTTTGGCCTTATAAATCTGGAGCCACTTACCGGGAGAATGATGAACTTCATCTTGACGGGCATCTGGGAAGGAATATGGAGGTATACGTCGATGACATGATTGTGAAAAGCATGCAAGTTCGTAATCATTTGGACGATCTAGAGGAGTGCTTTCATCAGTCAGTCCATCATTGTCAATCGAGACTTAATCTTGCCAATTATCGAGTCGATCGAAAGGGCATTGAGGCCAATCCGGGAGAAGATCCGAGGCCATTCTTAATACGAAGACTCTCGATCGCTTCAAGGACGTCCCAACGTCCCCGACCGCGGGATTGCGGCGTTAAGGAGGTTCGTCGCCAAATCTGCAGAGAGGTGCCTTCCTTTCTTTGATATCAAAAGGGTCAAGAATGCGAAGACGTTCCAGTGGACTTCAGAGTGAAGACGCCTTCCGCATAAAGGCGATCTTTCTTTGGCTCTTTATTGGTGAAACCCATTCCAAAGAGACCTTATATCCGTACCTTTCGCAGCAAGTTCATTAGCGGTTGGAGTAGTACTGGTTCGGGAGGTCAGTGGAAAGCAGCATCCGGTCTATTATGTCAGTCACGTCCTGCGAGATGCTGAAATCAGGTATCCAAATATCGAGAAATTTGCCTTCGTCTTGATAATTGCTAGTAGAAAGCTTCGGCAGTATTTTCAAGGTCGGCTCCTGGTCGTCTACACGGATCAGCCATTGAAGAAGGTGATGGGCAAGCCAGAAGTTTCAGGAAGATTAGCGGCATGGACAACGGAGTTGTCACAGTTTTTCATCGAATACCATCCACGAACCGCTATCAAAGGTCAAGCTTTGGCCGATTTCATGGTAGAATGTTCGTTCAATCAAGCAGATGCCGAAGTTACCTAAGTTTAATCGTCCGATCGAAAGCGATTCATGATTCTTCAAGAAGTTTAAATGTATCTCTAATTTTGGAAGTAGAGGGAGTACACATAAATATGTTTATGTACATGAGTATATGATCTTTGTACGAATACTTCCTCTGTCCCCAAATGTCTCATTGGGCTTGTTTACAGTTGTCATTGTATTTTAATAACACACTTAATACAATAGTTTATAATTTCTTTTGATAATTTTTTTCCCAATCAGAAAATTTGGTCACAAGTTTAAAATCAAAGACAAAGTTTGCCTTAAAAAGTTGATGGGGCTCTCATTTTAGGATGGAGTGGAATTCATTGAATTCCTTGGTGTTGATGGAGAATTTTTTTTTTAATGCAGCCCAATTATTTGAAAGTGGGAAGCATTTATGAATTCTTTGTACGTGGACATGAGATTTATATATGTAATTGTATTAATTTGTCATCAGTTGTACCGATTTCTGGTGAGGAGAACTGGAAGCAAGTTTAATGCAGTGATACTGAAGCGTATGTTTATGAGCAAGATCAACAAGCCTGCTCTTTCTCTCTCTAGATTGGTCCGCTATATGGAAGGAAAGGTCAGTTACAGTTAGTTACCCTTCTCTATTTATAACATTGTAACTTGTGCAATTGTTTAAAGCAAGTGGTTTGATTCATAGGATGGGAAAATTGCTGTGGTTGTGGGCACTGTGACCGACGATATTAGGGTTTATGAAGTGCCAGCATTGAAGGTGACTGCCCTGAGGTTCACTGAAACTGCCAGGGCAAGGATTGAGAAGGCAGGTGGAGAGTGCTTGACCTTTGATCAGCTAGCTCTAAGAGCTCCACTAGGACAGAACACGGTAATTCTTTGTATTCCATTATTTGATTCTTGTCCTACTAAAAGCTATTAATCTATGTAAATTCATTCACTTGCCAAGAAACCGAATATGTTTTCAACCTTAAGATATTAGTGAATATTAATCCAGTGTTGCAACCTTGTAGTTGAGGAACTACTCGTTTATTTTTGTTCGTATGTAAATTTAGTCCGATTATATATGATTCCATAATGTATTTTTAATCTATTGATATGAACGAGTAATATTTGACATTTTTAAAACTACTTCATTGCGTCGCATATGTCAAATGCATGTTGGGTCTACCAAAAAAGGTATATCAACAACATTTACCCTTTTCAATTGTTTAGTAAGCCAGGAATTCTAAGGCCGAGTGTCTTGCACATTGAGTGCAAGAACAATTGCCTTGTACATTAAGGTGCCATTTGGTATATACGAGCCATTACTAGTCAGTAGTGGCAGTTTTGCAAAATGACTAAATTAATTTTTCTGGCATCACTATCATTGGATCAATATTTTTCTGGCATCATTATGATCATTAATGTTATCATCATCATTCTCGGTGTAGTGATTTTTTTGCCATTTTGATTTTCTCTTGCATCTGTTTAGCGTTTACTAATATACTTCTGCTTTATCAAATCTTTGTAATCACATATTAATGATTCTTGACTAGTGAGTTTTTTTCAGAAGGATGAATTCTTAAATATTCTTGTGTCCACTTTTTAAAGTTTCTTAGTAGCAGTCATAACATGTATATAGGCATGACAGATGATTACAATAAAAGAAATTTGTTTATTGTTGAAATTTTACTTCTCAATTGATGGTTTCAAGAGTCATTCGACTTGGGTTTGGAGAAGTAGTTTCAGCTTAGGGCGCTGTTCAGAATTTTTAAAGTTGTATGAGTCAGTACCAACATAATGACTATAACCAATTGTCGTGGTTTGGTGCATTGTGTCCATAAGGAAGTTGTACATCCCAATTTGATTGTGGCAACATCGATTACACATGTTTTTTGGCATTTTTTAAGAGTTTTGTTATGTATTGCGATAAATTTAAGCTGAATTACAATTGTGAAACTTATCAATACATAAGATTGGTATGAATTATAGGAGGGCTTCAGTTATTACACATCTCTCCAAAAATATTATCACTAATACTTATCCACGTACCTGACATTGACAATCAAAAGTCGATATAAAACATTCACAATATATATCATTACTGTTTTTTTAATTCAAGCCACTGTCGAGATTAGATAAAATTTGTACATCTCAGTCCGTACTGGTAGAAGGAAGTTATCTGTTTTCGAGAAGTTTACCAACTCAGATAAGTAAGGGTTGATATGTCAATGCAACATCGTAGTAGATATTAAATTGGTGAGGTCGTTGGAAATTCATCAAATGCCATAGATTTATTCGTTCTCTTCATACTATTTTCATTTGTGCCTTGAGAATAACCGATTAAGTGTTGTTAAAGTTACCAAACTATGCAGACTAATCTCTAACTAGATGTATTTTCTTGCCATTCTTAAAAAAGGCTTTCTTTGGCTGATAAATACATGATGTGATTCTCAGGTTCTCCTTAGAGGTCCCAAGAATGCCCGTGAAGCGGTTAAACATTTTGGCAAGGCTCCTGGTGTACCAGACAGCCATAGCAAACCTTATGTGCGGTCCAAGGGACGGAAATTTGAAAAGGCTAGAGGAAGGAGAAACAGCAGGGGATTTAGGGTTTGAGTTGTTTATCGTGCTTTACTCGTCTTCATTTTATACCTGAAAGATGATCCCCCCGGGGGGAACGCCTGGAATTTTGTTTTCGTATTGTTGGTTTGGATTAATTAGTCTTGGTTTTAGACACAATTAGATTCACCTTTTTACAAACTATTACATATTTAGACTTTTGTTGGACATTAATTGCTTTCTGGGAGATTTATTATAGTAAAGCTTTGGGGTAATTTACTGTTGACCTTGCTTAAGAACTCTAGTTGCTAACATTACTTGTTTACATGTTTTTAGAAATGCTCTAGGCTCTCCAAAGCATTGATTTAGTTTTGAAATCAAAATGTTGACATTTTAGAGTTGGGGCTTTGGGGAATAGAAATCTTGAAATAATTTGTATTTTGTAGTCAAGATGACATTGTAGTTCGATTCAAAGACTGGTATAGCCTAAAATATTTCTAGTTCTCCAAGAATTTCACTATTTAGTTGAGAATGTAATGTTCTCTAATACTTGGGACATGTTGGTTTGCAAAAATTATAATTTCGGGATTATAATTCGTGGGATTTTAATTTTGGAATTATAATACATGACATTATACTTGATTATGTTTGTTTGTAATGATTATATTTGAGATATGAATATTAATCTAAAGTGTTTTGTTTGTTTTTAAATTTAGACTTGGGGATTATAAAATGACTTAATAGTCTCGAGAATATTGAAATTATAATTCTAAGATTAATAGTTTTAAGATTATATTATAATCCTTGTAAACAAACATAATCTTAGGTTATGTTTCTTTAATCCATGAGATTATAATCTTAAGACTATTAATTCTAGGATTTAATAGTCTTAGTCACATGTTTGTATTTTATAGGATTATTCATGCGATAACTTAAAATAATCTCATGTTATGTTTGTTTTTTACAAGTTTAATTAAATGATTGAATAAAAAATATCATTTGGACTATTATACCTTTATCAATAATAACATTTTAAACTGTAATTTAAACTTTTTTATACATTAAAAAGGCACCTATAAATAAATAAAAAATTATTTAAACATATCACATGGAAAAATTATTTTAAGAAAGAGATAATTATGGTGAAACTTGTCATGAAAAAATTATTTTAAAAAACAAATGAATCGAGAATCATAAGAATCATTTCTATATATATTGATAATTTCATATTTAATATCTTCCAACATAAGGATGAGTATATTTGAAATCAATTTATATATTTTAAAATCTTATTAGAATATTAATTTAATACGGACTTAAATGGATACAAAATCTTATATAAAATGAGTTAATAAAAAATAAACTCACATATTATTATTTTATTTTATCAAATTTAAATTTACAATAGTCATAATTAAATATGGGATGTAAAATTAATTAGTCTTATAAATTATTAATTTGATAATGTTAAAATAATGAAATTAAGAAAATCGTGTCATTTTATATACTATCATTGTTCATGTCCTCAAAATACTATTGAAATGGTTAAACATTAAATAATTTAAATGACTTGATTGTATTACCAAATCAAATTAAATTAATTAATTTTAACTTTTTGATTTTGTAAAGTAATTTTACTAGAGAAGAAGGGTTTAAGGTACCGTTAAAACCCTTGCATATTTTTGATGTTACCTTTGAAGCCGGAACCCGTGCATATTTTTATGAGGTACAAAGTTAGAGATTTTATATTTGTTAAATAACATGCCATTAAAATCTATAATAAAATTTACTTTATAATATAATCAATTACAAATAATTTATCCAAATAAAAAAAAATCAAAAATTTAGGACCCCTACATTATTACATATTATGACGTGGGAGAAAACATAGGATTTAAATATAATTTTTTATTATTAATTTGATATTTTATAATTAATACGATTCATTTAATTTTTATAAAAATTACGTATTATAATTATCATTTAAAATTAAATTATAATTATATTAATTTTAAATTTTAAAATATATTATTTGAGTTGTCAAAAAATGTTAGCAAATGTCATCCAATATCATTGGAGCACAATTCCACTGAATCAAAAAGGATATGGAGATGGCTCAAGCAGAGAGGATTTACAATTTACGCACAGATAAAATCCTGGAAATCATTTAAAAACATTCCCAAGAAGAACTAAGTGCGATCAAAACACACCAAATACCAAATATATATATATATATATATATATATATATATATATATATATATATATATAAATTTGGCTATAGTTGATAAACCCTAAAATGAGTAGAGAGAGAGAGAGGAGAGAGAAAGTGAAGGGTTATTATTATTATTATACATTTTTGATACACACCTCATTAAAAATTATAAAACCTATAATGAATAATATTTTTATAGATAATTTATAATATTCATTATTGTATTGTATTCTAGAAATGTGATTTTTACTGAAATTAAATTTGTTTATAATGAATAGGGCAACTTTGTTGTTTTTGTTAAAATAATTATTTTAAAGCCACTTTAATTAATGAATTATAGTCTTTTCGTTTTTGTCAAAGTGATGTAGGGGTGCTCAAATCAATTCAGTTAAACCAAATTAAGAACTAACTTTTCAATTTGCTGAGAAGTTTTCAGGAAAATAAAAAATATTTTATTTCAAAACTTAGGTTTTTTTAATATTTTCATGTCACTTGTTCAAGTTCAATTTGTTCACAAATTTTGTGTTTTTGAATAATATTATTTTTCTTCCAAAATGTTTTCTTTGAAAGCCACATTTTTTTAAAAAATACAATATAATTTCATAATTAAGTACATCATCACAATATACAATATCAAGAAAGGAATTGTTAAATCCACAACAAAAATTGTTATTTTCTTGCAGAAAAAGTATAACATTATAGATCCTATAGCTTCCTCCTCATCTTACTTTTACTTTTACCGTTATTATTATTCTTGTTGTTGTTGTTGTTGTTTATTTATTTTTATTATTATTATTATTATTATTATTATTATTATTGTTGTTGTTATTGTTTTGTCCTTTTCATTCCCAAACTTTCGTTGTAAAAATAACAAAAAATATTGTGAATTTAACAATTACCTATCAAGAACCAATCAAACCTCATTAAAGGAGGAGAAAGAAATAATCTCACAACAAAACAAACCTTAGTAAAGAAGAAAGAATACCTACATGCCACAAATTATCTACCTCTCCATCTGCTACCACCTTCATCAAATTCAGAAGAAAAACCTAGAACCACACAATTTTCTAGTTCAGCAGCTTGTCCATATTATAATGTGTTTTATGATTATAAGCAGACTGTCCAAATGACATTTAGAGAATTAAAAAATTATTGAAAAGCATCAACTATATTATCAATTGTCTATAATATTCTTCATCTCACATTATCTCATAAATATGGATCAAAAAATTAAATGGAGTAATAAGGGACAATTTTGGAAAAATAGTGATCAATTCTCCTAAATAACCACAAACGACAAATAATTAGAAATAACAAAAAAAATCTGAAACGACCTACATATAAGAATGTAGGGAGTACCATACAAGAAAACTTGCAGGCTTAAATTCTATCAAACGCATTGTAAAGCAGAAAGCTACTGAAGAGATACAACACCCATTTCAACTTCTGGAATAATAAGCTAAACTCTACGAATAGCAAAATATTATACTTGTGAGTAGAAAACACCCAATCAACGAGACGGTGTAAATTGATTTCTTCATGCTTGCGATACTGGATACTGGATACTTCAATCAGATTGGATGTAATCAATCATAACTCGCATTCAAGAATTTGAGTAATTCAGTTCGATTATTTTCTGCCAACTTGTCCTCCTTTGATTTATCAAGCTTTAACAGGATCTAAGCAATGACGTCAAAAAGTTAATAATAAACAGTTTGTTATTGCTTATCGTTCGTATCTCTTTTAAACAATTACAAATATCAAGTGCATAAAAAGTTACCTTTTTGCCAGAGACAGCACTGCGACGAGCACCATCATCTTTATCGCGCCCTAAAAACTGGATAATAAGATTGGACCAAAAATTAATTGACAAAAACATAAAAAGAGTGAATTTTTAATAAACAAGTCGGGAGTAAATACCTTAGAAAGTTGTACAGGGCCGCTACTACTTGCATCCTGTTTGTTCTATAGATGGCTCCCATTGACAGGACAAAATCCGACCAAGAAAGAAAATCCAGGCAAACCAATCAAGTGCCCAGTCATCATGCCACAGACCGCAGCTCCAATTTCGAAGCCGTTCCATAAAGAACAGAAAGTACTATAAGCACCTTATATTGGATATAATATATATGCATTTAAAAACAAAAGAAAAATTTACAAAGACCAGGAACAAACACATGAAACGGTCATCACCACCAGCAACGTCAAAAGGAATAACAAATTGTAGTTGGTTGTTCATAAGACTAGCATAAATTCTCAAAGCTCGAACAAATAGCAAGTATATATCTTTATTTCAAGAGACTTTATAGTATCTATAGTACTGAAGTAACTCAACCACTACAAAAAAAAATCAATTAGGTAACATAGCCCACATGGAAGTTAACTAAAAAATCAATTAGGCAACAGAGCATACATGGAAGTTAGCTGAGACCCTGTACCAGTCTTTCTTTCATTAACTCACCGTTAGGTATGGCAAAACCATAAAGGGATGTAAAAGAGCTACCTAAAGGCTGATAGGTTGGATTACCAACTATTAGGCTTACAATTGAAGCCGGCAAGAACTTGGTAGTCCTATCCTAAGCTATTGAGCTTCACTTATAAGCTTAGGCTCCATTAACTTGTCTAGAAAGAGAACTCAAGCTAGCAATCAGAGTATCAACGTTTGTACTATTTCTTCACTCGCAGCAACTCCGTATTAAGAATTACAAAAAATAAATAGAGATTACATGGCCAGGTATGCCTGAAGAACAGGACACATAAAAGCATCTGATTTTCCTTGGTGCTATTGTACTTTTAGAAACAATGTTCAAGAAATACTCTAATTCCACAGAAGCGCTTGAAGTTATTTTTACAGATAAAAGAAACCCATGTATGCTGTTCCAATCCGTCATGACCAGGCTGGCAAGACTCGTGTTGAAGTGGGTATCAAAAGGGTTGCTGGTTTTGTTAGATAAACCCAGAATTACATTTGAATTCAGCTTGTTTCCTTAGGAGTCTAGTTCAGCGAAACAAACACCTAGTAAGGCGAGAGTAATATTCAAAGAACCAAGTCAAATACATAAGAAAGAACACAGGTATAGTAAAAAACAAAGAAAATAAAAATTGATGTATCTCCTTTCTGCCATCCCTCCCACTCATAGCTGATACTAATTACATCTTTAACCAGTTTATATTTGTGCAGTTTCAAAATTGCCAGCGACTAAGCTGCAAAAATTGCATGAAACCTCACAACATTTCAGCTGCAGGATTGATTGTTGAAATTTCACAATTATGCACATAATTTTTGCCAATACCACATCACTTCATATTATGGATGAGCATAGACTTAGCAAAATAACATAGATAGCCTAGAAGGCTAGAACAGACAATAATATGCAAGCAAGAAATCATAAAGAAAATTATTGCCTACCTCTATAACTTTATGCTTATGACGCTTGTGATGATGATGGCTCTTTCGTTTGTCTTTGTCCTTGTTCTGGGAGGGAGATATGCAGAAAAAACACAAGTAAACAAATGATACAGATGATCAAGCAAACCTGATTAGTGACAAAATAGTTCTAACCATTCTAACCAACCACCTTCTTATGTTTGTCGGTCTCTTTTTGTCTCCTAGAATGATTAGAAGTTTCACGTTCACTGTCAGAAGAACTATCACTTCTGCAATTCATAAAGATATAAAGGTAAGCAAGATCTCCCCAAATTCCTTCATCCATATCTAGATGCAACATATAATATCTAAGTTTGAATAAACTCTATCACAGCTAGTTATGCTGATTGGAATCTTTGAACAAACAAGAATTAATATATGCGAATTAGAGTTATAAAAAAAACAAGAAGGTAGGTGCTAGATTGAGAGTTTCAGACAAATCAGACCCCATAGTTTGCTCAACTTCTTCCCACAAAAATCTAATGACATACATCTTTGTATTACTCAAGAGTTTGGACCACAAAGGTAATCAAATAAGGCCCTAAACCTTGTTCCAGCCGATTTCACTTCAAGTACTACCTATGAGATGAAATGACTCGTCACATCCAATTTTCACGTAAAAGCTGTCTTTATTTGCTTTCTCCTTCCAAAAGCATTTGGCAACCCTCACTAGCATTCACCCAATAAATTTTATTATTATTTTTACTTTTTGTTGATCATTATATCAGCCTAGCAACAAACCATAAAGGCTGTAATTCCTTGAATTTAGCTGGCCACCTTGTTCTATAGGTTTAATTCCCTCCAAAAGGCCATCATGCGGAGGTTGCTCAATTTGAATCTAATTTGGTTCAATTCACACATAGACACAACATTCAGCCATCATTCTAGTCAACACAGCAAGAATTCTCATATACTGTAATACTAAATTGAGTTTTCGAGTAGGTATATATGCTAATAATCTTCACATTTCAATTGTAAGAACCCTTTAAAGAGCACATATGAAACCTTCTATCAGTTACTACACTTAAGAAAGTACTTCAATACAACATACCTTCAAATTGTCAAAAGAGTACACTGCATCTTTACTTAAATTACTATTATTTTCTCATTTTTTTTATTTCCATTTCCTTTTCCTGGCTTTTTGGCCCTTTCTTTTCATAGTCAAAATAAGTTGGGGACTATTATATGCAAAAAGCACCAAGCTTCAATCAATTTTCCTTCATCTAAATTGAACCATAAATATGAAAAGTTACCAAATCACAAATTCACAAACTTTCGATATCATAAATAGAAATTTGAAAATAAATTAATAAATAAACAATAATTTTTGTATATGAATGACCTGGAGTCGCCGGAGGATGAAGAAGAAGAGTAAGAATCAGACGAGTGATGCCTCCGACGCCGTTTGGTGTGGGAGCGGCTTTTCTTACGGATCTTGAGAGCGTCTCTGTCTGCGTCTCGAGTGCGACGGCGGAGACGGCGATCTTTGTGACGGGAAGTTGACGAATCGGAGGATGAAGATGAGGAAACCGATGGCGATGAGGCAGCCATTGATAATTTAGGAGAGAGAAAGAGAGCGATTGCGGACGTTCAGAGCTTCTTTGCTTTTGAGCATTAAACTCAGCCGCCTCTAATGTTACGGAGAGAATGCGGCCAAGGGATACGACACCGTATTCAAACTTTCGATGATGGATTTTAGTTTTGGCTAAAATGCAATTTAGTCCTGTGATTAACACCTTTTCACACTTCATCATTCGTTTATTAAAAAGTCGTTATTTAATCATTAATTGTTTAGAAAAATTACAATCTTTCGCTTATGTTAACAATATTTATTAATTGACATTTTTCCCGTTTGTATATGATTTAAAAGGCTTTTTCCCCCCAAAACAATCGCTCCTCTATCACCAACCGTTTTTTGAAGATTTAATTTGTGGCACAACAATTGGTAAAAAAAAAAAAATTAGTCACTGTCAGTTACATTTTATTCTCATTCTTAGGGCGTGTTTAATAAAAATTGAATGAATTTGAATAAGTTGAATCTGAATGAAAAAAATTATTTGCTAATTGATATGTCTGAAACATCTGAATAACATATTTTTATTATTTTACCCATCTAAAAATATTCAACATTGTTGTAATTTTATTTAATATTACTTAATATAATAGTTAATATTAGAAAAAAAAACTCCATTCAGCCAAAAAAATGACACTAAACCATTCAGTCTAAATCGTCTGAATAGCTAACCGATTCAGCCATTCAGTCCTAAATAAACAGCCCCTTAGTGTCTCTTTGGAAAAATTATGCACTGTGGTACGTAGACCTGACAAATGGGCCGGGCCATAACGGCCTAAGTTTTAGTGAGCTGAAAAAGTGAAGCCCAAAGTGTGATAACCTCAAAATAGGTCCATTCCATCCAACCCATTCTGAGTCGCCAAATACATGGTACAGAAAATAACTACAACTTTATTACAACAATTGTCGTGCAAAATACAACAACACATATGCTGTGAGTTTGGATACAAATATATACCAACTGTGACTCATGTCCCAACCGTGAACAGCACCTCACAATGACACCTTACATAAAGGTATAGTCAAAAACTGTTTTAGAAATTAGAATCTTTGGGAAGTGCTCAAGATTATATAGATAGTGCTTTAAATATATATCACTCGAAGTGGATGAAGCACAACCCTGTCTTATGATGACACGAGGTTGTATGTCATTAGACATCTTGTATGATAGTGGCAAAACACCTTCCAACGTTGGGTTAACTCACCCTTTATTTGATTCAACAAATATAACTACTAAATGATGTATACAACACTTTTCTACACTGCTTAGGGAGAACCTCCATAGCTAGAGACCATCGTTCTATTTTCCTTAGTTACCTCGCTTTCGAATTTCAAATTTACACTCTTATTACCGAAAAGGAATTGTGAAGCAAAAGGGTGAGCACAACTAACCCATAGAAAGAATATCATGAATAAAGATAATTAAATTATCAATAGCCTTCATCGATAATACATCGAGAGATTTAGAACATATGGTAGATGATAAAACTTTTCAACCATAGTTGCGGTAACGAAGCGATCCATTAGAAAAGTCAAATAGACCATAATGTCTATTATCTTCTCCATGTTAAAAGTCCACCAACAATATTTTATCCTCGTAACATCAATCAATGGGTTCCTTTCCACAATCATATGAATAACTTTCATAATCATAATTGTGATTCTAAATTCTTCTTCGCACCTGGATGAAGATAATTTTCATCACGTGTCTTTACCACGAAACATCAAAGATCATGGTTATACCAAACCACAGTTCTATGCTCATAATCATACTAATTAATCCATCTTTGCACTTTCAGGCCAAAGATATTCATCAACAGACCCATCTTTTACTACGGGCCAAAGATATTCATCAATAAGTCATCTTTGCACTACGGCCAAAAGATATTCATATCTCAACGAAATATATAATCATTTGAGAATTTATATAAACAATAATTATAACCATATTGATCAATTCACCTTTGCACTTAAGCTAAAGATATTCAATTATAAATTCAATGGTCATGATCATACCAGTCACAATTCAACTTTTCACTACTGGCCAAAGAGAACCCTAGTCATGATCATACCAATAATCTATCCATCTTTACACTCAAGTGAAAGAGAATTTCAACACCAGAGTTATAAAAATGTTATATATGATAATAAAAATAATATGATCAACAATTGCATTTAATTTCAAGAGCAATATTCATAAATCAACGATAATTTAATTGAAAAAAAAACTAATTTTTGTAATGAATGAATAGTACCTCGTGAATAAGCAACTCGTGAATAGTAACTCATGAATAGTAACTTTCGTGAATAGTAACTCATGAATAGTAACTCGTGAATAGTACTCAAATGATTCGTACATAGTACCGTATCGTAAATAATGTCATATCGTAAATAGTGCCATATACATGAATAGTCTTAGTATCGTGAATAGTCTTGATATCGTGAATAGTAATCCCGACTCAAAAAAGGTAGAAATTCCACAATAAAATCCATACCAATATTTCAGTATAATGATATTGAAAGAATAACATCATTAGAAAGAAAATAACATCCTTTACTATCCCTTACCTTAAAAGAGCAGCACTTCTGATTGGATATCGGATATGACGCTGAAGGAAACTTGCACTGATGAATAGCAACTCACCAAGTATCTAAATACTCACAAAATACACTCGATAATCTAGAGAGAAAACTTATGAATTCTGGTGTGATTTTCAATTCTAACTTATCCCTCTATTTATAGAAAAAATGTTAAGACGCAAAGCGAGACTTGACTCTTTACTGCGATGGCTTTACCTGCTACTATTCCACCCACCAAAAATCAGCCATCTTCCCCAACAATCAAAAGTGGGGCCCACCCATTTCTAGAATTTTCCACCAAAATCATTTATAAACCTAATTTCTGAATCAGTCACCTCTTAAAATTCATAACAAATCATACGTTAATTTTTAACGGTTCAAAATTTGTGGATATATACTCAACTTATATATGTATAACATATCCAAAAATGACAACGATCCAACGGTCAGATTAAAAATTATAACTCACACAATAAAGCTGTAAGAACACTGATTTGATCTTTTAATACCTCCAATCCAGGCAAAATAATCGATAAAATACCTCAACATTAATTCATTCATTTATAACCACATAAATAAATCCATCATTTATATCCACATCAAATAAATATTTTATTATCATATAAATCAATAATTAATTATTCAAAAATAATATTACAGAATCACAATAATGACAACCAGTGCGATTCCGAGGAAAGAGGGCTTTCGATAAGGATTTCTCCTTCTTGGTAGCAATTAGGTGACCAAACCTCTCCTTGATGAACTTTCTAGACATTGCCAATAATGCTATCTCATAATATTATTCAAATAATATGAATTATTGATCCGATAATGGAAAATCTTTGTGTTGTGACAATTATTGAAACATCAATAATATAAAATATCAATAGCGACAATTATTGAACCAATAAAATAAAATATTGAACGATGCGCAGTAACAATTATTGAGTAGTGTCTTCTTACGTAAGAATCAATAATTCAAAAATCTTTGTCTGTCTGGTAATTCTTTATGCAACAACGCCAGATATTACTTTATTTTAACCACGAATATTCCAACGATGTTAATGGTAACAACTACGCCAGATTATTTATAAAATTCAAATTTGTCGTTTTCTTCATCGCTTATTATTCGTTATGGGTCCCACAATGGTTTCTACCAGTCGTCGAATATTCCTCAACGTAAAAGAATATTCCACGACCAAACGAATATTCCCCGATAATAATAAGTATTTTATAGCCACTTCTTATTTTAAAAATTTTATATATATCACCCTTAACTTTAAACTTTTATTAATTTAACCATTTACTAAATAGAAAAATTGAATACTTTTATTTCATAAAATTTGGGGTCTTCTGATCTCCCTACTTATGAAATTTCGTCCACAAAATTTACGTGCACAGTATTTCAAAGAGTTGAGAATACCTTGCTTCCATCTTCCTCGTCCTCATGATTTCTCCATTGCTCATCTCTCTGTATTTGGATATCATTCTAGAATCTGACTTCAAAACAAGGGTTAATTGAACAAATTAACATATCACATAATATTCCGATATTATGATTGACCAACAAATAAGCTTAGGTAGGACACACTAGCGAATGATTTACTCATCTCTCCCCTCCTAGTTCTATTCCCCGATCTCCGCCAGAGACCACATCCCTAAGCTCTGATACCAAATGTAACTCTGGACACCAACTTGTGTTAGCACCTTACATTGATACCTATCGGTTTGCCACCCTGCAGAATCAGGCGTCCCTACGAGAGTGCGGCAGGTGCATCCCCATCAACGAAAGTCACCAAAGAAGGGTCTTTTTACTTATAGCTCGATACCAAATGTGACAACCCCAAAATAGGTCCATTCCATCCAACCCATTCTGAGTCGCCAAATACATGGTACAGAAAATAACTACAACTTTATTACAATAATTGTTGTGCAAAATACAACAACACATATGCTGTGAGTTTGGATACAAATATATACCAACTGTGACTCATGTCCCAACCGTGGACAGCACCTCACACCTTACATAAAGGTATAGTTAAAAACTGTTTTAGAAATTAGAATCTTTGGGAAGTGCTCAAGGAAACCTTCGTACATGGGAGGCCATGCGTCTAGGTTATGATAGATATCATATGGCCACAGAATTATCCTTGGTTGACCCAATAGACCCCAAAATAGAACGAGAAGATTACTATCATATTCTTCCCAATGGTGAGTCTTTTCTTGACATATCATTATCTCCACTGTCTCTAATCGTGAATTATACTCCAAATAAACACCAAGATTATATAGGTAGTGCTCGTAAATATACTCAGTAAGTGGATGAGCACAACCCTGTCTTATGATGACACGAGGTTGTATGTCATTAGACATCTTGTATGATAGTGGCAAAACACCCTTCCAACGTTGGGTTTGCCTCACCCTATTTGATTCAACAAATATAACTACTAAATGATGTATACAACACTTTTCTACACTGCTTAGGGAGAACCTCCATAGCTAGAGACCATCGTTCTATTTCCCCGTTACCCTCGCTCGACCCAGCTACACTCTTATTACCTGAAAAGGAATTGTGAAGTAAAAGGGTGAGCACAACTAGCCCAGTAAAGAATATCATGAATAAAGATAATTAAATTATCAATAGCCTTCATCAGTAATACATCAGAGATTTAGAACATATGGTAGATGATAAAACTTTTCAACCATAGTTGCAGCGGAACGAGCAATCCATTAGAAAAGTCAAATATACCATAATGTCTATTATCTTCTCCATGTTAAAAGTCCACCAACAATATTTTATCCCTGTAACATCAATCAACAGTTCCTTTCCACAATCATATGAATAACTCATAATCATAATTGTGATTCTAAATTCTTCTTCGCACCCAGGACGAAGATAATTTTCATCACGTGTCTTTACCTGAAACATCAAAGATCATGGTTATACCAAACCATAGTTCCTGTTCATAATCATACTAATTAATCCATCTTTTACTATGTGCCAAAAAAATATTCATCAATGGACCATCTTTGCACTATGGGGCCAAAGATATTCATCAATAAGTCATCTTTGCTCTACGGGCCAAAGATATTCATATCTCAACGAAATATATAATCATTTCGAATTTATATAAACAATAATTATAACCATGTTGATCAATTCACCTTTGCACTTAAGCTAAAGATATTCAATTATAAATTCAATGGTCATGATCATACCAAATCACAATTCAACTTTTCACTCATCGCCAAAGAGAACCCTAGTCATGATCATACCAATAATCTATCCATCTTTACACTCGAGTGAAGAGAATTTCAACATCGTGGTTATAAAAATGTTATATATGATAATAAAATAATATGATCAACAAATGCATTTAATTTCAAGAGCAATATTCATAAATCAACGATAATTTGGTCGTAAAAATAAACCATTTTTGTCGTGAATAATGCCGTGAATAGTAACTTCGTGAATAAGTACTCAGTATTAAATGCATAAAATCAGAGTATCGTAAATAATGTCATATCGTAAATAGTGCCATATACATGAATAGTCCAGTATCGTGAATAATGTATTATATCGTGAATAGTAATTCCAACTCAAAAAGGTAGAAATTCCACAATAAAATCCATACCAATATTTCAGTATAATGATATTGAAAGAATAACATCATTAGAAAGAAAATAACATCCCTTACTATCCCTTACCTCAAAAGAGCAGCACTTCTGACTGGATATCAGATATGACGCTGAAGGAAACTTGCACTGATGAATAGCAACTCACCAAGTATTTAAATACTCACAAAATACACTCGATAATCTAGAGAGAAAAAGAGAGAAAACTTATGAATTCTGGTGTGATTTTCAATTCTAACTTAGCCCTCTATTTATAGGAAAATGTTAGCGTCTAAGGAAGCAGACTTGACACACTACGATGGCTTTACTGCTACTATTCCATCCACCAAAAATCAGCCATCTTCCCCAACAACCAAAAGTGGGGCCCACCCATTTCTAGATTTTTCCACCAAAATCATTTATAAACCTAATTTCTGAATCAGTCACCTCATAAAATTCATAACAAATCATACGTTAATTTTTAACGGTTCAAAATTTGTGGATATATACTCAACTTATATATGTATAACATATCCAAAAAGCACAACGATCCAACGGTCACGATTAAAATTATAACTCACACAATAAAGTTTGTAAGAACAATTTGATTTGATCTTTTAATACTTCCAATCCGACAAAATACTGATAAAATACCTCAACATTAATTCTTTCATTTATAACCACATAAATAAATCCATCATTTATATCCACATCAAATAAATATTTTATTATCATATAAATCAATAATTAATTATTCAAAAATAATATTACAGAATCACAATAATGACAACCAGGCAGTTTCCAGGAAAGAGGGGGCTTTCCGATAAGGATTTCTCCTTACTGGCGCGCAATTAGTTAACCAAACCTCTCCTTGACAGAACTTTCTAGACATTGCCAATAATGCTATCTCATAATATTATTTAAATAATATGAATTATTGATCCGATAATGGAAAATACTGTGCTGTGACAATTATTGAAACAACAATAATATAAAATATCAACGCAGCAATTATTGAACTAATAAAATAAAATATTGAACAGTAATTACTGTAACAATTATTGAGTAGTGTCTTCTTACGTAAGAATCAATAATTCAAAAATATCGTGCATAATTGTAAAGCTTCTTGTGCAACAACGCGATTACTTTATTTTAACCACTAGTATTCCAACAATTATTAATTGTAATAACTACTACCACGTTATTTATAAAAATTCAAATTTGTCGTTTTCTTCATCCGATAGTTATTCTGTTATGGGGCCCACAAATGGTTGCGCCGTCATACGAATATTCCCCGACAAAAAGAATATTCCATGACCAAACGAATATTCCCCGACAATAATAAGTATTTTATAACCATTTGCTTATTTTGAAAATTTTATATATATCACCCTTAACTTTAAACTTTTATCAATTTAACCATTTACTAAATAGAAAAATTGAATACTTTTATTTCATAAAATTCGGGGTCTTACACAAAGCCCGCGTTTTGACAGGCAGGGCGGTCCGGCCCGCGGGCTTGGGCTGATTTATGACCAAATTTTGACATATTTATGAGCCGAGCCCCAACGGGTTGGGCCATCGCCGGGTTGGGCCATTGATGGGCCGCCCAAAATGGCTCAGGTTTTGATGGGCTGAAAAAATGAGCCCAAAGCTTGCGTTTTTAGGCAGGCGAGGCGGCCATGACCCATGAGCTTAAATAGATTTTTGCCGAGTCTAATTAGTGGTACTTGAAATTATAGTGCTATAAATATAACGAGAAAAGTTGTTTAGAATTGTCAAGCTCGAGGTAGATTAAAAGTTAAAAGAGCTTGAGTCAAATGAGCTTTTAAACGAGCCACAAGGTTATGTTCAAATTCGACTTGTTTATATGTCGAGACAAGTTTTATTCTAGATAAACTAAATATAATTAATTATCTTTATATTTATACATATGTGTATATAATATATAATAATTATTTTAATTAAATAAATACCAAATGAGTCAAGTTTAAACGAGTCGAGCCTAGATAAGTCGAGCTTAAATGAGTTGAGATTGAGTATGTTGGAAATAATATTGTTCGAGTTCGTCTCGTTTAATTAATGAACGTGATTTCTTGTTCGAATTCGGCTCTTTTAATTAATGAACATGATTTCTTGTTCGTGTTTGACTTGATAAACGAACTTGAGTTGAGCCGAGCTTAAACAAGTCGGGTTGAGCTTTGTTTGTGAACATCTTAATTCATTTACAAGTCTAGGTAACATGATTTTTTTTAGATGTAGCGATTTTGATAAAAGTGCTTTTATAATTAAGAAAGTTTAAATAGTGTTTAGTTATATAATTATGGAAGTACTTTTGAGTGTATTAACGTCGACAATCTTAGGCTAAGTGTGTAAGACTCTAACATTTTATGAATAAGGTTTAATTTTTCTAAATAGTAATGTGTTGATTTAATAAATGTTATAGATATAGGTTATATGTGCAAATTTTATGAAGTGAACAGTCTGTCAGAGAATATTCGTTTTGTCGGAGAATATTTCTTTTGTAAGGGAATATTCGTACGACGACACCGAAATAAACCTTTTTAAATATTGAAGGCAAAACTTTTACCGTCAACTGTTGAAATACCCAGTGATAAAAGTATAAATACGCTGTATTTATTCCACAAGAAGATGGTATACGGTATCAAGTATGTACGATTATTGATTCAATAATTGCCACCATAGTAATTGCATAGTATTTTATATTATTGACTCAATAATTGTTACAGTGATAAGTATATCATATTATTGATTCAATAATTGTCACAGTAATAACTGCATAATGTTCCACATCATTAAATCAATAATTGTCATGGCATAGTAACTCATATTATTTGAAGGGATATTATTAGTTAGAACTATTGACAATGTCTAGAAGTTCTGTCGAGGAAAGGGGTCAAGTTATATAATTGCACACCAATAAGGAGAAATCTTTATTTAGAAGCCCCCTTGATGAGTGGGTTTTATATGTACAATTTAGACATCTTTTGAGCTTAATTCTTTACTTACTTTAAGTATTTTTATTGTTTTGTTACTTGTTCTTGTGTTTGTTTTGTAGGAAATGGCTTCGGAAGGTCAAAACATGAAAAATGGAACTTAGTGGCATTTCTATAATTTCTTAAGTAAAAAGCCCTCCGGGGCGGCAAATTCCTAGGGTAAAAATCCCTCTAAGGCCGAGTCCAAAAGTAAGCCCCGTCGGGGCGGCAAATCCCTAGTGTAAAAAGCCTGCCGAGTGGGCTTGTTGGGAAGAAAAAAAGCTATTTTCAGAAGTTGAGACAAAGAAGGATTGCTTGGGCTGATGGTTTCAAGGACTTAAAGGAGGGTTAAAAACACGTGAGGAGGGATAAAAAGGGAGGAGAATCACAAAGATTAAGAGACTTCAATTCCATTAGATTAGAATAGAGATTAGGTTAAAACCCTAGTTGGGATTAGATTAGAGATTGAAGTAACTTGAAGACCATTGAAGATCAAGAGCATGAGCAAGAGGGAGCATGAGATTTGCTGACAACATATTTTATTCCTTTCTTTACAATTATTTTTATCTTTTAATGTTTATTCAATTGTGGATTCTTGGTTTTAATTCAATAATCATGAACTAAATTTTTGTTTAAGATTACAATGGATCTTGTTGCATAACTTATTTTAGTATGCTTCTTTATTAATTATTGTGATCTATTTTAGGGATTGTCTATTATGGTTTGTGTTGAATTGCTTAATTGCCTAGCTAACAATTACCATGATAATCTATATGAACTCGAGAGATGGATTATAAATTTAGATTTGATCATAATAGCATGTGATTAAGTTTTCTGCACGGTGTTGAAATTTATGATTTATGTCTACGATAGAGATATACCTATACATCGCATGTAATCTGATAAAAAGCTTGGGCTTTAAATCCTCTTTAATTGTAATCCACATAGAGGTATAGTGAATTAGTTAATTAGGGTGTTCTTCTTAATTCTATCAATTGTGGATTTAAGTTGATTTGAGTATGATGCATTGAGAGATGGTCATATTTATTTATGTGTTCTTAATTAACATTTCAGAATAATGAACATAATTGATAAGAAGTGGTTTTAATTTAAATGAAACAATAAGTGAAGTTGTGATCTTAAATCTAAATAATCTGATTTAAACTAGTGGCATTTAGTAGTAATTTAATTATATATTTTAATTCACAACATTGAAATCAGTTGTTTAAATAAGATTAAGTTGGTTATGAGTTAGTACTTGGTAATTTTTATTAAATAATTTCTCGTGGGAGCGATACTCTACTTACACTTTATTACTTGGTTAAGAGTTAGATTTTAATTATTTTTATTAATAATTTGATTTTACCTTACAAGTTTTTATTAGATTTGGATATTAAAGCAACTTGGATAACATTGAAGATTCATAGCAGAAGCACGAAAGAAGCATCAAATCTGCAGACAACAGATTCTATCTTCTTCTCTACTTCTATCTTTATCTTTTAATGTTTATTCAGTTGTGGATTCTTGATTTTTATTCAATGACAATGAACTAAAACTTTTGCTTAAGATTTTAATGGATCTTGTTGCGTAGTTTATTTTAGTATACTTCTTTATTAATTATTGTGATCTAATTATGGGATTGTCTATTATGGTTTGTGTTGTATTGCTTAATTGCCTAACTAACAATTACCATGATAATCTATATGAACTTGAGAGATGGATTATAGATTTAGATTTGATCATAATATCATGTGATTGGGATTTCTGCATGGCATTGAAATTCATGATTTATGTCTAGGATAGAGATATACATATACATCGCATGTAATCTGATAAAGAACTTGGGCTTTAAATCCTCTTTAATTGTAATTCACATAGAGATATAGTAAATTAGTTAATTAGGGTGTTCTTCTTAATTCTATCAATTGTGGATTTAAGTTGATTTGAGTATGATACAAATTTCTTCCGTGGGACCCATAATTTTATTTTCTCTGTGAATTTTATTTTTTACATGGGACCCAAAAATTTATTTAATTTATGTGGGACCTTTCCGTGGGACCCAAAGATCATCCAAGAGCCACGTGTCTCTTCATATTGCTAAGAGTCACTTTTGCCAATAGTACTTGTCCTTTCGCAAATAACCATTTATCTCTTAACATTGCCAAGGATCAAGTCAGTTGCCTGTTCATATTATCAAGAGTCAAGCCAGTTGTCTCTTCACATTACCAAGAGTCGAGCCAATTGTCTCTTCACATTACCAAAAGTCAAACTAGTTGTCTCTTCATTAAAAGTAGTATGCACACAAGCCAATCATGTTTGATGATAAGCATATAATTTGTAACAATCTTATTCATTTATTAATAAAATAATTATTTAATTAAAGGTTTTTAATTTATCTACATGGTGATGTTTTATAATATGTGATAAACCCATAATTTTGAGCAATGCTTTTAGAATCATGATGATGATCATGCTAATGAGATCTAAATTCTTAGATAGCTCACAAACTAAAATTATTCTCAATCGTCGGATTACGAAAAAAGGGGATTAGTGAATCCGGATAGATTAGTACATACGTTGCTTGCTAATTGGATGAGGATGATTGATTTCATGATCATTTGTGTGGAGACACTAAAGCAAGTATGTAGGTGCTTATTGGAGAATAAGTTCATTGAACGTTGCTCGCTAAGGAATACTTAATGGAGTTTTACTTGCTTGTCAATAGGAATTCCTGGAGTGATAGTAGTACAAGTGATACTTAGACTTGAGATCATCATAGTATCTTGTGTATGATGAGTTATACTTTGACACGTCCCTTAAGACCCTTAGGGTATATCAAAGGGTATGATTAGGTATAATAAGTTGTACATTGATATAATGAATGACCAACAAAAAATCAACAGCTTCTAGTAAAAGAAGAGAATGTCCTAATTGATTCGATAAATGACAACTCAGTAGTCCTTCGCCAAGGCAGAATGAAATTAGAAATGAGGTTCTAATTTGCATTATTTGGAGTTTTGCATTTAAGAATAGAAATACATATAATTAAATAAAACAAGACTTAAAAGTAATTCCATATCTTATATTTAATTGGGACATTGTATGGTGGAAGGATTGAATTTTATGGTAACTATTTACTCAATAAGTTTCTAGATCATCTCAAATGGTTTTCTCACAATGAGAAGCCTCATGATACACAATAATTGATTGATGTATCTGAAAGAAAAAAATTGTACTTTATTGGACATGGTGCGGTCTATAATGATTTTAGCAACATTCCAGTATCCTGTTGGGGTCATACCCTAGAAATGGCTGCATATCTACAAAATGGTAACCTCAAAATTCGGTCCCAAGACTCCATAAGAGTTATTGACAGGGATGATTCCTAATCTTAAGTATGTTAAGATAAGGGGTTGTCCAGCTTATATGAAAAGGTTTCAAAGGATAAGCTTGGGATAAGATTTAACAAGTGCAGATTTGTGGGACATCCTAAAGCAAGTTTAGGATATATGTTCTATAAATCCTACTTAGCAAAAGGTCTTTGTTGCGAAACACGTTGTCTTCTAAGAGAAAGGTGTTTATCATTGAAGGGGCTAGTGGGAGGATAATAGATCTTGAAGATTTTAAGAACCACAAAGAACAATAAGTCAAAAGAGGAAGCTGTAGATAAATCTAGTGTACCACAACCAAATAGTAAATCTGGAATATTACCGAAGATACCTGGGAGGTATGGATTCATCATAGATGATGATGATGAGCTAAGCATAATAGAAGATGATGATTCAGTAACATACGATGAGGCTAAGAAATGTAGACACTCAGAGAAATGACAGATGACCATGAAATCCAATATATATCTTTGGAGCAAATGGCTAGGTAGGGACCTATAAGGCCAGACTTGTGGGAAAAAGGTTTAATAAAGTCAAGGAGTTGACTGTGATAAAACCTTATTACCGGTAGTAATGTTCAAGTCTATTTGGATTTTACTTGCGATTGCAGCTTATTATTACTAAATCTGGAAAATGGACGTGGAGACGTCATTCCTCAAATATAAATTATTAGAGGAGAATGTATGTATTATAAAACCAGATGGATTTGTTTTAATGGTTGAAGAAAATCATGTATATGAGCTATAACAATCCATTTATAGATTGAAGCAAGCTTCTCAAAGATGGAACATTTGTTTTGGTGACAATCAAAAGAGTTTGATTCTATCAAAAATGAGAATGAACGTGTACAAAAGGGTCAGTGGGAGCACCATGACATTCCTATTATTATATGTTGATATACTACGTATAAGGAATGACATACCAATGCTACAATCAGTAAAAATAATATTGTCTAAAAATTCCTCCATGAATGATTTGGAAAAAGTATTTTAATTGAGGATACAAATCAATATAGATAGATTTAAAAGGATGCTCGACTTAACCCAATGAACTTATATTCATTTGATGTTAAAGCCGTTTAACATGGAAAACTTCAAGAGATGTCTCATATTGATGAGTCATGGAGTGTATCTCTCTTAATAATCCCCATAGACTCTTGAAAAGAGAGAACACATGAGTAATTATCATGTATGCAATGAAATGTACGAGACATGTTGATCAGTCATATTCTGGAGAAGATCACTGTAAGACAGTGAAAAACATCTTAAAGTACTTAAACGACACTAAGGATGTGATCAAGATTCATGGTTGTTGGGAGAATGCATATTATGATTTGATGTTTTAATGTATATGTTCATGATTATTTGTAAGGTCCTTAAATGAATATATGTACAAGGACTTAGTGATAGATCAAAATTGTTAGGTTGATCTAAGCTTTCAACGTGTACCATTCTGATAAAGAATGTATAGATAGAAAGATCAAAACTGTTAGATTGATCTTAAGATGTAATAGATTAGTCTTGAAGAAATCGTAGTGCATCCATCTGATCAACATTGCAGAAGTCAATGCAGAAAACGTAGAGCCCAAAGATCGTAGTGTGCCTGCCTTGAAGAGGACTCTTCAGAAATCGTAGAGTGGTCCCAACGTTTTCCAAGCTAACTCCACGAGTTTAGTGTGATGAAGGAACATGAAGTTTACAAGTCAACGATCGTAGTGTGCTCTCGGGAACGTAGAGTCATCAACACGAGCAAGAGAAGATCGTAGTGTACAAAGGTTTTAAAGGGAAATCTTAGTGCTCTCGAACTAATAGCTTCGTAGTATGCAAAAATGTCAAAGACACTACGATCTAAATCGTAGAACACCACGATCCAAATCGTAGAGCATCATCTGTCTCATGTCAGAAAACGTCGAGCCTCATGATACATGTTTTCAACAAGTGAGAATGGATCCCGAGATCTTTGCGGTGCTCATCGATCCAGTTGTATGAAATATCCTTAGTATGCAACAAAAAAAGCATATTGAAGAAGCTAAGGATAGTACTATGGGTAAGAGGACAAAACACCTTTTCGGTGGTAGGTGAAAAGCGACTGCTGCGATGTCGAGTGGGCGAAATGAAGAATTGAGAAGATGTGCGAAATGTCTCCATCACGATCTGAGAAAGTTGAAAACATTTAATGCCACAATGGATGGATCCAACGGATAGTTTTCAACATCACATATATACAGATCAGACAGATAAGAGAGAATTTAAACAAGCATTAATCAAACAACGTGAACATCTCTCTGAAGCTCAACTCTACGATCTGAGATATTGCAAAGCTTGCTCAGCTACTCAGTTCTTAATGATCCAGTGCTTACACAACAACTGAGTAGTAACCATCAAGAACTCAACAACTATCAATTAACTGAAGAAGAATACCAAGTCTGCTGGACTTGAAGAGTTCGTAGTGAACTGTAAGAAAGCCAAGTATGCTGGACTTGAAGAGTTCAAGAGTGAACAAGAGAAGTTCCTGATCTTGCAGTGCGGAAGGAATCATGTGATTCGAAGATTGTAAAAGACATCCTTAGTGGATATCCTACTGTTGAGTAGAAGAGTGGACTAGGAGCTTTGAGTGCTCTGAACCACTTAAAAACAATTGTGTCATTTACATTCATGCTATATCTGCTATAACTGCTATACCTGCCATAACTGCCTTACTCGCTCATAACTCCATTGCTTGGTAAAGGAGTTTAAAACAAATAATAATTCCGCTAAGTTTTAATCATTATCTAAGAATTAGTTTAAAGAGAAAAGATTTTTAAATATCTATTCAACCCCCCCTTCTAGATAACTTGTGCCTACTAGGAACTAACAATTGGTATCAAAGCAGGTTCTATTTTATAGCTTTCACACTTTAGTAGATCCAAATGGCACTTTCGTACCAAGTGAATCCGGGGCCAGGGGGGAAAAGAAGCCACCAATGTGCAACAAGGATAAACTTGCTAACTGGAAAGTCAGGATGCAAGCATACATGGACTTAATAGATGAAGATCTATTTGAGATTGTTCTTAATGGGCCCTATATACCAACAAATCTTGCACCAACCATTGACGATCCAAATAGAGTACAAATCAAAGTTAAAGAAGAATGGGCGGAACACGCAGAAGAGAGGCATCGACTTGATAAAAAAAGCGAAGAACATCCTGTTCTAATCCTTAGAGGACGATCTATTTGAAAATGTTGTAAACAACAAAACAGCTAAGGAAGTTTGGGAAGCTTTTGCGATTATATGCGAAGGAGCGAAGAAGAAGTCGGAGAGAACAAGCGATCTCTCCCGACAAGCGGTATGAAATGTTCGCTCATGTGCGGGGGAGAAAGCGTGATCGCAACCTATGAAAGATTCAACGTTACGCTTTCGACTCTCTCGAGCGTATGAGAAGATCTATCCTAACAAGGATCTAATCATAAAGTTCATGAGAGCCCTACCGAGTAGGTGGGATGCAAAGACCACAACAATAAGAGAATCAAAGAATCTTAATGAGATAGCGAGTTCAACAAGCTGTATGGAAATCTCTGACGTCTGAATGGAGTTGACCAACCTGTGAAACCTTATCGGAAGGAAGAAGAAAGGATAAAGGGTGTTGCTCTCAAGGCAAATGAAGGTGTATCAAAAGTCATAACGAGATTGACTACGATGATGATGAAGAGCGATGATGATGACTTTCTTATGTTGGTAAAGAGACTAAGAAGGTTCATGCGACAAAAGCGAGCCGCAAGCGAAAAAAAGTAGAAACTTCGTCGACCGAGAACAAATGAATGATTTATGCTACAACCTGCAAGAAACCTGGTCATTTCATTGCTAACTGCAACAAGCCTATCAAAGAAGAACTAAAGAAGAAATCTCATACAAAGAAAGAATACAAAGGAACCAAGAGGCCTCAGAAAAGAGACAAAGGCCTGGTTGTTGGGAGGATCGTGGAGTGATTCGGATAATGACTCAATCACGGACTCGGAGATAAGGAAGAACCACATATAGCCAATCATGTAATGGCCAAACATGCAAAGGACAAAAAAGCCTAAACATACATGATGTAAGTATCGATGAGGTATTTGATTTTAATTCTCTGATGTAGATATAAGTGACTTAGGCGCTTTGCATGGCATAACCATTGACTACATCAATACATGAAGTGGTTCGAGTCTTGTCTAAAGATCATTCACTTCTTCAAAAGGAGAAGAAGAAAGTTCAAGAAGAGCTTGAAACAACCCTTCTAAGTACTAATCTTCTCTCCAAGCTTGAAGGCGAGAATGAAACTTTAAAATGAGACAAACACACATCATCACCTGAAGAGAGTCTAAGCTAACCTCTAAAATTGAGGATCTAGAGAAGACTATCTCTGCATGGAACAAATCCTCATCAACCATGGACTGTCTGCTCTCTAATCAGAGAAGCACTTTCGACAGAACATGCTTAGGCTTTGGGGAATCCATCTCAGAGCTAAGTGTGGAAAAGACAATGGAAACTAGCACTAATAATGTCTCAAGTTTTGGTAGAGGCATTGCTTTTTGAAATCCTCACAGTTGGAAGAACCAGTTCAACCTTGTTCTCTCATCTCTAGTTATACTCGGAGAAATAAAGGATCTCACGGCGAGTGCAGGTTTCATCGAGGAAAAGAATAACTTTCGACCTCTACTTACCAACCTCGAAGAATCGTAGTAGAAGTCAAACAAAACCAACTCTATGAATCAAGCTGGGAAGTGCAGTAGAGGTAATGCACTACTCATCACTATTTATGAAACCTAAGGACACGTGGAAGAAAGAGAATCAGTTTAACAGAAGGTTAACTAAGGAACCACACAAGTCCAAGTGGAAGATGAATCACCACACACACACAGGCATGCATTATAATAGATGTTTCATATGCAATAAATATGGTCATAGGGCTACAAAGTGTTATTATAATTCCATGCATATGAGACCCAAGATTAGACAAATTTGGGTCCCCAAAGGCACTAACAAAGAAGGACCCATGCAAATATGGGTACCAAAATGAAGGTTCAAATGTTTTGACAGGAAAAGAGCTCCACGACTTCAACATAGTATTTGGACAGTGGTTGCTCGAGGCATATGACAGGGAACAAAGCTCTACTATCCAACTATGTAGAGAAGGAGGGTCCTCGATCATTATCTTTGGAGATAACAATAAAAGGCAAGACAAGAGGATATGGCTCTGCTGGCAATGGTGCAGTATCTTTCAACAAAGTAGCTTATGTGGAAGGACTTCAACACAACCTTCTAAGCATCAGCCAACTCTGCGACAAGGGTCACCAAGTAACATTTCTCAATAATCAATGTCAAGTCAGAGATTTGAAGACATCGCCCAAAAGTGGCCGGAACAAGAGAAGAAATGTCTACATAGTAGACCTAGGTCAACTAAGCTCGATGAAACAATATGTTTTCTAAAAAAGCGTCCAGAAATAAAGTGGCTATGGCATAGAAGGTCGCATCTCACTTAAACTTCAAAAACATGTCCAAGCGGCATCAAAAGATCTCGTGGTAGCCTACCCAAGTTCAACTTTGTGAAGGAAGGCCATGCAACGCCTACCAACTTGGAAAGCAAACCCGAGTTCATTCAAGAGCAAGGCGCTTGACTCCATTGACAAGCCCTGCGGTTGCTCCACATGGATCTCTTTGGGCCAATCCAATAACCGGTCTTGGAGGAAAAAGATACTCTCTGGTTATAATCGTTTACTACACCAGATTCACATGGGTATTCTTCCTAACTTCAAAGGATGAAACGAGCTCAAGAATTAATCAAGATGTTGGGCGGTGATGAATGAGAAAGAGAAAATCAAGGCAATAAGGAGTGATCATGGAAGAGAATTCGATTTCTTAGAAATAGACAAGTTACCTTTCGAACAATGGCATCGACCATAACTTTTCACTCCACGAACTCCTTAACAAAATGAAGTTCTTTGAAAGAAAGAACAGAACTCGATAGAAATTTGGAAGGACCCTACTAGCGGCGCTCAATCTGCTGAATACTTCAGGCGGGAAATTCATCACCCTTTGCATCTACACGAGAATAGATCATTAATTCACTCTACGATCAAGAGGACACCCTACAATCTGTGGAAAGGAAGGAAGCCAAGTGTCGATTATTTCCATGTCTTTGGTCGTGCATGCTATATCCTCAACAATGGAAAGCGATGTTTGACAAAATTCCATTGAAGTCGAGACGAAGGGATCTTTTTGGATATGCCACGAACGATAAAAGCTTAAAGGGTGTTCAACGAAGAGACACTGAATGTCGAAGTCTCAATACACATCATCTTTGATGAAACTAACTTTCGAGACAAAGCGGTGCCTCTGAACACTACTGATAGATAAATCTGCAGACACTACTGAATGCAATCGTCGAGCTCAACACTACGATCGTAGTACCAGACAGTGAAATTGTAGAGCATGATAATGAAATCGTAGAGAGGTCCATCCAAGACAGCGAGCCTCCACTCCAAGAAGAAGAGATAGATCTTGAAGACCTAAGACAGGAAGACATCAGGACAGATGTCCCAACAGGGAACAGATGGGCAAGAGATCATACTCAGGATCTAATCATTGGAGATCCAAGTGCAAGAGTTAAAACAAGAGCTGCTACTCAGAATGAATGCTTCTATTTAAGCTTCCTGTCACAGATAGAGCCAAAGAAGATAGAGGATGCTATGGAAGACTCCAGTTGGATAGAAGCCATGCAGGAAGAACTCAACCAATTTGAACGAAGCAAAGTGTGGAGATTGGTACCAAGACCAAAGAGTCATCCTGTTATAGGAACCAAGTGGGTCTTCAGGAACAAAATGGATGAAGATGGGGTCATCACCAGAAACAAGGTAAGATTAGTGGCAAAGGGCTATTCTCAAGAAGAAGGTATTGACTATGATGAGACATTTGCACCGTTGCTTTGGCCTAGAAGCCATCGAATCTTTCTTGCCTTTCTTTGCCCACATGAAGTTCAAAGTCTTCGGATGGATGTCAAGAGTGCATTTCTAAATGGAGAGCTTCAAGAAGAAGTCTACGTAGAACAATCTCTCGAGTTTCATCAATCCATCTATTTCCAATTATGTCTATAGATTAGATAAAGCTTTATATGGTCTTAAACAAACACCTAGAGCATGGTATGAAACAATGACTAACTTCTTAATAGAAAATGGGTTCACTTAGAGGTAGAGTAGATACCACACTATTTCTTAGAAAGCATAAAGACAAAGTCTTACTAGTTCAAATATATGTTGATGATATCATTTTGGTTCTCTTGACGAAAAGTTATGTAAGAGATTCTCTAAGCTAATGCAGAGCAAGTTTGAGATGAGCATGATGGGTGGTGAATTTCTTCCTTGGATACGCAAGTGAAGTAGGTGATGAAGGAATATTCATCAACCAAGCCAAATACATCAAAGACTTACTAAAGAAGTATGGCATGGAATCGACCTCTCCCATGAAAACACCAATTACTCCTGCAACCAAGCTTGACAAGGATGAGAAAGGTAAAAGTATTGATATCACTCAATCTGGATGTATGATCGGGTCTTTTTATACCTAACGCCAAATGAGACGGATATAATATTTGCAACATGCATATGTGCTAGATTTGAGCTAACCCTAAAGAGTCACATTTATCTCTTTGTAAAGAGGATCTTGAGGTATCTCAAGGTACACCCTACTTGGGGGCATGGTATCCCAAGGAATCCTCATTTGAGCGATAGGATACCACAGATCTTTGATTTTGCAGGATGTAAAATAGATAAAAAAAGTACCCGATGGCACTTGTCAATTTCTTGAAATAGACTTGTGTTACGGTTTAGCAAAAAAAAAACTAAATGATGTCTACTTCAAGCTGTAGAAAGTGAATATATTCTTCTTTGGCATTTCTTGTACTTTCGAGATCCTATGGATGAGAAATCAATTAGGTACTATGGGTTCAATTCAAATCTATTCCCATACAACGTGATAACACAAGTGCCATAACAATAACTCATAATCACATCATGCATTCTAGGACCAATCATATAGAAATAAGGTATCACTTCATTAGGGATCATGTGCAAAATGGAACTATATCTTTACAATATATCCCTCTTGAAAATCAACTTTGCGATGTTTTTACAAAACCACTAGATGAATCCAGTTTAACAAGTTAATAAGTGAGCTAGGCATGCTAAATCTTCAACCATGAAATGTATGCTCTAGATTGTGTTAACCACTACGATATAAAGGTTGTACTCAAAATCGTGAACATGATCAAGAAAGTTCTCGATCGTGGCCAAGCGAAAAACTACCTCAACGATCGTAGCAAAGACTCAACTATCATAGTGCGAGACTCAACGATGACCAAAAGCCCTTTCAATAAGCAAAGTGAATCTGTGATGACAAGCTTCATAACAAAGCAATCTCTCTAAGAGGTGCCTCAGGGACAAACCTAACCCTTGAATCACACCAAGAGGTTGGCCCTTCCTGAGTTACCTTAAAAAGAAGCTTAGTCAAAAACTCATCACAAGGATCTAGACAGACTCGACGATCGTAGGACAGACTCTACGAATGGTGATCAAACTCAACGACTGCCGGACAGACTCGACGATCGTAGGACAGACTCTACGAATGGTGATCAGACTCAACGATCGTAGGATAGACTCAACGATCAGAAGACTACCTCTACGATCGTAGTCATCCTAAGGACATCTCAGCTATGAAGACTCAAAGGGCAAATCAGTACATTCATGCACAATCAAAAAATCGTGAGAGCCAAACAAAAAAGCGACACTGTCCCCACTAAGTCAAAAAGAGAGAGAAAGCTACAAGTACAAATTGGAACCGTGTTTTTGAAATCGAAGTTCAAAATTATCTCTCTCTCTCTCAAAGCAAAACCCTAAATCAAAAGAAAGCTCGATCGTTTCCACTTCTCAACTCTGAGAATCAATTATTTGCTTCAAATGTAATTTCGAGACTCTGAGACTCTGTTTGATGAGTTCAAGGATGCTCCACCAAAATTTCACAAGACCTTAGCACTCTTGAAGAAGGCGGGTCTCGGAAAGTGACACACCAACACCTTCATCTATCCCAAGCTAGTGAAGGAGTTCTACAAGAAAGGAGTGTCTGAACACAACACCATCACTACACGAGTAAGAGGAGTTGAAATGAAGTTAAGGGAAGAAAACTTCAATCTGGCCCTAGGTTTTAGAGAGCGTTGGGGCACCCATTTCTAGACAGCATAAGCTTCCAAGAGGGCTTGAAGAAAATGCACCACAAGAAGAATCCTTACATGAAAGGCTACAAAAAGAAGGAGTTCCCTCAAAGGTCGCAATTTTTGGTTGACATTATTGGGAAATGCATCCATTTGCAAGAGCTCGAGTAATAACTTTCGATAAATGAGACTCGACTTAAGCTCATATCGGCCATGGTTCATGGTACACAACTCAACTATGGGGTTGTATTTCTCGAGTGGATCGACAAGTGGATCGTCAACTCGAAGAAATCAAAAACACCCTCGAAGATGCTTTATGGGAGATTCATAAGCATCATTCTGCAATCTGCCTTTGGGTGACAAAATATAGGATGATGAAGGAGAAGCCATTAACCCAAATCGAAGAATGACATGGCAGTTGTTTAAGAATCGGAAAGAACCTGCTTGATTATGTTGAATGATGACGAGTCCGATGGGAGAACTGGGGAACTAAAGGAGGCGGGCTTTCCGGGAGGCATGTCTTTGTCGAGAGAAGTTGAAGAAGAAGAAGAAGCGAGATAAGGAAGAACCCTCTCTCTTGCCGGAAAAAGCAAGGGCAAGAAAAAAAGCTAAGGCGGCAAGACAAGTCGAAGAGCCTCGAGGATCTACAACTAACATTCTGTGAGAGTCCTCGATATAGAGACTCTAAGAAGGCTAAGAAAGATCTGCAACAACAAGAAGAAGCTGAAGAGGATCAAGCCACCATTTCACAGATCCTAAAGAAGAACAAAACTGGTTATAAGTCCAAAAGACCAACAGTTTCTTCGATCGTAGAGACTCTACTCTTCTCTGAAACCAGGCCAAGTGTGGCAGAAATGGAAGAAGCTGCTTTAAGAAGAGTTGCTGGTTAAAATGACAAAGCTAAGACTCAAGAGAGTCCAGAAGTTGTGGCTAAACCCAGCAAAGCAAAAAGAAAGCTGGTCAAGAAGTATATTCTTGAAAATGAAAAAGTGTTGAAGAAGGAAGCTAAGAGTATGGCTGCAAAAGTAGAATTGTCCCAAGCAAGCTTAGAAGAAGATGCTCCAGCTGAGGGGGAGATCCCTGAAATTCTCATGATTGAGTATACACTAGCTGAGGGGGAGAAGTCTTGACTCGAAGATATACCGGTGAGGGGAGTTTCTAAACCTCCAAGAAGATGTTCATGTTGAGGGGAGCCTCATGATATCCCAATGGTAAAGAAGAGGTCCTTGCTCAAGATGAAATTGAGCCAATGCCAAACCCTCCGAGACCATTGAGATAATGGAATCTTGAAGAAGAAAGCGAAGAAGAAAAAGATGATGATGATGATGATGATGAGCTTGAAATCACTGGTGTAGGGAAAGATGGATTTATGAGCTATATGTACACTCAACTGTTTTCCTACCTACCCATGATGGCATACCATCAAGCTCAAATTCTGAACTCATGGGATCACATGTTACGGAAGCTTCAAGGAATATCCAAAGAATCTCGATTACGGCTAATGGATTTCGAGGAAAGTCATCTTTGCCAAAAAGTCGCTACCAACCATTCCTCATCAAAAGATAAACTTGAGGTATTATCTATCCTACAAGTTTTAGAGTTAATCACCGCCATCATCTTCATTTAGCTATTTCTATGAATTTCCTAAATGGTTTGGAAGTAACTCTCAATCCGATAATCGGTTTCGATTCTTGAGAATCCCAAAATTACATGGCGAAGAACGAAAAAAGTCAACCTTACCCTACTCCCTCAAATCACCAACTCTACGATTCCAGACTCAAACCACATCGTAGAGTCTAATGTTGAAATCGTAGAGTCACCTATCCCAGATATTCAAACCCAAGCCCCACCAGCTAATATACCATCCTCCTCATCACATGACTACTTCATTCTTGATCTCGCTCTTTACAATCTGCAAGATCAATCTCAACCAAGAACCCCTCCAATGAACAATCCTCAAGATACTCTCCCAAGCCTGCCAACCAAGAATGACTTGAAAGACACCTCTAAAAAAATGGTCAAGTCTATAGAAGCAAGCCTATAAACTCACTCTGATCTTATCAATATCCGGCTAAATCAAATGATCACAGCTGCAAATAATCTCCCTGGCACTATGAATACTGAGCTTACCAAGAGGCTAAGGGAAATTATCAAAGAGATTCTGAAGAGTCTATCAGACAAAGATGAGATCCACTTCCGGTTGCTTCAAGCAAAGAGAGAGGTCATGCTTGAAATGCGAAAACACACCAAGATAAATCGACATCAAATTATCTTGACAATATTCTCAACTGAAAGCTTTGTCTATGACTTCCGAAATCTTATGCCAATCAAGAGAAGCATAATGATATGATTCTGACAGTCCTCCAAAATAAAGAAGCTAGAGCTGAAAAACAGATCAAGGAGAATAGAGAGGACATTGCTCAAACCCAAAGCCAATCCGAATGAGCTTGTTCAAGGAGTTAATCGGCATCTGCCGATATTCGAACCCTTGATCTTTGACATAAAGGGGAGAATAATAAAGGAAAGGAGATCAAGGAGGCCAAGGGCGGAGGAAGAGGTCATGAAACTCAAGAAAGGGGAGAAGTCAATTTCATGCTCGAGACATCACGAAGCCCTCCTGCAAGACATCATCAGACTCAACGATCGATCGGTGACAGCATTATAATAGCTATTCCTCTGAGTCATAAGGAGCCGACCCCTAGCTCACAAGACGTGTCTACTGTACGCATAAGAATACCAATTGGAGATCATGTATTCATACGCAGACATGAAGAGAATCCAGTTCTATGTCTTAGCGAAATGGAAGAGTTAGCAAGAAATGAGGAAGCTCGAAAGGAAAATAAGAAATTTGAGGTATGCCAACCCACCTCCACATAAGAGGTCAAGGAAAGCAGAGATAAGTTAAAACTTAAATTTCCTATTGATGTAATGCTAAATTGTAATATCTTCTGATCATCAATAAATTCATACTTATTCTCTAGACATTTCAAATTGCTCCTTTGAAATACTAAGTCATGTTTAAATTTCCTGCAAATGCATCTAGTCACTAATAATCATGACAACAAATCTCTTTGGTTATGTCAACATCAAATATGGGGAGATTTTTGGGAGAATGGATATTATGATTTGATGTTTTAATGTATATGTTCATGATTATTTGTAAGGTCCTTAAATGAATATATGTACAAGGACTTAGTGATAAATCAAAATTGTTAGGTTGATCTAAGCTTTCAACGTGTACCATTCTGATAAAGAATGTATAGATAGAAAGATCAAAACTGTTAGGTTGATCTTAAGATGTAATAGATTAGTCTTGAAGAAATCGTAGTGCATTCATCTGATCAACATTGCAGAAGTCAAGGCAGAAAACGTAGAGCCCAAAGATCGTAGTGTGCCTGCCTTGAAGGGGACTCTTCAAAAATCATAGAGTGGTCGCAACGTTTGCCAAACTAACTCCACGATTGTAGTGTGATGAAGGAAACATGAAGTTTACAAGTCAACGATCGTAGTGTGTTCTCAGGAACGTAGAGTCATCAACACGAGCAAGAGAAGGTCGTAGTGTACGAAGGTTTTAAAGGGAAATCGTAGTGCTCTCGAACTAATAGCTTCGTAGTATGCAAAAATGTCAAAGACACTACGATCTAAATCGTAGAACACCATGATCCAAATCATAGAGCATCATCTGTCTTATGTCAGAAAATGTCAAGCCTCATGATCTGTGTTTTCAACAAGTGAGGAATGGATCCCGAGATCTTTGCGGTGTTCATCGATCCCAGATTATATGAAATATCCTTAGTATTCAACAAAGAAGTATATTGAAGAAGCTAAGGATAGTACTATGGGTAAGAGGACAAAACACCTTTTCGGTGGTAGGTGAGAAAGCGACTGCGGTGTCGATTGGGCGAAATGCAAAATTCGAGAAGATGTGCAAAATGTCTCCATCACGAAGACAAAAGTTCGGATGCATTTAATGCCACAACGGATGGATCCAACAAATAGTTTTCAATATCACATATATCTGACGATCGACGGATAAGAGAGAAGTTAAGCAAGCATTAATCAAACAACGTGAACATCTCTCTGAAGCTCAACTCTACGATCTGAGATATTGCAAAGCTTGCTCAGCTACTCAGTTCTTAACGAACCAGTGCTTACACAACAACTGAGTAGCAACCATCAAGAACTCAACAACTATCAATCAACTGAAGAAGGATACCAAGTCTGCTGGACTTGAAGAGTTAAATAGTGAACTGTAAGAAAGCCAAGTCTGCTTGGACTTGAAGAGTTCAAGAGTGAACTAGAGAAGTTCTAGGCTGCTTTGTGCCGGAAGGAATCTGTGTGATTCAGAAGATTGTAAAAGACATCCTTAGTGGATATCCTACTCGTTGAGTAGAAGAGTGGAATAGGAGCTTTGAGTGCTCTGAACCACTTAAAAACAACTGTGTCATTTACATTCATGCTATATCTGCTATAGCTGCTATACCTGCCATAACTGCCTTACTCGCTCATAACTCCATTGCTTGGTAAAGGAGTTTAAAACAAATACTAATTCCACTAAGTTTTAATCATTATCTAAGAACTAGTTTAAAGAGAAAAGATTTTTAAATATCTATTCAACCCCCCCTTCTAGATAACTTGTGCCTACTAGGAACTAACAATTGTGGGTCTGAATTAAAACTAAAGGGTAAGTCGTGATCAAGATTCATGGTTTAGTGTCTAGTTTTTCAGGCAGACCAAGACGACAACAAATCCACTTTAGGGTAAGTCGTTACCTTGAACGGTGGTGCAGTGAATTGAAAAGGTTCCAAACAATAAAAAGTTGTTAGTTTAGTGATAAAGACAAAGTATATAGCTATAAATGAAGTTTCAAGTTGACTGTTTGGATGAAAAGTTTAATACAGAACTAGGAATAATTCATAAGTGTCATCTTGGATCTAAACATGTGTTGCGACACTTTCATTTGATTAGAGAATCATTGAAAGAGGAGAAGTTACTATAGAGATAGTGGAATCTCAAGAGAAACATTACATATCCATTAACTGAAGCTAATCCAACAACAAGATGATAGTCACTTAGAGAAGAAGGGTATGAGATACCATGGCGATTGACTTTAGTGCAAGTTGGAGATTGGAAGTGGTATGCACACAAGCCAATCATGTTTGATAATAAAGCATATACTTTGTAACCATCTTATTCATTTATTAATAACAAAATTGTTTAATTAAAGACTTTTAATTTATCTACATGGTGCTATTTTATAATATGTGATAAATCCATTATTTTGAGCAATTCTTTTAGAATCATTGTGACACCCCCAAATTCGGGTAATTCATTCTCATAGAATTTGGTGTTCACTATCAAAAACAATTACATCTATCTACCCATATTCAAGGATAAAGACATAACTTAAATAACTCAAACAATAATCTTCCCCATTAAAAGGTTACATCAACTTAGAACAATCCCAGGTAATCTAACCTTAAATTATTACATATGTCTGCGGAATACATCACATAATTAAATAAGTCTCATAACATAAGTTCAGTAAATAAAATTAAACAAGTCTTCTTCATTTGGGCTCTTGCCCTTGCCCTTGCTAGTAGATGGCTCTTCAACTTTCTCAACTTTAGCTGTAGTGTTAATTGCAAGAGTGAGAAAACAATTGTTCACTAATATAAAGAATGGCAATAATAGTAACATAAGTGTAAGTATTGAATACTGAATAATAGAGACTTGTTCTACGAATCAAGAATAGAAAACAAGTTCAAGATTTATATCTGAGGGTCCTAAGACCATGAAATATGTCCCAGGTTTTTAAGTATTTCTACCTCAACCTTAACAGTTGTTTAGACTATACAGACCATTCCTTGCGTACTTAGGGGGATCAGCCCTTCGTACCATGTATTGTGCATAAACATCTAAACGCTAACGCGTACTTAATCCCCTATATTAGGGTTGTTCATCTCAGTTTGACTTTAGAATTTTGCACTAAAGAAAATTTAGTTTGGATTCGCTTAAAAGTGGTTCTAGAATTTTAGAACACTCATCAATTATAGATTAGTCAAATCAATAAAAGTTTATTTGATGTTCGAAGGTTCAACACGATAATATAAGATTGAACAACGATACTTAATTCAAAGATGGAATATCAACAATATACAATTGAATAGACATTGTATATACAAAGTATTACATCCAAAAGAGTTAAAAAATCTCATTTAGAACAATGAAGTTGGACAATTTATGCTTAAAGATAAGAAACTTGCATAATGATATCAAGTTAGGAATGTGAAACTTGCTCAATGTAAAAGAATCAGAATACAAGAGCTTGCATAATCGTAAACAAGATAGAAACAAGAAACTTGATCAACGTAAAAATAGGGTTTAGGAACTTGCTCAATATAAAGATAAGGTTTAGAAACTTGTATAATGAAAAATTGGGGTTAGAGAACTTGCCTCGTGCGTAAGCTATACAATTATAACAAATGTTCACCAATTACCCTACGTATACCATTAGAATCGCAATATTAATTAGTTATACTATCATTAATCCTGTAGGTTTAATTTTCATTCAAGTTCATCTCGCTAATCTATATCATATTCCATTCACCAACACCATTTACAGGTCTGAAAACATAAATTTGGTAAAACATCACATGGTCAAATAACATCTCGAGTCTTAATCAAATAATAAGTTAAAGTTTTCTAAGTCTTTATCTTTTCAATCTAAATTCATCAAATACATAATCACCATCTGTTATGGAACTTCATTACATGTTTGACTCCTTATCATACATCTTAGACTAGGTTAAGCCAACACATCATGGACTGAAACTAAAAAAAACAAATTGCCTCATTTCGGGGGATTTGGCAGAATTATTTCCGCCTCAAGCTTAACACCGTACCAGGCTACGCTAGTGCTCGATCCCAGAAACTCAATGGTAGCAATTGCTACATTTCATTTTGGTACCTCCAAGAATCAAGACTAAGTACGTGAGAGACAAAAATCAAAGACCTTTCAAAGACCGTTACAAGCCAAAACTCCAACTTCCCAATTCTACAGCAACATAGACAAACCCACACACTAAAAACTTAACCAAAGCCACATAACATATACAATCAATCATTCTAACACCTAAAACAACTTACATAATCAAATTTAGAGGATTAAAAACCATATTTTTGCTATTTTCTTTAATTTCAACACATTTAGCGTATTCAATCACCAAAACTTTATTTCTTAACCCAATTAAACCATTTCAATTGCATTGTTTTAGTTTCTTGACATAATAACACAATTCACAACCAATTTACAGAATATAACAAGGATTGAACATAAAATTTTGGTCTCATTAAGCCACTTTCATATATATACAACAATGTTAACTTAATTTTCTTCTACAAGCCAAATTCCATGAATTTGATCACTAAAAATTTCTTATATATGATAATTATCAGATTATATACACATATGATCAATATTTTAAACAACAATTCAACAAAACTCATATCATAGAGAGTAATTATTGAAGGAAAACAAAACTAGGAAATTAAGAATAGATTATTACCCTTTATCCTTGTTTAAACTAGCAAAGATGATGATTCCAAAGGCTTTGACAAAGCTTCCTCTTCCCCTTGATTCCAAATTCTCAAAGAATTCTCAATTTCCTCTCTAGCTCTCTCAATTTTCTCTTTGTGTTTCTTCATTTCCTTTAGCTTTATGCTTAACCAAGTGAAAATACGTAAAGGAACAAAATTGATATAGCCACTACGCGCAATTTAAAACATCAAGTACAAAACCCAAATGCTATATCAGTTATAATATGCCAAAGGCCTCAAGGCCATGTTTAGCTATACATTAGATTAGGTTTTTCTAATTTATTTTTATATTACTTATATTATATATTTCCATTTGTCACACTTTTTTTTATTTAATTAATTTTAATAACTTACAATTACAATTTAAATTATACTTATGCTTAACAAATTATTACATATCCAATTTAATTATAAATTAAACTAGAACATCACCAATACACAACATTATTATTTCTAAACAATTCATCTAATTTAGTTACTAAATTAGAATGACATTATAATTATTTAATAATTCATTTAATTCATTTATCTTATTAAATTAAATACTCAAATCATAAAATTACCATTCACTAATTTTGTTAACATAAACACTTAACTAAATTATTACACCACAATTTCAATAATTATTTATTTATCTCAATAAATAAATCAATTAAAATATTTATTTAATTCGATAAATATTTAAAATTAATTACAAAATTCTCGTTCGTTACAATCATGATGATGATCATGCTAATGAGATCTAAATTCTTAGATAACTTATAAACTAAAATTGTCCTCAAACGTTGGATTACTAAAAAGGGGATTAGTGAATTTGGATAGATAAGTACATACGTTTCTTGCTCATTGGATGAGGATGATTGATCTCATGATCATTTGTGTGGAGACACTAAAGCAAGTATGTAGGTGCTTATTAGAGAATAAGTTCACTGAACGTGGTTCGCTAAGGAATACCTAATGGAGTTTTACTTGCCCTTCAATAGGAATTCATGTAGTGATAGTAGTATAAGTGATCCTTAGACTTGTGATAATTATAATATCTTGTGTATGATGAGTTATACTTTGACATGCCCCTTAAGACCCTTAGGGTTTATCAAAGGGTATGCTTGGATATAATAAGTTGTGTATGGAGATAACGAATGATCAACAAAAAATTTACCGCTTCTAGTAAAAAAAGAGAATTTCTTATGTGTTCAATAAATGACAACCCACTAGTCTTTGGCAAAGGCTAGAGGTGCATAAAAGGCCTAAGGTCTGGCCTTGGTCCGGCCTAGGCCTGGTCTGAAGGCCCCAAAGAGGCCTCATTTTTATCATGTGATTTGGCTTGGCCTGGCTTGAAAAAAGGCCTGAAATTGACCTGGCTGTGGCCTAGAATGGCCTGACCTGTAGGCCTAGTGACGCACTACCAACCCTAAACCAACCCCCATTTCTGTACAGCCCAACCCAAAAAAAATAAGTTAGCTCCCTTCATCAGCCCAACCTAATTAAAATAAGTTATCCTTCAAGTTATCAACCCAGCCCAACTTCTATACAAATTTAAGCCAACAACTCTAAAAATTAAAAAGTCTGCCTCCAAAGTCCAACCCAATCCCATCTAATAAAACCCTAATCTAAATACTTGATATCAATCAGGGAGAGAGATGGCGGTAGAGACTTCACTTAGCAATGTCGTTGGAATGGATATATATCCTTCAGAATCTACTTCAATTAAATTTCACTACAACTATTAGTTTGAGTTTATGTTCCCAAATGAAAGGTTTATGAATATCATTGTAGGAGGCACATGCATTCTTATGAACAGGCAGCATGTTGTTGTTGTTACTATATGCTATGAAGCTCAAGCGAGGCTGTCAGATTCAGTTTATGGGTTAAGAAGTTAAAGAATAAGGTCTGATCTAATTTATGTAATTTATTCTTTACTTCTAACCCACCCACTTAATTTTTAGTGTGACGCCCCCAAAACAGGTATACATCACCCATCTTGGGTCGCCAGATACAAGGTACTAAATACAAATACAACTTAATTATACAACAGTTATGTAAAATGCGACAAAACATAGGTTGTGAGCTGTAATACAAATATTGTCATCTAGACAATATCCACACTCAATGGAGTCCTCATTACATTTATTATCACACTATTTCACAGAATAGTGAGGACTACTAATGCACCATCTAAGACCATCACTCTGTTCCCCGACTAGTCCCAGCTACGTTCTCATTTCCTGAAGAGAACAATGAAAGAAAGGGTGAGCTCAACTAGCCCAGTAAGAAATATTATGACTAAGATAATGCAGAACAAATTATCATTAGCCTTCAATAATGTTAAACTGATAAAATACAATAGACATCAAGTTTAACTGCAGCGGGATAAGTAATCCATTAGAAGAGTCAAGTAGAAATAAAATCTACTATCTTCTATGATTTAAAAGGTTTTTCATCACTTTTATCACGAGACTCGACTTAATAAATAAAATTGAATCATCCTCGCTTCCACTACCAAGGATATTCATGTAATCATCAATGGTCATGACTATACCGAATAATCCTCATGTCATAATCATACTAACAACTCATTCCACCAATGAACTACGGTGCCAATGAGGACTTTTACCACATCATTCGTCACATTACTACCATGATTATACCAATAATCCTCGGTCATAATCATACCAAGTCCATCTATGTCCGTAAGCCAAAGATGACTTTCAACATAATATAAGCATGAGGATGATGACAATTCAATAAAATAAGTTCAAGAATAAATTTTAAAGATTTATAAGTTAATTTATCCTGAACTTAATAACGTCCAAATTGTCAACATGATAATCGCTTTGTGCAAAGAAAATTCAAGAATGCTCAGAAGAATATTTCCATGAAAAGATACTGGATGAAGCGCAAATATCAAGGATATTCCACTAATTTCATGGAGTATAGAAGCTAATTAAAGCTTTAACCAACATAGTATAATATAATATATGAAACTGCAAATGGATTTTCACCCGCCATGCGGTAATCCACGTATACAGATCATTTTCACAATTTAATAAGGAATGAATATAAAGGATCATTCATCATGCAAATGCGGTAATCCACATGTATGTTATTCTAACAGAATAATAAAGAATGGAATAATGTATGATTCACTACGTATGCGATAGATAGATCGCATGCATGTGTTATTCCCAATAAAATAATAAATAATGGAACCAGTCCCAAGATAAACGCATGCATGTGATATTCCGGCGAATAATAAATAAGATAACCCAGTCCAGTAGAACGCATGTATGTGATATTCCGCTGTAATAATAAATAATGGAACCAGTCCAACAGAAAACGCATGCATACGATATATTCCGGCGTAATAATAAATAATGGAACCAGTCCTGCGTAACGCGATGCATACGATATTCGGCTGTAATAATAAAGAACTAAATATTAGAAAAATTTCACCATGTATGTGGTACTTTGCATAAACAAAAGTTATTCCAATGTAATAATAAGAAGGGAATAATAGAAGAATTTCACCAAGTATAGGGTATCCCACGTGATACAGTTATTACAATGTAATAATAAAGAATGGAATAATGTAAGTTCTCTTCACGAATACGAAAAGAAAGAATACCCTTTACGAGTACAACAAATAATATCCCCTACCTCGTAAAAATCAATAATTGGAGTAGTGAAGTAGCAAAATACTTTTCTTCTTTTCTCTCTATAGTTTCTCTCTCTAGAGTTTCAAAGAATTCGTAAGAAATAATGAAGGAATGAGCTTCTATTTATAGGAGAATAGGATCCTAATAAGAATTAATTCATGAACGGTCCAGATTGATTTACTTTTAAACTGAGACGGTCCATATTGATTTACTATTAAAACTTAAAGCAATTCATTCATACCGATTTACTATTAAAACTTTAAACCAAATGATCCATATTGATTTACTATTATAACTTTCCACCAAATGATCCCTATTGATTTACTATTATATCTTCAACCAACTATTCTAAAAATTAAGACATCTCTTCATGGAATAATATTGTACCCAAAAAATGATTTGGTCCAAAAGAAATATATCTTACTAATGAATAAGACTGTGAATAGTAACTCATGAATAGTAACTCGTGAATAGTAACTCATGAATAATAACTTGTGAATAGTAACTCATAAATAGTACTCCGACACGAAAAGTACCCCGAATACCCGATTGAACAATATAACCTCCAGATATCAATTATTATTGAAACAAATGTCGATTTCCACTAACTCAAATAATTTCAACACAGTGGAACTATAAAATTCATCTTTAATCAACACGAACTTATTCATCATTAATATTATAACTCACAATTTTTAACAACCAGGTCGTTCCCAGGAAATAGGGGGCTTTCCGATAAGGATTTCTCCTTATCAGCGCAAGCAATTATTAGTGACCAAACCTATCCTCGACAGTAACTTCTAGACATTGTCAATATTGCAAATAATAATATGAATAACTTTATTGTCTCAATTATTGATTTAATAATATATCATATTATGCGGATGATACTATCACAATAATTGAATCAATAATATGAGAGATATGATGCAAGAATTATCAGAGCAATAATTGAGTATAACCGAGTGACTTCTCACGTAAGAATCAATAATCAATACCGGTGCTACTATGCAACCAATGCCAGACATCAGTACTTTCTTTACTACCGGTAGTTCAATGGCTTTAATTCAGTAACACCTCCGTCGTTATTTTTATAGAAAGATAATTTTGTCATTTTCTAACTACGACAATACTTTCGCTGTGGGGTCTACTAATGATTGTGTCGTTGCATTTAATATTTCCGACAAAAAAGAATATTCCCCACCAATGGAATATTATACAACAACTCAGCATACTTTGCAAAATTTATAAATATTACCCACAACTATAACACTATCTCAAATCCATACCATAATATTCAAAAATATATTTCCAGAAATTTAAATATTTATTCATAAAATCTGGGGTCTTACAATCTCCCCTCCTTATAAAATTTTGCCCTCAAAATTTACGTGCGTTACTTCTGTATCGTCAAGAGGTGAGGTATCTTGACTTCATTTCGATTCTAACTCTTGAGGTATAACCTTTGAGTGTCGAATATAATCCTTCTTATCCAAGATTTTAACACGTATCTCCTCATACGTTAAATCATCCGCTATCTCGTCCGGTTCTAAATTAATAATGTGGTTCGGGTCGTCCCCTTATTTACGTAACATCGATACGTCAAAAACGTTATGAACACGCAACATACTTGGCGGTAAAACGAGTTTATAGGCCACAGTTCCTACTCGATCAAGGATTTCAAATGGGTCAATAAAATCGAGGGTTGAGATTTCCTCTCTTTATCGATTTTTGCTTCTAGAATAAAGACCTCTTGAACCTTCTTCTTCACATTCATCAGCTCTGAGTATGTAGCTTGAGCAGCTTTAAATTTATCGATTAAAGTCTATTCTAATCGTATATTCGTTATCTTCACGGGGGTTCATATATTCACACTTGTAAACGCATATGATCTTCTACTCAACGCGTCAGCTACCACGTTCGCTTTTCCACGATGGTGTTGAATGATATGATCGTAATCTTCAACAGCTCGAGCCAACGTCTTTGGCACATGTTACGTTCGTTTTAGGTGAAGAAAATATTTGATGGAGTTTTAGAAATGGGTTTTGTACTGGGGTCAATATAGAATTCGATTTCACGCTCTAGGGGTAGGCTAAGAAGTCTTCAAGAATACGTCAGGAAATTTATTAACAATAGAAATATCATTCAAAGCTGTGACTCTCATCCAAGACTTGGATAACACATCGCATTGATACCTATCAACTTACCACCGTTATTCACAACGTCCCCTACGGAAAGTTCAGCTTCGGTGCATTCCACACAAAGAAGTCACCAACGAAAGGCTAAGGGCTCTTTACTTATGACTTGATATGACAATGATTGGTTTGGTTGCTTGAATTCGCATAATAGGTTGGTTAGGAATATGAAAGCTAACAACCTTACAAAAAGCTTGATGAGTAGTTAACCAATCGATTCCTAAAATCACATCAAAGGCAAGTATTTTCAAAGAGATAAGATTGACAAGTAACGTGAAAGTGTCGATTTGAATAAACAAGATTTATAAACAGTGGAGGTAACGAAGGTTTCTACCATCGAAGTTTCAACCAATAAGTCAAAGTCTAATTTCTCCGAAGTAAAATTTAAATGTTGAGTGCAAGCAAGAGAGATAAAAAAATGGGTAGAACCAGTATTTAATAAGGTATAGACTTCGCAAGAATTTATAATTAACTAACCCGTGCTAACTTCGTTCGGGTCACTAGCATTTTTTTTGAGAAGTCATGAAAAAAATGGTCTTCCTGAAACCACCGACTTTGTTTTGTCCGTATCCGCCTTTGATACCACTATTCCAAATTGGACTCACTTCACTATACGACAAAAAATCGAGATAAATGACCTTCTTTCTTGAAATTTTCACTTCTATTATCTTGGCCATGATTACCAATCAAGTGGTTACCATTCTTGGCATGATAATTTCCCCACGATGGTTATCATTGTTCATGGCCGCTACACCCTGTAGATGATTATTATCGTGTTGTTGGTCGTTACCTTTTGGTTGAGCTAACTCAACGGCCTCATGTGCTTCATTGCTTATCTCAAAGATTTTCGTATGCCATTTTCAAATACCGCCACAAAACAAGGGTTAATTAACATATCACATATTATCCCTATACTACGAATCGACCAATTAAATACCAAATAAACTTAGGTAGTCATACCAAATGAAGGAATTCCCCTCTCCCTCCTAGTTCTTGTCTCACATCTCACCAGGGGATCATATCCTAAGCTTTGATACCAACCGTAACTTCTATCCCTTAACTCGATAAGACCTCAATGATACCTATCAACTTGCCACCGCAAAAATCCAGTGTCCCTACTAAAGTCCGGCTTCGGTTGCATCCCATGACTTGAAGTCACCAAAGAAAAGGCTCGGGCTCTTTTTTATGGCTTTGATACTAATCGTGACGCCCCAAAAATAGGTATACATCACCCATCTTGGGTTGTCGATATCAAGGTACTTAATACAAATACAACTTAATTATACAACAAATAGTAAAAATACGACAAAACATAGGTCATGAGTTTTAATACAAATATTGTCATCTAGACAATATCCACACTCAATGGAGTCCTCATTACATTTATTATCACACTATTTCACGTAATAGTGAGGACTACTAATGCACCATCTAGACCATCACTCTCCCCCGACTAGTCCCAAATCCACGCTCATTTCAAAGAGAATAAAGAAAAGAAAGGGTGAGCTCAACTAGCCCAAGAAGAAATATTATGACTAAGATAATGCAGAACAAATTATCATTAGCCTTCAACAATGTTAAATTGATAAAATACAATAGACATCAAGTTTAACTGCAGCGGGATAAGTAATCCATTAGAAGAGTCGAGTAGAGAATAAAATCTACTATCTTCTATGATTTAAAAGGTTTTTCATCACTTTTATCGTTGAGACTCAACTTAATAAATAAAATCGAGTCATCCATGCTCCACGGCCAAGGATATTCATGTAATCATCAATGGTCATGACTATACTGAATAATCCCTGGTCATAATCATACCAACAACTGTCCACCAATGAACTACAGGCCAATAAGGACTTTTACCACATCATTCGTCACATTACTACCATGATTATACCGAATAATCCTCGTCATAATCATACCAAGTCCATCTACGCACGTAAGCCAAAGATGACTTTCAACATAATATAAGCATGAGGATGATGACAATTCAATAAAACAAGTTCAAGAATAAATTTTTAAGATTTATAAGTTAATTTATCCCCGAACTCAATAACGCCCAAATTGTCAACATGATGTCGCTTTCAGCAAAGAAAATTCAAGAATGCTCGTAAGAATATATCCATGAAAAGATATCGATGAAGCGCAAATATCAAGGATATTTCACTAATTTCATGGAGTATAGAAGCTAATTAAAGCTTTAACCAACCGAGTATAATATAATATATGAAACTACAAATGGATTTTCACCCGCCATGTGGTAATCCACGATACGCATCATTTCCACAATTTAATAAGGAATGAATACAAAGGATCATTCACCATGCATGTAAATCCACATGTATGTGTTATTCCAACAGTAATAATAAAGAATGGAATAATGTAGGATTCACCATGCGCGCGATAGATCGCACGCATGTGTTATTCCCAATGTAATAATAAATAATGGAACCAGTCCCAAGATAAACGCATACGCATGTGATATTCCAAATGTAATAATAAATAAGATAACCAAGTCCCACAGAACGCATGTATGTGATATTCCGGCTATAATAATATAATGGAACCAGTCCCACAGAACGCATGCATGTGATATTCCGGCGTAATAATAAAGAACGGAATATTAGAAAAATTTCACCATGTATGTGGTACTTTCGATAAAACAAAGTTATTCCAATGTAATCATAAGAAGGGAATAATAGAAGAATTTCACCAAGTATAGGTATCCCATGATACAAAAGTTATTACAATGTAATAATAAAGAATGGAATAATGTAAGTTCTCTTCACTGAATAAATAAGAAAGAAAGAATACCCCTTATGAGTACAACAAATAATATCCCCACCTCGTAAAAACTCAATAATCGGAGTAGTGAAGTAGCAAAATACTTTTCTTCTTTCTCTATAGTTTCTCTCTCAGAGTTTCAAAGGAATTGTAAGAAATAATGAAGGAATGAGCTTCTATTTATAGGAGAATGGACCTAATAAGAATTAATTCATGAACGGTCCAGATTGATTTACTTTTAAACGGATGGTCCATATTGATTTACTATTAAAACTTAAAGCAACGTCCATACCGATTTACTATTAAAACTTTAAACCAAATGATCCATATTGATTTACTATTATAACTTTCCACCAATATTCCATATTGATTTACTATTATATCTTCAACCAACTATTCAAAAATTAAAGACATCTCCTCATGGAATAATATTGTACCCAAAAATGATTTGGACCAAAAAGAAATATATCTTACGGGTGAATAAGACTTCGAATAAGAACTCATGAATAAGAATCGTGAATAGAAACTCATGAATAAGAACTCATGAATAGTAACTCAGAATAGTAACTTATGAATAGTAACTAATGAATAGTAACTCGTGAATAGTACTCTGACACGAAAAGTGTCCCGATACCCGATTGAACAATATAACCTCCAGACATCAATTATTATTGAAATAAATGTCGATTTCCACTAACTCAAATAATTTCAACACAATGGAACTATAAAATTCATCTTTAATCAACACGAACTTATTCATCATTAATATTATAACTCACAATATTTAACAACCGTGTCGCTCCTCGTGAAATAGGGGCTTTCCGATAAGGATTTCTCCTTATTACCAGCAATTAGTGACCAAACCTATCCTCGATGTAACTTCTAGATATTGTCAATATTGCAAATAATAATATGAATAACTTTGCCGCCTCAATTATTGATTTAATAATATATCATATTATGCAGATGATATCGTAACAATAATTGAATCAATAATATGAGAGATATGATGCAAGAATTATCAGTAGCAATAATTGAGTATAACCGAGTGACTTCTCACGTAAGTTAATCAATAATCAATACCGCAGCTACTATGCAACCACGCCAGACATCGCATTTTTACTACCGGTAGTTCAATGCTTTTAATTCTGCAATAACACCTCCGCCGTTATTTTTATAGAAATATAATTTTGTCGTTTTCTAACTACGACAATACTTCCGTTGTGGGGTCCACCAATGATTGTGCCGTCGTACAAATATTTCCCGACAAAAAGAATATTCCCCGACCAATCGAATATTATACAACAACTTGCATACTTTGCAAAATTTATAAATATTACCCACAACTATAACACTATCTCAAATCCACACCATAATATTCAAAAATATATTTTGAGAAAATTAAATATTTATCATAAAATCTGGGGTCTCACATCTAGAACTGATTAATTTCTTAAATTAATTTCTAGTACTGATGGATTCTTTTCCTGTCAAATGTAATACTTTTATACAATTATTTCTAGTACTGATTGATTATCCAACTGCTTATGAACTAAGAATTGTTTTTTATATCCAAATATTTGTTGGTTGTGGCTAAAGATGTGGTGATGATCTTGTGTAGGTTAGTTGGACTAGTCTGTGCCTTGACTTGGGCTTGGCCTCGGTCAAGGTGCTCGCTCATTACACTACTAGAAATTACGACCTATATATGATTTTGGCCTACAATCATCATTATAGACATAAAGACCGTCGCTATAGGATGTAGCGACGGTCGCCGACTTGGCCGCTATAGGCCATACCCAGAAACTCTATAACGATTTGCTTTTAGTTTATAAACGATTTTATTTATGACCGCCGCATATAGAAGTTTTAGATTTCAATTTTTTTTAATTAATAATGCACATTTATTCAACAAACACAAGTAAAATATAAAATAAATCATAAAAAATATTATATACATCGTTTAAAATCATTCACATTACAACATTACAATATAATAGTTGGATAATTCATCCCATTACTCCGAAGTGTTGAGAGATGAATACATTGTTATTGAAAAAAAATCATAATAAACCCCAAGCTTATAGAAACTTGACATCTTCATTTCATATTCAAAGAAGAAAACCCAACAAATAGTATTAACTGAACATCAAATTCATACAAGCAAATCCAATCATGATACAAGCCATACAGATATTGAATTATTTAGGAGCCACAAATTCCAAACTATATTATACAAAATATAGTATCAACTGAACACCAATATACAAAATATGTGAGCTTGTCAGTAATGATGATGTAAAGACACCACATACTGAAAGAAGTGAATTCCCAACTCACATTCAAACCAAGAAAGTAAGTTCCAAAATAATGATAAAAAAAAGAGAACATATTCTAGCAATAAAAAGAATTTCTGAACTAACAAAGTGAAATAAATAAAATAAAATAAAATGAAAAGCATTAAGTTCACCCGTAGGAGGGCCAACAACTTAAGCTTAGTTATTTCAAAGAATGTTTGGATAACATACTCCAAAGATACTTAAAATAAAGATGAAAACCAATTAGCCATCTTCACACACGGAAGAATACGTTGAATTGCTAGCTCAAGATTAAGAATCCGGCAGAACTTGGTAACTTTGCCAGCAGTTGCTATACATACTTCAGCTTCATTATCTCGAAGTAGCCGCACATATGCAGGAACTAAATCCGTCCTTTAAACATAAATGGCAACAATTAATTAATGTATGAAAATAAAAAATCAATAGGAGTTATTAATACAAATCAAAATAATATATTAATACAGTTAAGGCTACAATTTATTTTCACAAAATCGCCCACAATCATGAGAACACAATGCTAACATGATGAAAATGACTAAAAAGTGAGGCATTCCACAAAAAATAGCAATGTCACATAACAGACAATTTACACAACTTGTCTGTTATACTACTGATTGGCAACCATGTACCTCGTAGGTTCACGACCCACAACTTCACATAGCTCATACAACTGATTGGCAACCATGTAACGAACACACCACGACTTATCCTAATCAAGGACAACAAAGTTGGTCAAACCAATTATTCAATAATGCATACCACATATTAAGTCATAGCGCCTCTTATCAAAATCAAAGAGAACTAGAGAAGTATTCGCTAAAATCCAAAGGATTTACTTGCAATATCAAAATGAAAGTACAATTACTCATGTAATGTAGATTATGGTCAATAAAAAAGAACAATGTAACAACAACATCATTATCTCGACTCTGATATCTTTCCAAGATAGTAGTGATCTTTTGAAAACTAACTAAACAACATTAGGTTTTCCCAAATAGAAAAAATAAAAACGACACAACAAGATGCATAATTAAAATGTATATGTTCAGCATAATCATCTGTTCTCCTATCATGAAGTAGATGGTGGAATGAGAAAGAAAGGAACTAAGAGTGTCTTTTAATTAACCAATAAATTAATTGACCATCACATAGCCGATTACAACAAATGAAATTCCAGCTGCTGCAAACGAGATCTTGACACTCTTAGCCCTGTTCCGATCATCTAGCTACTTCTACTCCTGCAACTTAGCCCCGTCTCCTCACTATTCACTTTCATTAGCCTACTATTATGTCATCCAATTTAATCAAAACAACGAACCTGACACGAGCATTTTAAGAAACACCATCCTGCCAAAATTTTAGAGAATAACTTGTACCCACAAAAAAAAATAGTAAGTAGTGCTAAAGAAACCCTTTCATGTCGCCTCAATTAAATGTAAGAAGCTATTATTCCAACAGATTTCATCAAAAGAAATGACATTTTATAGAACCCTTAATCAAAGACCTCAAATTTGCCATACAAAATAGATTATCCAACTAGATGATCACCGAAAAGGTAAAGGTCTCTGTTGTTGCATCAACACCTCATAAAAAACACATAGCCAAAAATAATTGTCTTGTACCACTACATATAAAATACAGTACTAATCATAAAGTTAAATTAAATTAAATACCTACAGAGTGGTCTACTGCTAAATATTAATTGAGTTTAGAGATAAACTGGAATGATGAAAGAAATTCATTCCCAGACTTTAAACATTAAACTCAAATCCAAAGAGGGAGATAATTTTTTTTATGAGAGTAGTAACTACAACATCAATAACTAAAAAAGTAAAAAACAACAAGAGAGTAACAATTATACCTTGAGCCATTATCGCCAAGACCATGCATCCAAACTATTGTAGCTTGGTGTTTCCCTTTGGGCCTCACCACATATGTTCTTCTAAATTCAAAAGACCTTCTAAATTGCTCTACACCAAAATTGGTCCAACAACATCATTAATTCAAAAGCATACAAGTTTAAAAAGAGGAACATAAGGTACCTTAGTTTCATTTTTCACACCAATTTACCAATTAAGAAGAAAGAGTCTAGAAAAGGAATGTAACTAACTGTAACAAAGAGAAGAATTTGTGTAATTCATCCCATCGTATGCAGAACTCAGCAGATCAGAAGACCAAATAGTAGTGTAATGGATGAGAACCAACCAATCTTTTCTTCATTTTGTGGTACTTTTTCTGCCTGGCCTACAACCCATCTCTTGATAATAATAAATACAATCTTGAACTTAACATTATCAAGGAAGCCGTGCCTGAACAACACCTATTCTTTCGCATACTCCTCCCCAGATTCACTCCCTCGTGAATCAACAAAGTTGCATCACCACCATCATCCACAATCGATCCGCCAACCGCCGTGTCCCTAGTCAAGAGCTCATTGGTGCACCACCAAGATTCTGAATGGTCTCCCTTTCCGTGAAAACAAAGGGCGCCTATCACTGCAATGTCGCCAGCTTGCAGGTCTTGGGTGGAGAAGATATTGCAAGAGCACCATCTCACCTCCGTGCCGAGAGGAGGGAGAGGACTTGAGAGGAGGAAGATGATTTGGGGGAAAACTGAAATGATTTGGGGGAAAATGGGATGGTTTTTTCTTAAAAAAACATCTATACCGACGGCCAGACGATGACCGTCGGTATATATACCTTATAACGAGGGTTCTGTGCTGTCCGTCACTATAGCTCGTCGCTATATATCGAATTTTTAGTAGTGTCAGATCACCATTTCAAATTTAGTAATCCTACCGGCCTGTCAATCTGCATCAAGCCTGCAAGCCTAGATCGCCAAAGCCAACCAAATTTATATGTGCACCCATACTAAGCGTAATGAAATTAGAAAGGAGTTTCTAATTTACATTATTTGGAGTTATGAATTTAAGAATTGAAATACATATAATAAAATAAAATAAGAATTGACAGTAATTCTATGTCTTATATTTAATTGAGATATTTTATGGTGGAAGGATTGAATTGTATGCGTACAGTAACTATTTACTGAAGGGTTCTTTTATGATTAATGTTGAAATCTATATTATTTGGAAAATCGTTGATCGCTAATGAGGCTTATCATTTTTGTAGAATAAATATTATTTATTTAAATAAACTAATAGATTAATTTATTTATTTAAATAAGATTTGAATTGTTCTAATTGATTTATTGACAATCGGTTTAATATGGAGAACCTAAATGGTCACACCATAAAAGGAAAATATTTATTTAAGAAGTAAATGGCATAATCGTAATAATAATTTAAATGTATTTAATTTAATTTATGGTGATGAATAAATTAAATAGCTTAATATTTATTATTTAATATTTTGAAAATATTAAATATAAATTAATAAGAGGAGTCTTATTATTATTATTACTATTATTATTATTTAATTCCGAAAAGAGTTTAAGAATTAATTAATAAAAGGTAATCATATATTCCTAATAAGATTAGGAGGCTAATTAATTAAAAGAGTTTATCCTAATAATATTAGGAGCCTAAATAATTAAAGGATTTTAATTAATTAAAATAAAACTTAATTCCTAAATTGTTTAGGAGGGTTGCCCACATCTATAAATAAGATGAGTCTTATTTTGATTTGGGGTTAATGAGAATTTCAAGAGTTGAGAGAGTACTGACATATTCTATAAAGATAGAATTAGGGTTCTGTAAAACACCCATTTTCTTGAATACTTATTCTTTCTTGGTGGATCACCTCTAGAGGACAAACACTTGGGTGACTAATGTTGATCAAAGGAAGGAATCAAACCCGGTGAATTTAAGTTGAACGTGAAAAGGAATTGAAGGTGAACTCGTGATGCTAGTTTCTACAAGTATATGAATCTGATCTCCTTCTCCTTTCTATTGATTGATAATTATGTACAAAGTATGATCATGGTGATGGTTTATATAAAAAAATTTTAAAATCTGTTTTATCGCGCTTCCGCACCTTTTATGTAATTTGATTGCATTATCACGCTATATACAAACCTAACATTCACATTATCAAGAGCTAAGTCAATTGTCTCTTCACATTACCAAGAGTCAAACTAGTTGTCTCTTCACATTACCAAGAGCCAAGCCATGTCTCTTCACATTGTCAAGAGCAAGACACTTGCCTCTTCACATTGCAAGGGCCAAGCTAGAGTTCGTCTATAAATAGAAGCAAGTATTCTTCATATTTTACTTACAACTGATAAGAGAAATCTATAGAGAGAGAAAACTATAGAGAGATAATAAGAGGGAAATAGGAAGAATAAGAGGGAGATAAGAAGAATATTCGAGAAACAAGCACACACCAACAACATAAAGTTTTGTTACTACACTATTGCAGTATCCAGTCTCCTACTGATGTAAGTGTTGTCATTTTTTTATATATTCGTAATAGGGATATCATTTCTTTCATACTTATAAGGGGTATCACTTTATTTCATACTCCTAAATCTAAATTTACTATAATAAGTATTGATTCTATAATTCTTGAAATGATTAGAAATACATTAGAGGTTTGTGCTTCATTTAATATCATTTCATTCACCTAAATCTTTTTATTGAATTTTTATAGTTATCATTGAAATATGAATCTTGAATATCATTCTTGAATTTGAATCCATATTTTGGTCATCATGTTGACAATTAATTGGACATTCTTGGATTCTGGATAAATTAAATTATAAATCTTCAATGTTTATTCTTGATCTTATTGTTCTTATTGTTTCTATTCATCCTTTATATCATTGTCATCATCCCCCATCTTAAATTACGGTGAAAAGTTATCTTTGACCCGTAGTGCAAAGATGAACTTTGATTAGTATGATTATGACCATGAATTGTGTATTGGTATAATCATGACCTTTGGTGTTACAAATAAAGGCTTGTGGTGAGAGTTCTCTTTGGCCTGTAGTGCAAAGATGGACTGTTATTTCGCATGATCATGACCACTGGTGATACAAATAAATATCTTTGGCCCGTAGTGCAAAGATAAACTGTCGATTTGCATAATTATAATTAAACATGAATTGTTGATTGGTGTTACGTGGATAAAATATTGATGATGAAATTTTAAATCGTAGAAGATAGTAGACATCATGCTCTACTTGACTTTTCTAATGGATTGTTTGTTCCACTGTAGTTATTATTGAAAACTTATATTATCTTTAAATCTATGATTTATCATTGTTGAAGACTATAGATAATTTATTCTTTATTATCTTAGTCATGATATATTTTACTGTGCTATTTGAGCTCGACCTTTTCCTTTTTGTTCTATTGTTTTTCTCAGAAAATGATAGTGTAGCTATGACTAGCTGGGGAATGGAGTGATGATTCGAAATTGTAGAAGTATCTCAATACATTATAAATAGTGTGACAATAATTGTATTGAAAATTTAAGTTGAGTGTGGATATTGTCATACCAGATACGGTACAATATTTGTATTAAAACTCAGAGTATGTGTGTTGTCGTATTTTGCACGTCAATTTAATAGTTGTAAATAGGAAAATTTTTAATTTTGTAGTATGTATTTTGACGACTCAAAATGGGTGTTGTGAACTTATTTTGAGGGCGTTACAAAGTGTATGGTATATATGAGATTTTATTTCTTTTTAATAATTTGAATATAATTTTGTTTTTTTACTTTTATTAAAAGTGCTGGAGTCAAAAGTACAATTTGTTTACTTCAACTAAAAGTGCTTTAATTTAAACACAAATATCAAATATTAAAAAGTGATTTTAGAGAAATATCGAAGTGGGACCGTTCGAACAGGCTAAGTCTTATGATCATGAAGCGTGGTATTCCAGAAGCCTTTAGAGGTGCAATTACAAATGACAATATCACAGCCATTGAGTTTCTTTCAGAAATTCAGAACCGTTTTGTAAAAAACGATAAGGCTGAAACAAACACGCTTTTAGCAAGCTTTATTTCAATGAAGTACAAGGGCAAGGGTAATGTCAGGGAGTACATCATGGAGATGTCTCATCTTGCTTCAAAGCTTAAGGCACTAAAACTTGATTTATCAGATGATATGCTTGTACATTTGATCCTAATTTCTCTTTCTGCAAAATTCAGTCAGTTTAAAGCTAGTTACAACTGCCAGAAGGAGAAATGGACTCTCAATGAGCTTATTTCATTTTATGTGCAAGAGGAAGAAAGATTGAAGCAAGATAGGATTGCAAGTTCTCATTTGGCAAGCACCTTTAAAGGCAAGGGAACGAGGAAATATAGGGGAAAAGAAGTTGATATTCCTAAGGGTCCGGGGCAAAAGAAACAAAAGACTGAAAATGGTTGTTTCTTTTGTGGCAAGCCCGAACATAAAAAGAAGGATTGTACCAAATTTGCCGCCTGGCGTGAAAAGAAAGGTACATTTCATGTTTTGGTCTGTTTTGAAATCAATTTAACTTCAGTACCAAGAAACACTTGGTGGGTATATTCTGGTGCTACTACTCACATTTCTTTACGTAGGTTGCCTGCACTCCCGAATGCCAACTGATGCCGAAAGACGATTCATCTATGGGGTGATGGCAAATCAAAGGAGGTGGAGGCAATAGGACATTTTAGATTGTTGTTAAGTACTGGTTACAATTTGGATTTAAAAGACACTTTTGTTGTATCGTCATTTAGACGAAATTTAGTTTATATTTCTGCATTGGACAAATTCGGTTATTATTGTTCTTTTGGAAATAAGAATTTCAATTTGTCTATTAATTCGAATATAGTTGGTACCGGTTTATTTAATTTTTTTGATAATCTATATTTGCTGGAAACTATTTCATCTTACAATGAAACCTTGCATGTGGAAACACGTGGTACTAAAAGAAAATTAGATAAAGAAAATTCAGCCTCATTATGGCATAAACACCTAGGTCACATCTCTAAATCCAGAGTTGAGCGTCTTGTGTCTGATGGGATTTTGGACTCCCTTGATTTTTTCGACTTTGATATATGTATTCAGTGTATCAAGGGAAAAAAGATTAAAACGAAGAAAATAGGTGCCAATCGAACTACAAACGTCTTAGAATTAATACATATGGATATTTATGGTTCATTCCCTACAGCTTCTTGGAATGGTCAACAATACTTTATAACATTCATAGACGAATATTCTAGATATGGTTACCTATTTCTTATACATGAAAAATCGCAGTCTTTGGATGTGTTCAAAACATTTAAGACCGAAGTTGAGTTACAACTCAATAAACGGATTAAAAAGGTTAGATCTGATCGTGGTGGTGAATATTACAGTAGATATGAAGGCTCAGGTGAACAATGTCCAGGATTGTTTGCTAAATACCTAGATGAATGTGGAATCGTCCCACAGTACACTATGCTAGGGTCGCCTAGTATGAATGGTGTATTTGAGAGACGAAACCGGACTCTTAAGGATATGATAAGAAGTATGATTAGTCAATCTACTTTACCAGAGTCACTCTGGGGTGAGGCTCTAAAGACAACAACTTATATCCTCAATCTCCAAGCCAACAAAAGCAACCGCAAAAAACACCGTATGAACTTTGGGTCAGGTGAAAACCTAGTCTAAAGAACTTATGTGTTTGGGGATGTCTCAATGAAGCGAGGCCTTATAAGCCCCATGAAAGGAAATTGACTCCAACAATCATAAGAATTACTTTATCAAGGCTATGCAGAATCGATCACGGGTTACAAAGTTTTACGATCCCACTAGTAAATCAATTTTTGAGACTGAACCGCAAACGCTTCTTTGAGGATGTTGAGTTTGGGGAAAGAAATCAAGTTAGAAACATTGTCTTTCAAGAGGAAGAAGTAGAAATCTTAATTCCTACTACTATTTTTGACAATGTGCGGGAAGATATACCTGTAACTCAACAACCTCAAGAATCTGAGCAATTAAGGCGATCCACGAGAGAAAAGAAAATTTGCACTTCAAACGATTATATCGTATATCTTCAAGAACATGAAGTAGAAAGTGGAATGTCGTAAGATGATCCAATTAATTTCTGGCAAGCCATGCAAAGTTCTAACTCTCAAAATTGGATCAAAGCCAAATGAAGAGTACAAGTCTATGCAAGAAAATAAAGTTTGGGAACTTGTTCCATTACCGTATGGTGCAAAACCCGTAGATTTCAAATGGATATTTAAAACCAAAAGGGATTCAAATGGTAATGTGGAGAGGTATAAGGCACGTCTTGTGGCTAAAGGCTTTACTCAAAAGGAAAGAATTGACTTTAAAGAGACTTTCACTCCAGTTTCTTTAAAAGACTCTTTTAGGACAATTATGGCGCTTGTTGCACATTTTGAACTTGAGTTACATCAAATGGATGTCAAAACAGCATTTCTCAATGGTGACATTGAAGAAACAATTTATATGTTATAGCCAGAAAACTTTGTGTCAGGAGACCCAAAGAATATGGTTTGCAAATTGACAAAATCTATCTATGGACTCAAGCAGGCATCTCGTCAGTGGTACTTCAAATTTCATCAAGTCATTGTTTCATATGGTTTTGAAACAAAAATTGTTGATAATTGTGTATATCACAAATTCAGTGGGAGTAAACATATTTTCATGGTTTTATATGTCGATGACATATTACTTGCCACAAATGACATAGACATATTGCATGACACCAAAAGATTTCTATCAAAGAACTTTGAAATGAAAGATCTTGGTAATGCTTCTTTTGTGTTAGAATTGAGATACACCGAAACGTTTTCTACAGATATTAGGATTGTCACAAAGGAACTATATTGAGAAAGTTCTCAATAGGTTTAACATGCAAAATTGCAAATCAGGTAAAACCCCGGTCGCTAAAGGAGATAAGTTTAGTCTCAGTCATTGCCCAAATAGCATTGAAATTAAAGAAAAACAAAAGATTCCCTATGCATTGGCTGTAGGGAGTCTAATGTATGGTTAAGTATGTACGCGTCCGGATATTGCGTTCATAGTTGGCATGTTAGGCAGTTAAGTAATCCTGGCATGGATCATTGGAAGGCAGTCAAATGGGTTATAAGGTATTTACAGAGAACAAAGGATTATATGCTCACATATAAGAGATCGGATCGGTTAGAGATCATTGGGTATTCCGATTCTAATTTTGTTGGGTGCCAAGATAGCTGGAGATCCACTTCAGGCTATGTTTACTTGTTGGCTGGTGGAGCGATTTCATAGAGGTCTGCAAAACAGACACTCGTTGCTTCGTCTACCATGTCTGCAGAGTTTGTAGCATGTTATAAGGCATCAAATCATGGAATATGGTTGCAAAATTTTGTCACTGGGCGGCGAATTTTGGAGGTTGTTGAAAGACCATTAAAATTATATTGTGACAATAAATCAGCGGTATTATATTCCAACAACAACAGAAGCTCGACAAAGTTAAAACACATTGAAATAAAGTTTTTCGTTGTGCAAGAAAGAGTGCAGAATGGACAGATTTCAATAGAGCACATTGGTACAAACTCCATGATATTGGATCCGCTCACAAAAGGATTATCACCAAATGTCTTTCACGAGCACACTGCTCATATGGGTGTTATTCTATTTGAGGATACTTTAGTTTAGTGGGAGTTTGTATTTGGATTATTACTCTATGTGAAAACTACAGATTTCATTTATATATTTTCTGCAGAATTAAAATATTCAATTTACTACACTCTATTAAGTTTATTGAAGTATTGATCTCACTACAGTTAATTAAGTAGGACCAGTTGGAAATAGGCATGTGTAAATCAATTTACATGTAATTTCCATGCTATGCATCCATGATTGATCTATGTTATTTAGCTATGTTGGCATACGAGACCATTGATATGTCCAATTACTGTGACGCCCCCCAAATAGGTATACATCACATCCAACCCATTCTGAGTCGCCAAATACATGGTACAGAAAACAACTATAACTTTATTATAACAATTGTCGTGCAAAATACAACAACACATATGCTGTGAGTTTTGATACAAATATATACCAACCGTGACTCACATCCCAACCTCGATAAGACGTCACCACGACATCTCAGTATGATAAGGGCAAAACACCCTTCCAACGTTGGGTTCGCTTCACCCTAGTTGATTCACCAAATATAACTACTAAATGATGTATACAACACACTTTTCTATGCTATTTAGGGAGAATCTCCACAGTTAGAGACCACCGTTCTATTCCCCTGTTATCCCCACTCGACCCAGCTACACTCTTATTACCTGAAAGGAATTGTGAAGCAAAAGGGTGAGCACAACTAGCTCAGTAAAGAACTAAAGATAATTAAATTATCAATAGCCTTCATCAGTAATAAATCAGAGATTTAGAACATATGGTAGATGATAAAACTTTTCAACCATAGTTGCATAATGAACGAAAGCAATATATTAGAAGAGTCAAATAGACCATAAAATCTATTATCTTCTATTTAAAAGTCCACCAACAATGTTTTATCCTCGAACATCAATCAACAATTCCTCGCCCACAATCACATGTATAACTCATAATCGTAATTGTAGTTCTAAATTCCTTTTCTCATCCAGACAAAGATAATTTTCATCACCAAAACATCAAAGATCATGGTTATACCAAATCACAATTCATGTTCATAATCATACTAATAAATTTATCTTTTAACTACGCCAAAGATATTCATCAACAAGTCATCTTTTGCACTGCAGTGCCAAAGATATTCAACAATGTGTCATCTTCAGATTACGAGCCAAATATATTCATCAACAAATCATCTTTGCACTACAGACCAAAGATATTCAACAACAAGTCATCTTTGCATTATGAGCCAAAGATATTCATCAATAATTCATCTTTGCACTGCAGGCCAAAGATATTCAACAAGTCATCTTTGCACCACGGGCCAAAGATATTCACCAATAATTCATCTTTGCACTACAGGCCAAAGATATTCAACAAGTCATCTTTGCACTACGGGCCAAAGATATTCAACAACAGGTCATCTTTGCACTACATGCCAAAGATATTCAACAACGGGTCATCTTAACACTACGAACCAAAGATATTCATCAATAATTGATCTTTGCACTACAGGCCAAAGATATTCATATCTCAAAGAAATACATAATCATTTCAGAATTTATATAAACCATAATTATAACCATGTTGATCAATTCACCTTGCACTTAAACTAAAAAATATTCCATTAGAATTCAATGGTCACGATCATACTAGTCAACAATTCAACTTTCAGACCATCGCCAAAGAGAACCCATAGTCACGATCATACCAATACTTCTACCCATCTTTACACTCAAGTCAAAGAGAAATTCCATCACTGTGGTTATAAAATGTTATATATGATAATAAAAAATAATAGATCAACAACTACATTTAATTTCAAGAAGAAGATTCAAAAATCAATGATTTCATAACACCTTAATCCAAATGTTATAAATCACTTAATAATCTCATAATCTAATATTATTAATATTACCACAATATCTTAATCATTTCTTAAACTTATAATCAATTTATTTTAATTGTTTATATTTTACTAATTAATGCATTTAATCATTCTAAAATGCCAAACTCATAAGATTTCATCACCAATAACCAAAACCCTCATCACAAAACTGCATATACCTTATATAGGATTCTTAAGCCATAAAATCATATTTTCCAAATTTCTTACTTCTCATAACATATTTAATTCATTTACTCATAACTAGAATATTTTCATGAAAAATACCAAATCAGTTCCAAAAATATTTCTTTTCTGGGATTTAGCATAATATAGTCCCATATTGAACATATATTTTTCTCGGAATTATTAAAATTTATTTACTATTTTTCACATGGCCAAAGCCACTGAATATTCAGACATTTATCATAAATTGTACTTTTATCCAAAAATTCTGAAATTTACAGAATAAACTGATATTATATAGATGTACTCCCAATAAAAATTTCATCAATTTTGGATTTAATCACAAGGAGTTATAGGCGGTTACTTTTAAAATAGTATTTTCTCATAAAATCCATAACTCCTAATCTATATATCCAAAAATCGCTATTTTTTGACATAATCTACAAAACTCATCAAAATATCATTTCAATTTTTCCAGGATTTTTTTGAAGGTTCAGAAAAATTTCGAAATTGAAAAGCATAATAACCTTTATATACTAACGACAATATCCCTTACTATCCCTTACCTCAAAAGAACAGTACTTCTGACTGAAATAACGTTGAACGAACTTGCACCATATAGCAACACTCAAGATATCAAAATACTCACAAAAATATACTCGATAATATAGAGAGAGAAATAGAGAGAAAACTTCAGCTTAAAGTGTGATTTTAAATTCTAACCCAAGACCTATTTATAGAAATTGCTAGAATACCAAAGCAGTAAAATTTAATATAATAATAATAATATATATAATTTTCCTTATCCCACCTTGACCATCTGAATTCAAAGATCTAACATGTGCAAGTAAATTACAACAATGATAAAAATGTTTTTCTTAATAAAAATTATTAAAACTTCAAAAATCAATTATTCTCGAACTTCAATAATTCATAATAAATAGCCTTTTTTATTAGAAAATTTGAATCTGCCTTTTTTATAGGAAATTCAATTCTCTAAAACTTTACGTAAGAAAATTTTTCCAAATTCCAAATGTAAATCGGACCAAATTCATACATACTGACGATTTTACAAAGCTATAATCAAATTTCACCAAGAAATGAGGTCCAATTTACACACAAAACATGTGTTTAATAATTTAATGCAACAAAAAATACTCTACCTCCTCATATACTTATATATCACACATTCATTGTAAAAATATCATCATTATTATATTATAATAATATAATAAAATATTATTTTATCGTAAAAGATAAAATATCAATTTTCAACAATTGTCACTTTAAAAATTTTCTCCATCTATATTCACATAAAATGAATATTTTTCTTATCATATAAATCAATAATTAATTATTCACAAATAATATTACGTAATCACAATATTGACAACCGTGCGCTTCCCTGAAAGCAGGGGGCTTTCCAATAAGAATTTCTCTCACTCGGGCAAGCCAAGTAATTAGTGACCAAACCAATCCTTAAATGTAACTTTCTAGACATTGCCAATAATGCTATCTAATAATATTATTCAAATAATATGAATTATTGATTTGATAATAGAAAATATCGTACGTGATAATTATCAAACAACAATAATATAAAATATCAATGTAGCAATTATCAATCAATAAAATAAAATATCAATAAAGAATTATCGTAACAATTATCGAGTAATGCCTTCACTTAAAAAAAAAATTATCATGCTTCATGAATAGTACTCGTGAATAAGAATCTCGTAAATAAAGAACTCATGAATAGTAATTATAAAAAAATTGAATACTTTTATTTCATAAAATTTTGAGTCTTACAATCTCCCTCCTTATGAAGTTTTGTCCCAAATTTACGTGCACTGGTATTTCAAAGAGTTGAGAATACCTTTGCTTTCATTTCAGATTCCATCTTCCCCTGCCATCATGATTTCTCCATTATTCATCTCCTCGTATTTTTTATATCATTCTGTAGAATACAAATTTCAAAAAACAAAGGTTAATTTAACAAATTAATATATCACATAATATCCCGATATTATGACTGACCAACAAATAAGTTTAGGTAGGACACGCTAGCGAAGGATTTACTCATCTCTCCCCTCCTAGTTCTAATCCCGGATCTCCGCCAGAGATCATATCCCTAAGCTTTGATACCAATATCTTAATCATTTCTTAAACTTATAAACAATTTATTTTAATTGTTTATATTTTACTAATTAATGCATTTAATCATTCTAAAATACCAAACTCATAAGATTTTATCACCAATAACCAAAACCCTCATCACAAATCTGCATATACCTTATATAGGATTCTTAAGCCATAAAATCCTATTTTCCAAATTTTTTACTTCACATAACATATTTAATTCATTTACTCATAACTAGAACATTTTCATGAAAAATATCAAATCAGTTCCAAAAATATTTCTTTTCTGTGATTTAGCATAATATAGTCCCATATTGAACATATATTTTTCTCAAAATTTTTAAAATTTATTTACTATTTTTCACATGGCCAAAACCACCGAATATTCAGACATTTATCATAAATTGTACTTTTATCCAAAAATTCCGAAATTTACAGAGTTAACTGATATTATATAGATGTACTCCCAATAAAAATTTTATTAATTTTGGAGTTAATCACAAGGAGTTATAAACGGTTACTTTTAAAATAGTATTTTCTCATAAAATCCATAACTCCTAATCTATATATCCAAAAATCGCTATTTTTGGAATTTTTTCAGAATTTTTTTGAAGGTTCAGAAAAATTTCGAAATTGAAAAGCATAATAACCTTTACATACTAACGACAATATCTCTTACTATCCCTTACCTCAAAAGAAAGCAAGAGCCGATCGATCAAATAACACCGAATCTAACTTGCACCATATAGCAACACTCAAGATATCAAAATACTCACAAGAATACACTCGATAATATAGAGAGAGAAATAGAGAAAACTTCAGCTTAAATGTGATTTTCAATTCTAACCTTAAGACCTATTTATAGAAATTGCTTAGAACACCAAAGCAGAAAATTTAATATAATAATAATATATATATAATTTTTCTTATCCCACCTTGACCATCTGAATTCAGCATCTAACATGTGCAAGTGGGGCCCACAACAATGATAAAAACGTTTTTCTTAATAAAAATTATTAAAACTTCAAAAATTAATTATTCCGAAACTTTAATAATTCATAATAAATAGCCTTTTTATCAGAAAATTTGAATCACGCTATTTTGTATAGGAAATTCAATTCTCTACAACTTTACAGAAGAATTTTTTTTCAAATTCCAAATGTAAATTAATCAAATCCATATACCTAACGATTTTATGTTTATAATCAAATTTCAATAAAAAATGGGGTCCACCGATACACACAAAACACGTGTTAATCATTTAATGCAACAAAAATACTCTACCTCCTCATATACTTATATATCACACATTCATTCTAAAATATCATCATTATTATATTATAATAATATAATAAAATATTATTTTATCGTAAAAGATAAAATATCAATTTTCAACAATTGTCACTTTAAAAATTTTCTCCATCTATATCCACATAAAATGAATATTTTCTTATCATATAAATCAATAATTAATTATTCACAAATAATATTATCAATCACAATATTGACAACCAGGTGCGCCTCAGAAAGAGGGGCTTTCCAATAAGAATTTCTCCTTCATCGGGCGCTATAATAATTAGAGTGACCAAACCTCTCCTGTATGTAACTTTCTAGATATTGCCAATAATGCTATCTAATAATATTATTCAAATAATATGAATTATTGATTTGATAATAGAAAATACTCATCGTGATAATTATTGAAACAACAATAATATAAAATATCAACGTAGTAATTATTGAATCAATAAAATAAAATATTGATGAAGATTTATCGTAACAATTATCGAGTAATGCTTTCTTAAAAAAAAATCATTTATCATCATAAGAACTCATGAATAAGAACTCATGAATAGTAACTCATAATCGTGAATAGTAACTCATGAATAGTAATAAGAATAAAGTAACTCATGAATAAGAATTATGAATAATAGTAACTCGTAATTATAAAAAATTGAATACTTTTATTTCATAAAATTCGGGGTCTTACAATCTCCCTCTTTATGAAATTTCGTCCCCCAAAATTTACGCATCTAGTATTTCAAAGAGTTGAGAATACCTTGCTTTCATTTCGATTTCATCTTCCCCGTCATCATGATTTCTCCATTGTTCATCTCCGTATTTTATATCATTCTAGAATACGACTTCAAAACAAAGGTTAATTTAACAAATTAACATATCACATAATATCCCGATATTATGACCGACCAACAAATAAGCTTAGGTAGACACACTTGCTAAATAAGGATTTACTCATCTCTCCCTCCTAGTTCTAATCCCTGATCTCCGCGAGATCATATCCCTAAGCTTTGATACCAACCGTGACACCCCAAAATAGGTATACATCACATCCAACCCATTCTCGAAGTCGCCAAATACTTGGTACAGTAAAACAACTACAACTTTATTACAACAATTGTCGTGCAAAATACAACAACACATATGTCATGTGAGTTTTGATACAAATATATACCAAATCGTGACTCACATCCCAACCTCGATAAAGACGTCACCATGACATCTTGTATGATAGTGGCAAAACACCTTCCAACGCTTGGGTTCGCTTTCACCCTAGTTGATTCACCAAATATAACTACTAAATGATGTATACAACACACTTTTCTATGTCATTTAGGAGAATCTCCACAATAGAGACCACCGCTCTATTCCCTATTATCCCCGGCCGACCCAAATTACACTCTTATTACCGAAAGGAATTGTGAAGCAAAAGGGTGAGCACAACTAGCTCAAGAAAGAACTAAAAGATAATTAAATTATCAATAGCCTTCATCATCAAGAATAAATCGTAGATTTAGAACATATGGTAGATGATAAAACTTTTCAACCATAGTTGCAAAGGAACGAGCAATCCATTAGAAGAGTCAAATAGACCATAAAATCTATTATCTTCCATGTTAAAATCCACCAACAATGTTTTATCCTCAGTAACATCAATCAACAATTCCCGCCCACAATCACACGTATAACTCATAATCGTAATTGTAGTTCTAAATTCCTTTTCTCATCCAGACAAAGATAATTTTCATCACCAAACATCAAAGATCATGGTTATACCAAATCACAATTCATGTTCATAATCATACTAATAAATTTATCTTTGCACTACGCGCCAAAGATATTCATCAACAAGTCATCTTTGCACTGGGCCAAAGATATTCAACAACAGTCATCTTTTGATTCTGAGCCAAAGATATTCATCAACAAATCATCTTTGCACTACAAGCCAAAGATATTCAACAACAAGTCATCTTTGCATTACGAGCCAAAGATATTAATCAATAATTCATCTTTGCACTACAGCCAAAGATATTCAACAAGTCATCTTTTGCACTACGCAGCGATATTCACCAATAATTCATCTTTGCATTACAAAGCCAAAGATATTCAACAAGTCATCTTTTGCACCACGGCCAAAGATATTCACCAATAATTCATCTTTTTACTACACGTGCCAAAGATATTCAACAAGTCATCTTTGCACTACGCCGTAGATATATCAATCAACAGTTCATCTTTGCACTACATGCCAAAGATATTCAACAACCAGGTCATCTTAACACTACTTAACCAAAGATATTCATCAATAATTGATTTTTGACCATAAAGGCCAAAGATATTCATATCTAAAAGAAATACATAATTATTTCGTAATTTATATAAACCATAATTATAACCATGTTGATCAATTCACCTTTACACTTAAGCTAAAAATATTCCATTATAAATTCAATGGTCATGATCATACTAGTCAACAATTCAACTTTGCACTCATCGGCCAAAGAGAACCCATAATCACGATCATACCAATACTTTACCCATCTTTACACTCAAGTCAAAGAGAAATTCCATCACCGTGGTTATAAAAATGTTATATATGATAATAAAAAAATAGAATCAATAACTACATTTAATTTCAAGAGTAAGATTCATAAATCAATGATTTCATAACACCTTAATCCAAATATTATAAATCACTTAATAATCTCATAATCTAATATTATTAATATTACCACAATATCTTAATCATTTCTTAAACTTATAAACAATTTATTTTAATTGTTTATATTTTACTAATTAATGCATTTAATCATTCTAAAATGCCAAACTCATAAGATTTCATCACCAATAACCAAAACCCTCATCATAAATCTGCATATACCTTATATAGGATTCTTAAGCCATAAAATCCTATTTTCCAAATTTCTTACTTCACATAACATATTTAATTCATTTACTCATAACTAGAACATTTTCATGAAAAATATCAAATCAGTTCCAAAAATATTTCTTTTCTGTGATTTAGCATAATATAGTCCCATATTGAACATATATTTTTTCTAATTTTAAAATTTATTTACTATTTTTCATATGGTCAAAACCATCAATATTCGTAGACATTTATCATAAATTGTACTTTTATCCAAAAATTCAAATTTACAGAGTTAATCGATATTATATAGATGTACTCCCAATAAAAATTTTATTAATTTTGTAGTTAATCACAAGGAGTTATAAGCTGCTACTTTTAAAATAGTATTTTCTCATAAAATCCATAACTCCTATCTATATATCCAAAAATCGCTTTTTGGACACAATCTACAAAACTCATCAAATTTTGGAATTTTTCCAATTTTTGAAGGTTCGTAAAAATTTGAAATTGAAAAGCATAATAACCTTTACATACTAACGACAATATCTCTTACTATCCTCACCTCAAAAGAGCAAAGATTTAAATCAAATAACGTCGAATCTAACTTACATCATATAGCAACACTCAAGATATCAAAATACTCACAAGAATACACTCGATAATATAGAGAGAAATAGAGAGAAACTTCAGGTTTAAGTGTGATTTTCAATTCTAACCTTAAAGACCTATTTTATAGGAAATCGCTAGAACACAAAGCGTAAAATTTAATATAATAATAATATATATATAATTTTCCTTATCCCACCTTGACCATCCGAATTCAAAGATCTAACATGTGCAAGTGGGGCCCACAACAATGATAAAAACGTTTTTTCTTAATAAAATTATTAAAACTTCAAAATTAATTATTCCAAACTTTAATAATTCATAATAAATAGCCTTTTTATCGTAAAAAATTTGAATCACGCTATTTTTGTATAGGAAATTCAATTTTCACAACTTTACGTAAGAAATTTTTTCAAATTCCAAATGAAATTAACCAAATCCACATACTGACGACGATTTATGTTATAATCAAATTTCAAATAAAAAATGGGGTCCACCACACACAAAACACGTGTTAATCATTTAATGCAACAAAAAATACTCTACCTCCTCATATACTTATATATCACACATTCATTATAAAAATATCATCATTATTATATTATAATAATATAATAAAATATTATTTTATCGTAAAAGATAAAATATCAATTTTCAACAATTGTCACTTTTAAAATTTTCTCCATCTATATCCACATAAAATGAATATTTTCTTTATCATATAAATCAATAATTAATTATTCACAAATAATATTACAGAATCACAATATTGACAACAGCATACCATAGGAAAGAGGGCTTTCAATAAGAATTTCTCCTTACTCGACGCACAATTAGGTGACCAAACCTCTCCTTGATGTAACTTTCTAGATATTGCCAATAATGCTATCTAATAATATTATTCAAATAATATGAATTATTAATTTGATAATAGAAAATATCGTGTTAAGTGACAATTATTGAAACAACAATAATATAAAATATCAACGTAGCAATTATTGAATCAATAAAATAAAATATTGAACAGTAATTACTGTAACAATTATTGAGTAATGTCTTCTTACGAAAAAAATTATCATGCTTCATGAATAGTACTCGTGAATAGTAACTCGTGAATAGTAATTCATGAATAGTAACTCATGAATAGTAATTATAAAAAAAATGAATAATTTTATTTCATAAAATTCGGGGTATTACAATTACTGTTATTGTAATGAAAACCGCTTTGATCCTATATTGATGTAGCTAATGGACGAGATTGTTTGGATACCCTTTAGAACATAAAAACAAATTGCAGGAGCTCACTAAAGTTAAACACATTTCTTAGAATACATATGTGGTCCAGTGGGAGATTGTTGGATTAATTTTTATTAATCTTAATTGGGAGCACACATGTATATTATTAATGTGTATTATCATGTATAAGTCTAAATTTAAGTGATCTAATTAAGTTTTAAGTCGGCTTAAGGGTATGTTTGTCATGGAATTAATGTGTAGAGATCGGATTTGTATTCTTAAATTGATGAGGGGCCAATTTAAAAATACTAAAAGATAATAACTGTCATTTAGAAGTTTCTTCACACGACAGTTTTCTTTATAATGGGGCCATGGTCCCCAATTGAATTATGTTTTTTTTCTACATTGTTTTCTCTGTATCCCCATCAACAGAGAAATTCAATTTTAAAATGCGCATCAATTGGAAGATCTCAACCCATTTGATCAAACAATATCATGAAATCTAGTACGCTTTCGTTATGTTCTTTTTTCTTCTTTTGTTTCAACATGGGTTATATTTATGCTATTTATTAGCATGATTAATTTCAGTAATTAATTTCAACACTAAACACTTTCATATTTAATTAGAAGTGCTTCTAATCTATCTAAAAACTCCCCCAAATGAACTCTTATTCTCTAGCTTTTTGCAAAAAATGTTTTTTGTTCATTTTGTCACAAATTAATAAGGTAATAAATAAATAAAATTTACCAGTGTGTGTTTTAACTATAATTATATTTTAGGGTTAACGGTAGAAGTGTGACACTCTTGGTCCCCAGTAATATTAAAATTTTTTGATCTGGGCTCCATCAATAACTGAATAAATAAATAAATCTATATGAGCAAAATAATTGCTCAATAAGTATATACTACTACATTTAACTGAGACTCTATAATTATTTATCAAAGTTGTATTAAAAAGCACGTTATTAAAAAAAAAAATATTGTGAATTACACACGTTTCACGGGTTAAATGTTTTTTCAGTTATTGTACTATAAGTCGACTTACAGATAGATAACTGAATATTTTTTTCTTACAGTCAACTCATTGTACTCGATTTTTCTAACAAAAAATAAAAAAAACCGTTAAACAAGTTTGACTGTTAACGGAAAGTACACGTGGCAGCTGAGTTGTCCAAAAAAAAATCCTATGTGGCAGTTAGTATGCGACGTGGCAATTAGGATGTGGATTTGGAGGAATTTTTTTATGAAAAAATGGAAAAAAAATATTTTAAAGTATAATATAAATTTAAAAAATGAGCCAAAAAAACAAGAAAATAAATAAAAATTATATTTAATTTTTTTTAATAAAAATAAAAAAATAATTATTTTAATAAAAAACTGCATTTTTTTAAATTTTTATTAAAAATAAACTACATTTTTTTAATAAATAAAACACATTTTTTTAAAAAAATAAATTTTTTAATAAAAATAAAAAAACACAGTTTTTTATAAAAATAAAATAAAATATGCAAAAAATTGTTAAAAGAAACAGCATTTTTTATTAAAATAAATTTGTTTTTTATTTTATTTTTATAAAAAGTGCAGTTGTTTTTAATTAAAATAAAATAAAAACGCTATTTTGTTATAAAATAAAATAAAAACGCAAATTTTTTTAGAAAAAAAAGTGCAGTTTTTTTTAATAAAAATAAAATAAAAACGATGTTTTTTTTAACAAAAAAAAAAAAAATGCTGTTTTTTTTTAAAAAATACAGTTTTTTAAAAATAAAATAAAACGCAATTTTTTTTATAAAAAATGCAGTTTTTAAATAAAAATAAAATAAAAAACTGTTTTTTTTTTAAAAAAAACAGCGTTTTTTTTTAAAAAACACCGTTTTTCTTTTATTTTTATAAAAAAAAACTGTTTTTTTATTAAAAAAACTGCTCTTTTTTTTTTTTTCTAAAAAAATAGCGTTTTTATTTTATTTTTATAAAAAATAGCGTATTTTATTTTATTTTAATTAAAAAAATTGCGCTTTTTATAAAAAATAAATAAAAACACAAAATTTTTTTAATAAAAAAATGCAGTTTCTTTTTAACAATTTTTGCGTTTTTTATTTTATTTTATAAAAAAACTGTGCTCTTTTATTTTTATTAAAAAATGTTTTTATTTATTAAAAAATGTTGTTTATTTTTAAAAATTAAAAAAATGCAGTTTTTTTATTAAAATAATATTTTTTTATTTTTATTAAAAAAATTAAATATAATTTTTATTTAATTTCTTGTTTTTTTGGCTCATTTTTTTAAATTTATATTATACTTCAAATATTTTTTCCATTTTTCATAAAAATTCCTCCAAATCTACATCCTAATTGTCATTTGTAATTTAAAATTTCTATATAAATATTTTTTTGATTATTTAATTATCTTTAAAATAAATCAAATCTACAAGACAGTCAATTTAATTAAATATTAAAAATTAAATTTATATAATTCGACGTTTATTATGAGATATTTTTAATTATTTAATTATCTTAAAAATGGTCAATTTAATTATTAAAATTAAATTATATATGAGTAATTCTTGCATCTCTTTTGTCAATTTTCAACTGCATACACGTACAAAAGTTGCATAATTGATTGCTAGTAGTATAATTTTCTGCCATCTTAACAAAGTGGAAAATAAATTTTGTTGGTCGGTCCAATTTCTCCACTTTTGCATACCACTCGGAATATATTCGTTAGGAATTGAAGCTGCACAAAAAACAAATGACAAAAAAAAGAGAAAATAAATTAAATTAAGAAGAAGCTGAATGAAACTATATTTTCTTCCATATGATTGATATGAATAATGCTCCCTCTTAGAAAAAAGATGAACATACCATTTTCTTAAAGATTCACAAATAAAACGGTATTTTTGTTTTCAGGATAGATGGATTTTAAATGCACTTAATAAAGAAAGAAAATGTTAATAAAGACTATATAACAAATTGTTTTCACGATGATTTAAATTAAATACATGGAAACACATGCACGTCAAAACATATTTTCATTTAACGATTTTTTTAATGTATATGTATATAAATCTTTCCATTAACAGTAAAAAAAATTATGTAATGCGAAACTAAAATTAATTTACCTGAATAATAATAATACTCCCTCATTTCCTTTTTATTTGCCTTTAATTTAGATAGTGAAAGTTGTTCAAATTTATATATTTTAAGAGAGTATTAATATCTTAGTTTATCATATTATACATACATTAAATACTAAATTATTTATCTTTCTTCTTTTTTAATGAATTTTAAAGGATATTAATATTAAGATTGCATACTCACTTTAATCGATCAAACAAAATATTAATTGTATTTCTTAATTTTTATATTTTCTCCTAAAATGTCAATTAAAAAGGAAAGGAATGAGTACTACCTTAGATCGACAAAAGTGATCAACTCAGGAGAGAAAAACAAGTGAATCCTAAATTCCTCGTGAAAACAAATTAAAAGAGAAACTTGATTCTGGTTCTGGTGCGGGATGCAAGTTCATGTCAGAACCAGGACTAGGATCCTTTTTAGCCATCTCGAGTGCTAAAACTTTATCTAAATGTGTGGGATGTAAGTTCATGTCGAGGCAAGGGCTAGGAGCCTTTTAGCTATCTCGGGTGCCAAAACTTTATCTGTGGGGCTCGGAAGGAGGCGCGCTTTAAGGGCAAGGCAGAGCACTTCTAGTCATATCAGCACCAAGGCCACACACCTTTATCCATGGGGGCCTCACTGAAAGGCTAGAGAGCATTCTAGTCATATCGGGCACCAAGGCCATACCTAGTGGGGCTTGAAGGGCGTTCTTTGCATCATAAGGCTAGAGAGCATTTTATCCATCTTGGGTGCCAAGGCTACACCCATCGACTGAAAGGGCGTCTCCGCTTCAAAGACAAAGGCTAGGAGCATTTATATCCATCTTGGGCACCAAGGCTACACCCATCAGGACTGAAAGTGCGTGCCTTCGCTTCGAGAGCAATGCTAGGAGCATTTATATCCATCTTGGGTGCCAATGGCACGCATGCATCGGACTTGAAGCGCGCCTTCCCTTCAGAGGCAAGGCTAGGAGCATTTCTATCCATCTTGGGCGCCAAGGCTACACCCATTGGGACCTGAAAGGGCGTCTCCACTTCAGGGGCAAGGATATGAGCATTTCTATCCATCTTGGGCGCCAATGTTACGCCCATCGGGACCTCGAAAGGCGTCTCAACCGGAGGGCAATACTAGGAGCATTTCTATCCATCTTGGGCGCCATGATTACGCCCATTGGGACCGAAGGCGAATTTCCGCTTTAGGGGTAAGGCTAGAGCATTTTATCCATCTTGGGCGCCAAGGCTACACTAAGTGGATCTTGAAAGGGCATCGACGCTTTAGGGCAAGGCTAGGGGCAATATTTCTAATCATCTTGGGTGCCAACACCGAACCAAGTGGGGCCCGAAAGGGGATCGTCGCTTTCATGGGCAAGGATAGGAGCATTTATATTTATCTTGGGGCGCTTCAGGGCAAGGATAGGAGCATTTATAACCATCTTGGGCGCCAAGGCTTCATCTAGTGGCGGTTTAAAGGGCGCTGCTGCTTTAGGAACAAGGCTAGGAGAATTTCTAGCTGGTATCTCGGGATCCAAGGCTGCACCTATGACACGAGGTTTAGATGGAGCCACTCTATATGATTTAATTTGATCGTATAATTGTTGTTTACCCTCGCGATCCACATCTATATTTTCCGAGGGAGAAATTGGGCTGACTGCTACCGGATTTTGTAATGGTGGTGGTAATATTAGGCCGGGCGCGTATGGCACTTTGGTAGGCGGTATCCACGTGTTTCCGTCTATAAATTGCATGACGGTGAAACGTTGTATCCGCTCCACCGTAAGCTCTTTAATGCCTGGCCATTTTGCGCGCTGGTCCTTAGCAGACCTTGGGCCTCTGTTGTTGAACTCGGTGTAAAAAAGTGTGTGAAGAGCAAATGTATCGTTCCATGGTAAATATCCTTGTGGTTGGATTAAATCGTCTATGTAAGTTTCCATGATGATTGTTCTAGAAAATTCCTTCCAAGGTCTAGCAAGGTACGATTTGACAGTTGTTCTCACGGGATAGAGTGATGTATCGGCCGTTATGGTACAGTTTTGGAGGACAATACCAGTCGGTTCCCGTACATTTTTTCGGCCTTGGGCCGTTACAATGCATTGTTGGTTTTCCGAAGGCCTCCGAACCAAGAATGTACAGTTCTGGAATACGGCTGAACTGTCACCAAAAACAAAGTCGATGGTGCCTGAGATCACACAATTGCGATAGAATTGGCGATAGGTGTGAACGTAGAGGGTGTCTTGGTAGCCGTCCATTTGGCAGTTGTAGAAGATTGACTTATCTGCTCCGACTCTGAGTGCCACAGCTTGCCCCTTTTCGGAACCGGCTGTGTTCTCGAAACCAATGTCCTTTCCAATGAAATAATCTCCAAGTACAACTGAATCAGTCAGTGATATGCATGTATTAATATAATGTTTAATTAACATGCCCACATTAGAATTTCCCTAATAAACACTGCCTAACATAATAGATATACATATGTCAAGAAATGAGAGTTATCTGATGCGGATTCAATGAAGTTAAGAGTGGATTAATTAAGCGACAGTAAAATTCAATTTCAAAAAAGTTGAATTGTATATATAGCAGTTGCATCTCATTTATCTTTTTTTGTGTCGAAGGCCATCCAAGGCAGATAAGATGCTTTTTGTTATGTACAAATGCAACTCTTTATTATTGAAATTCAAGATGGTTAATTCTATCTAGATATGCCTATTCAGGTCATGAGTTGTAAACACATTAAAATGAAAATATTAATATACGTAGAAAATATCAAAAGTCAAATGTTACTCTCAAATTAAATATAAAAAATTGTATTTTATTCATGTAACTTACCGACTGTTGCGGTATGAAAGGTAGATATTCCATCAACCCTATTCAATTTCCCAGTTATCCTCGTCTTGTTCGGACCATCACCAATAACCATCAAATGAGTCAAGCTCGAATTAAATTGAACTTTTTCCTCATAAACACCCTCCTTAATGTACAACACAAAGGTCTTGTTACTTTTTTTGGGAATATCCTTCAAAGCTTCATTAATTGTCTTATACTTTCCACTTCCATCCTGTGCTACGACAAGGTCTGCATTGATATTTTCTGGCTTGGTTTCAACAAGAGACCTCCTTATTGTATCGATCCAGTCGGGGAACCCATCTACGGCAAGTAAACGTCGATTAGTCACTGTTGGCGTAGTGCCAATCGAGGTAAAAGCAAAGGCAATTTCAGTAACCATTGCAAGTGCATTCGTAGTCAACTGCATTGCTGATTTTAACACCTCCCTCATTTTTTCTCCAGCGTCGCCCGTTGTGTCTTCGAATCCATCTAAGCAGGTTTCTTCATATGTCATTGCACCGCTTAGCCAAATCTTGAGGTCCGAAAGGATTTTATCCAACTCAGCTATGTCGAGACCCACAAGCTTGTTGAACGATCTATTGAGATCGTTCACGGACATGTTTGCCAGCTCGGTGCAGCTCGTGAGTGCCCCATTTGTTCTCGAATCCTGGTGGAGTTTTTGAAGGAGGACAGATTTTTCCGCAGCCTCCTTTATGGTTTTCATTGCTTCCTCGAATCCGATCTTGATTAGCTCTTTTGGATCATTAATTTTATCGCCTTTGGACGATAGGCTTTTAATGCAAGCCTCTTGATAATCAACAGACTGGCAAATGGTTGTTATGGCTTTATTGGACGTAGAAATCTCTTGGCCATTTTCGTTGTTTGTGTCAATTAGGCCAATGGTCACTGCGATGACCATAGCCACCAAGAGTAAAGAAGAGACGCCTAGCACGACGGTTCTCTTTTGTTTCTTGTCCATATTTATAATTTTTTTTTGATTTATAGCAATTCAAATCGCTATTGTTTCATTTGGTTATGCAGTTGTTTTTTCTTTCTGTTTTTTTTTCTTCCTTCGAGGGAAAAAAAGAAAGATAGGGTTAGAAGAGGGCCTGAAATGCTGGTTGACCCTCCTCTATATTGTTGTTGTGTGTGAGCCTACAAAGAATGTGGCTCTAGAGAAATGATTTAGCGGGAAGATAGTTATATATATATATATATATATATATATATATATATATATATATATCAATGTAGAACTAATGAGAGAATTATAGTATATACACAAATTGAAAAAGTTAGTTATTTCTGTTAAAAAAATTGAGGTTTGGAAGATAGGAGACTGATTAGTCAAATAGAATGGACGTGGTGTTTTTGAAAAAAATTCCACCCTAAAATAGTGGAAATATTACTGCAACAATGCACACACTCTAATTTCATTTTTTTGTGGCCATTGGTTTTTCATTGTTATAGGAACAAATTCTGCTTGCTCATCAGGATGGATGGACAATGTATATATGGACTTCTTTTAATAACATCTATTAGAGCACTAAACAAGTCGAGCTGAGTTTTGGCTTTTTGAGTTTGAACTCGTTTAAAAGTTAGACGAATCGAGTTGAGTCAAATTTTATATAAATTTAAAATTTGATGTACAAACTCGGCCCATTTAACAAATGAGTTCAAACCGTACTTGAGCAAGCCAAGCCTAATCAAATTTAATTCTGACATCGGTTAACTTTATTACGAAAGTAAGAAAAAAATAATTAAATAAATACTAAAAGAGGGTTTATTCAATTGATTCTAAACGAATTGGACAACACATTATTAGAGCTCAGTTCATTCAACTAAACAAGCAAAGGACTTTGTTCGAGTTCAACTTATTTAACGAGCTTAAATAGTCGAGCCCAATGTGAGACCCCATTCCGCTTACTATATAATCATATTAAGGTTGAGGCACACATTATCCACGTGTTGTTTTAACAATTATATCTTACATTACCTTATTATAATATATATAAATCTTTTTATAGATTTTGTTAAATGAGACTATTTATGTCTAAAAGAAGAAATATAAGTAAATTTCCTTCAACCACTTCTAACAACTCCAAGAACAAGAAATCAAATCAGACATGTACATCACATAGATTTTGGTATTTATCAATAGACAGTAAAAAATTCATGACATTATGATGCAGGAGGGTCCGAGTTCGATGATGCCGAGTTGTCGGATAGCACACTTATGACATTGAAGTAGCATGAGTTAGTGGATCGATGCAAGGATGACAAACATTGACTCCTTCGGGTTAGGGATTGAGTTCGGCTTTCTCAAAATGACTTCGGAAATCGTTCAGATCAGATTCCTTTAGGTCAGGAGTTTGGGATCAGATTCCTACAGATCGAATTGGCTTCAACATTCTTATTTTTAGCTATGTTTTCGTTTTTTATGGTAGTTTTTTTATTATTAGGAAGTGAATCTTTTCTGTTATTACGTAGTTAATTAATTACGAAATGATTATTGGGAGTTTGTTACCGTGAATATAGGGATTTTGTTATATTTTAATAAGGAAATATTTTAGTTATAAAGCTCAGCTTGTAGGTTGAAGGATATACAATTTTTTTGATTTGATAAATTTAATTTAAGCATCGAAAGTTCCTCTACGTGTTTGAGTGATTCTCTTCTCTTTCGACCGCGAATAATCCAGATAAAAGTTATTGCGTATACCCCCGCTAGGTATATTAAAACGATGATATGCGTAAACTTCTTCAAATTATTCAAACAAGTTAAAACCAGTTCGCTTAGGTATTTATTTAAACTTGTTATGCAGTAACTTCTTAGTTGTTATTGGTGCATAATATAACTTGTGTTGAAGTGTAGAATTTAAACAATGCAAGCAAGAAAATAGTAAATAAGAACACCAATTTTTTATGTGGTTCGACCCTTACTCTCTAATCTAACGACCTAATCCACGTCCAATATCAATCGGTATTAGAGACTCCTTTATTAAAATAATATTCAATTAGTTACAAAATAACTTAATGCACAAATTAGCTCTGAATTTGTTGGACACCACTGTCCCCTTTGCGCAACTGCAACCTCTTGCACCTCTGCAACCGCTTGCCCCACTGAAACCTTTAGAGCTTCCTTTGTATAAGCCTATCCACCACTGGATCACATAAGCCAAACTAGGCTTGTATACAAATTTTAATATGAGCGAATATGATTACAATATATCTATGAATTTCTAGCACAAGAAATTAAGAACAAGAAAATAGTAATATGCTAGAAACTTTTTCTTTAAAGCTATGTGTTCTTCAATTCATTAATTTTGAAGCTAATGCCGAGATGAATATATAGAGATGAGAGCAACGCCACTAAAAAAACTTCAAACTGGAAGGGAAAGATAAATAACTGAAACTTAGTAATATAGAATCAAGCTGTTAAGGGAAGATATTTTGAAGCTTCCAAGTTTTTTTGAATTTGAATTATTAGCTCCTTTGAAATAAGGAATCGACTTGGCTTCCAAAAATATATTTCCTTATTTTGAATTTGAATTTTTAGCTCTTTGAAATAGGAATTGACTAGGATTCCAAAAACAACTTTTTTTTTAAAAGAAATTAAAAATTTGAAGTATATGAAATACTCTTTTTAAAATAATTTCTAGCACAATGAAATTGCCTTAAAATTAATTAAATAAGCTAGAAATCCTTACATTTAATTTTCTAAGTAAAGTCCTAGGGACCTAACCATGTGATGGATCAAAACAACATTTCTTCACAATGAACCACTTGTGATCTTGTATAATCAATCCATAACCTGAAAGCACAAAACATCTACATACAAAATATATGTTGTCATCATTACAATAATACTCATAAATCAACATTCTCCCCCTTTTTGATGATGGCAATATATTACTCCCCCCTATATATATGCCCCCCTAAGATTATGCATATTAAGGAGCAAAAACAAAATGAACTTACAAATCATCAATATAGCTAGTAGAAACTATCAACAAAGCCAATAGAAAACCCATAATGTAATGCAAATGTTGAGATGCCCCCAAAATAGGTATATAAAACCAATTCTGAGTCGCTAAATACATGATACAGAATTTAAATACAATCTTCCTTATAAAATACGACAAAAACGTAGCTGAGAGTTTTAACATGACTAGTGTCTCGTAGACAATATCCAAACTCAAATGGAGTCCTCATTACAATTATTATCACACTATTTTATAAAATAATGAGGACTACTACAGCCACTATATCAGACCGTCACTCCATTCCTCGACTAGTTCCGGCTACGTTCTCATTTCCTAAAGAGAACAATGAAAGCAAAGGGTGAGCTCAATTAACTAGCCTAGTAAGAAATAGTATAACTAAGATAATGCATAATAAATTATCGTTAGCCTTCAACAGTGTTACACTGATAGAATACAATAAACAACAAGTTTAACTGCAGCGGAACAAGCAATCCATTAGAAAAGTCAAGTAGAACATGATATCTACTATCTTCTATGATTTAAAAGTTCATCATCAATATATTATCTCTGTATCATAGCTCAATAAATAATCCACATCACTGAATTATCCATACACTACGGGCCAAGGATATTCATTAGTATCACATCCACGAATCATCTATGCACTACGGGCCAATGTTATTCATTATTATCACTAGTGGTCATGATCATGCCAACAACTGTCCATCAATGCACTATGTGCCAATGAGGACTTTACCACATAATTTGTAACATTACAGGTCATGATTATACCGATACATAATTCCTGGTCATAATCATACCAATCAATCGTCCATCTATGCACTATGGGTCAAATATGACTTTCATCACAATATAAGCATGCGGATGATGACAATGATATAAGAATTAAATTAAATGAGAGAAATGATAGATTCTAAAGATTTATAATTCAATTTATTCAGAATTCAATAATGTCCAAATTGTCAATATGATACTGCTTTGTGGAGTAAAATTCAAGAATAATATTGTATCAAAAATGATTTGGATAGAAAAGAAAGTAATTTTTGTCATGAATAGTATCCCGGGTGAATAGTACTCGAGTGAATAGTATCCCGTGAATAGTATCCCGATATGAAAAGATTAAAAATGAACAAGAATGTTCAGAATAATATTTCCATAAAAAGATACTAGATGAACCGCAAATTTCAAGGATATTCTACTAATTTCAAGGAGTATAGAAGCAATACTTAACAAAATGAGTGTAGAATTCAGAATCTAAAACGAAATAATATTACTTACATACTACAGAGTATGGAAGAAAATATTATTTCTTACGAATATAGAACAAAAATAATATCCCTTGCCTTAAAAGGAGAGTACTTCTGAATGGTATAGCGGGGATATTTCTTGAAGAAAACGTGCACTGTTTTCTACACTCAAAGCTTCCTTAAACTCTAAAAAAATATGCTCAATATTATAGAAAAACAATTCTTTGATTTTGGTGTGATTTTCATTTTTAAACTAAGCATCCTATTTATAGGAGAATGGAAATATACTATTTGAATTTAGAAAATTACGGATGCACAGTAGGAAAAATTCACGGGCGCCGAATTCTGCAGAAATTTTTTAATGTTACTATGTTGCACTATGCAGCACTACACACTATGCAGTACTATGCCACACTATGAAATCAAATAAAATATAATATATTCTATTTTACATATATATGTATATATATATATATATTTATATATATAAAACAAAAACTGAGATAACTTTCTCCCGACGATTTTAAAAATGGATAAGTGGGAGTCCATATAATAAGCCAAATTTACAACAAATACATCAATAAAACCCCCTCTATTTATCATAACTCACTTGGCTTCACTAAACACAATTTTAACAACATTTTTTCATTAATATTATAACTCACAATATTAACAACCAGATCATTCTCAAAAAAGAGAGGGCTTTCCGATAGTGAATTCTTCTTATTGGCGTGCAATTAGGTGACCAAACCCCCTCGACAGAACTTTCTAGACATTGTCAATAATACAAATAATAATATGAATAATTTTGTCGTCTCAATTATTGATTTAATAATATAAAATATTGTGCAGATGATACTGTGACAATAATTGAATCAATAATATGAGATACTATGCAACAACTACTATTGCAATAATTGAGTAAAACTGAGTGACTTCTCACGTAAGCATCAATAATCAAATATACTGTTCAATAACGTGTGCTATTATGCAACCACGCGTATTACTGTACTTTTATCACCGGGTATTTCAACAGTTAATGGTAAAATTTTCTCCGTTATGTTTATAAAAAGATATTTCTGTCATTTTCTAACTCCAACAGTAATTCTGTTGTGGGGTCCACCAATGATTGTGCCGTCGTACAAATATTCTCTAATAAAATGAATATTCCCCGACCAATTGAATATTTTATGACAACTTACTTACTTTACAAAATTTGTAATTATTACCCACAACCATAACATTATATCAAATCCACACCTTAATACTCAAAATGATATTTAGAGAAAAATTAATCTTTATTCATAAAAGTTGGGGTCTTACAAATATGATTAAGCTAATCAAAACACTATGTAATATACCATAGAATCATGATTTTCATATTATAGTACCATAATCAAAGTAGAATAAAAATAGAGTATCACAGTCAATATAATACCAACACATATATAAGTAAATTCAAAAAATAAAACTCATAAATCAACACTTCTAGGATTAGATTTCATTAATTTCAATGGCTGGTGGTCATGGCTATCGTGGGCAGGTTCCTTCTGAGGAAGTCCCACACCGTGATCGTAATGTTTAGGACTTGATGATTGAGGATTTATAGAGATAAGTTACAAAGTTAACCCGACGTCTAGGGGTGTAAAATCTCGGTAATCGTGACAAGGAATATTACTATTCCGAGTCCAGTTTTGAAATTCCTTATCATAATAGGGATCAATTCTGGGATCGAAGTGGTCGAGATGATCGTCATCGAGATCTGGACTTTAAGGTGGAGTTACTGGAGTTTTCTGGTACGTTGCTAACCGAGGGATTCATCGATTGGATGAATGAAGTTGAACGTATCTTCGAATACAAAGAAGTTCCAGATAGTATCAAGATGAAATTGGTTCCTATATATCAAACTCAAGGGCATAACATGTACTTGGTGGGATTAGTTAAGGCGCTCACGAGAGAGGAATGTCATGTCTAAAATCACAGGTTAGGAGAATATGAAAAAGAAGATGTAAGACCAATTTCTTCCTTTTGACTACACTTAATCCTTATTTAAGCGACTACACCTAGTGAGGCAAGACACTAGATCAATTGTTGACTTCACAAAGGAGTTCCACTAATTGATAGCCCAAACGATCTATTTGAAACTAAAGAACAGTTGGTGGGGAGGTATTTGGGGGGATTACGACAACTCCTACTGGATGTTTTCAGTCTTCATTCGTTATGGACCATTTTTAAAGCATACCAACATACACGTGATGTAGAACAACAACAAAACCAGAGACATGCGATAAGAAGTAATAAAAGAAGTAGACCAACAAACCCTCAGGAATCTCGTCCTGCCCAACAACAACCACGAGGTATCACAAACACTACTATTAGATGTTTCAGATGTGGTTAATAGAGACACATAAAAACTGAGTGCAGGAAGCCTACCAGTTAGAAGTGCAAAAACGTCTTGATTGGAGAAGACATGGTAGAAGAAATAGAGGAGGATGAAAAACCTGTGTATTGTGAATATGAAGATAGGCTTTATGGAGATGACTATGAGACTTTGGTCATTCGCAAAAGAATACTAACTCCTAACGACGATTCAGGGGATAATTGATTGAGAACTAATATTTTGCATACAACTTGAACATTGGAAGATAAAGTTTGCAAGTTGATCATTGACAATGGTAGTTATGAGAATGTAGTCTCTGAAAAGCCAATCTAGAAGTTGCAATTGAAGATGGATCTTCATCCCAAACCATATAAACTGTCTTGGTTGAATAAGAGCAATGGGGTGACAGTGAACAAAAAATGTTTAATGTATGGCAAGAAATATTATGATAATACTTGGTGCGATGTGATATCTATGGATGCATTCCATGTGTTATTAGGGAGACTTTGGCAGTATACCAGAGTGTTGTCCATAATGGGATAAAGAATATATACCCCCTTAGTATGAATGGGAATAAGACTATGTTAGCACCTCATCGAGAAGAGGATCATGTTACCCAGATAGTCAATAATGCTTACCTGTTGTCCATGTCTAGATTTCTAACTGAGGTTGAGCATTGGGGTGTGGTATATTCTTTGCTTCCTTATGGGAGTAGTTGTGATTAGTGAGTTTTATACCTACGAATCTGATATTGTTAAACTCAATTATTTTTATCTTCGACTATTTTTAGTATCTATTTATTGGTTTTTATGTTTATTTAATGTAGGATGGAGCTGGAGGGTCAAATTGGTCATTTGTGAGAAGAAAGAGATTAAAAGTCATTAAAATTGGAGCTGAGTGGTATTTTTGTAATTCCTTGGTCCCAGCCTAGCGCCTAGTGCGCTAGGATTACACTATGTCTAGCGCCTAGTGCGCTAGGCCACAACTTTTGTTGGTTTATTTTGCTGTGAGTTGGATTTTGAAGCCAAATAAGAATCTTGATGAGGTTTTGGACCAATACAAATAGGAGAAGACTTCAGAAAAGACGGATGGATCAATTTATCAAGTCAATTGCAGAGAGAACAACAGAGGAGAACACGAAGGAGATTTCAGAGGCTAAAGATCAAGTGGAGGATTAAGAGCAATCTGACAAGTTATTCTAATCTTTTCTCTAATTCTTATTCTTTGTAATTACCTGGGATGTTTGTATTATTAGTTTGGATAATATTTTCTTTTATTATCATGAACTAAATTTTAATTAAGCTTGCAACGGAACTTGATATATAGTTTAAATTAAACCTTCCCATTGAATGAAAGTTGGTTTTTATTAAATTATTTATTATATCTTCCACTTATTGATTAATTTTTTGGCCAACAATTACCATGATAATTTATATAAAATTGGAAGATGGAATATAGATTTAGATCTTGATATAATAACATCTATTCATATAATCTGAATAGGGTTAATATATTTAACATGTGGGATATAAATATACCTATGTGTCTTTTGTATCTATTAAAAGAATTTATGCTTAATTAAAACCCTAATTAACTTGATTCACATATGAATATAGTGAGTTGATTAATTAGGGTGTTCTTTGTAATTCTGAATCGTAGAGAACGGATTTAGGAGGATTTATTCACATGCCTTTCGGAAGAAGTGCGTGAGGGCTATAAAGAATTCTTGGATAATGATTCATATTAATTAACTAAATTAAATGGGAAGTTAATTGATTTAAATGAAATACCAAGGGAAGTTGTAATCTTAATCTATTAAATCTGCAATTACTCTTATGAAATTCTGATCTGAATTATTAATTTTGTTAATTTATTTTTACAAACCACAAACAATATTTTGTAGTTTAAAATAGGATTAATTGCTTTGAAATTGGTAATCGATAAATATTAGTCTATTTCCTCGTGAGAACGATATCCTTGCTTGCTAAATATTATAATTGAAAGCATATATTTGCGTGTTAAATGCAAGTAAAAAAATTAGGCAACATTAGTATAGCATATAAGAACACAAAAATACCAGCCGATGTGCATAAGCTGTTATCGGAGTTCTCTGGCTTGATGCCCGAAGAGCTTCCTCCTGGATTACTGCTTATGAGAGACATTCAATATAATATAGATCTTGTTCCAAGATCAAGATTACCTAATCGGCCGACATATAGATTCAACCCCAAGGAGTCCGAATAGCTGCAACGAAAAGTGGTGGAGTTATTAGAAAAGAGCTACTTTTGTGAGAGTATGAGCCCATGCCCATTACCTGCTCTGTTAGTGCCAAAGAATGATATATAATGGAGGAAATATGTGTATTGACAGTAGGGCAGTTAATAAGATTACGGTGAAGTATCGATTTCCAATTGCTTGTTTAGATGACATATTGGATCAGTGTTGGTTGATTTAGTAATCAATAAAACACGCACAAATATACGTGGTCCACAAGTAAAATAATGTAAGTAGAGTGTTGAAGCCACGAGAAATTACTACCAAAATTATCCAAGTATTAAAATTATATCAATGCAATCTTATATAAACAAATGATTTAAGGTAGAAGATCTAAAGAAATTTTAATTAACAAAGAAAATAACGAGCAACGACTAATATCAAAGTAAGACAAACTAAGATCACAATTTCCCCCCAATGCTTCCCTTAATATCCTAACTCTCCCTTTTAATTAATAAATAACTTGAATGGTTAATCGAGAATTCTAGGTATAAATAAGCCTTTTCCAAGTCATAAGAGTATCCCCTTTCTAAATAAATCACTATATTCCTATGGTGAAATAAATTAGGTAAGGAGTCATTAAGATTAGATTCTCACAATAGCTACACATGGAAAATAGATATATTCCTATTTTATATGCAAATATAAAGCATTGAACCCTGTACCACGAGCCATCCAAATTCAGCATCTAATGGTTTACATTAGCAAACGTCATCAAACATACAAATAAAAGCTTAACTTTATATAATCAATCATTCCATACAAAGACTACTAAATCATTACACTCATCTCCTTAACAGAATTGAATTTAGTATATGTAACCAATTTACTAACACAACGCTATCTTCTAGAAAAATACCAAGATTCGAGTTAACACTAAAATCTACATTCTAACACTTGTCCTTGCTATTACTTATATGTTGACTGTGACGCCCCCAAAATAGGTATACATCACCCATCTTGAGTCGCCAAATACATGGTACAAAATTCAAATACAACTTAATAATACAACTGTCGTGTAGAATACGGCAAGACATAACTGAGAGTTTTAATAAGAATATTGTCATCTAGACAATATCCACACTCAATGGAGTCCTCATTACATTTATTTTCACACTATTTAACAGAATAGTGATGACTACTAATGCTATCATCTGGACCGTCACTCCGTTCCCCGACTAGTCCCAGCTACGTTCTCATTTCTTGAAGAGAACAGTGAAAGAAAGGGTGAGTTCAACTAGCCCAGTAAGAAATATTATGACTAAGATAATGCATAATAATTTATCGTTAGCCTTTAACAGTGTTAAACTGATAAAATATAACAATTATCAAGTTTAACTGCAGCGGAACAAGCAATCCATTAGAAGAGTCAAGTAGAGAATAAAATCTATTATCTTCTATGATTTAAAAGGTTTTTCATTACTTTTATTGCTGAGACTCAGCTTAATAAATAATCCACATCATCTCTGCACTACGGCCAAGGATATTCATTAGTATCACGACCACAAATTATTCATGCACTACGGTCCAAGGATATTCATGTATTCATCAATGACCATGATTATGCCAACAATTGTCCATCAATGCACTACGTCCAATGAGGATTTTTACCACATTATTTGTAACATTATGGTCATGATTATACCGAATAATCCCTGGTCATAATCATACCAAGTCCATCTATGCACTACAGGCCACATATGACTTTCAACATATTATAAACATGAGAATGATGACAATTCAATAAAACAAGTTCAAGAATAAATTTTAAAGATTTATAAGTTAATTTATCCTGAACTCAATAACGTCCAAATTGTCAACATGATACTGCTTTGTGGAGTAAAATTCAAGAATACTCAAAAGAATATGTCCATGAAAAGATCTTTGGATGAAGCCTTGAAATATCAAAGATATTCCACTAATTTCATGGAGTATAGAAGTCAAAGCTTTAACCAACCGAGTATAAGAGAATATATGAAATCGTAAATGGATTTTAAATCCTTCGCATGCGGTAATCCACTTAGATGGATCATTTTCACAATTTAATAAGAAATGAATACAAAAGGATCATTCACCATGCATGTGATAATCCACATAGACATATTATTCCAACAGAATAATAAAGAATGGAATAACAAAGAAATCACCATGCATGCGATAAGATCAAGATGAATAAAAAGTTATTCAACAGAATAATAAAGAATGGAACCAGTCATGCGTAATCCGCATACATCTGGATGCTCCAACGAATAATAAAGAACGGAACCGGTCATGCGTAAATCGCATGCACGAATGGATGTTCCAACAGAATAATAAAGGACGGAACCAGGTCATGCGTAAACGTACAAACATGATGTTCCAACATAATAATAAAGAATGGAATAATAGAAGAATTTCACCATGTATGCGGTACTTTGCATAGACAGGTTATTCCAACATAATGATAAAGAATGGAATAACAAAAGTTCTCTTCATGATGACGAAAAGAAATAATACCCTTACAAGTACAACAAATAATATCCCTTACCAGTAAAGAAAGAGAATTACATTTGGTAGAGGCGAGGATATTCTTGAAGAAAACTTGCACTAATTTCTATGCTCAAAGCTTTCTTAAACTCTAAAGAAATACGCTCAAGATTATAGAAGGAGAATTCTCTGAACTTTTGGTGTGATTTTCAATTCTAACTAAGCATCCTATTTATAGAAGAATGGAAAGGATACTATGCTGCACTATGCAATAAAATATAATATATTCTATTTATAATCAAATAAAACAAAACTTTATAAAAAGTATTCTATTTTATATAAAAAATTTTTATTATGCAAACACTATGCATGCACTATGCAACACTATGCATAATAAAATATAATATATTCTATTTATAGTCTAATAAAATAAATAACTTTATAAAAGTATTACATTTATATAAAAGATTTTACTATGCAAAACACTATGCATAATAGAATATAATATATTCTATTTATAGTCTAATAAAATGATAACTTTATAAAAGTATTCATGCTTTTATATAAAAAAGCTTTTCTATTTTATTACATTTATAATACTAATAAAACAAAATTTATCATCATTATTATAATTCACAATATTAATCGACGAGGTCATTCCCGGGAAGAGGGCTTTCCAATAAGAATTTCTCCCCATTGGTAGCGCAATTAGGTGACCAAACCTCTCGATGTAACTTACAGACATACGTTAATATTGTAAATAATAATATTAATAACTTTGTCATCTCAATTATTGATTATAAAATATTGACAATAATTGAATCAAATAACGTGAGATCTTATGCGTGAATTATCGTAACAATAATTGAACAAAACCGAGTGACTTCTCACGTAAGCATCAATTGTAGCGCCCCCAAAATAGGTATGCAACACCCATTCACGAGTCATCAAATACATGGTACGAAACAACTACAACTTTATTAATACAACATAAAAAACTATGAGTTTAAAATACAAATATTGTCATCTGAGACAATATCCACACTCAAATAAGTTCTCATTACAATTATTGATACACTTATTTTACAAAATAGTGAGGACTACTAAAACAACTTCTAGAACCATCATTTCACACCCCCTACTAAGTACTTTACATTCTAGCCTCCCGAGAAGAAAATGGAACAAAAAGGAAAAGGGTGAGCTCAACTAGCCCAGTAAAGAACATTATGACTAAGATAACATAGAACAAATTATCGTTAGTCCTCAACAGGGAAAAATCTATTAGAATACAATAGACAACCAGTTTTAAATCAATATTCGCAGCGGAAATAATAATTCATTAGAAGAGTTAAGTAGAATATGAAATTTACTATCTTATATATATGAATTTAAAAGTTCACCGTCAATATTTTATCCCTATAACATCAATCCTTATATATCTAGAATCAAATATTCATCTTTGCACTCTGAGCCAAAGATATTCATCGATTAGTCATGTTCATCTAAACACACATTCATCTTTACTTACTACGGGCCAAAGATATTCATCGAAAATCATTCATCTTTGCACTACATACCAAAGATATTCATTATATATCATCATTTAGGGTAGAGGATGATGAAAAATATTTTAAAAAAAAAGCGAATCCGAAAGAAAACAAAAGAACAAATATTAAGGATTAAGTATTACGGTTTATCCAAGATCAATAATACTCCATAAGAACTAATTTTGAAGCAGAATTCAAAATAAAGATCAAAACATGGATCTGATCAAAGATAGTAACCATAATAGACATCTTGGACAAAAGGAAAATTTTTATTTTTCGGTGAATAGTACCGTATTCGTGAATAGTGTCGTATACGTGAATAGTAACCCTGACACAAAAAAATCCAAATTTGATAAAAAAGTTTAAACCAATATTTCGGCATAATGATATTGAAGAAAATAATATCATTTAAGAAGAAAATAACATCCCTTACCTCGAAAAGACAGTACTTCTAACTGGAATACTGAATATAGTGCTGAAGGGAACTCGCACCGTATAGCAACACTCAAAGTATCAAAATACTCACAAGACTACGCTCGATAATATAGAGAGAGAAAAAGAGAGAAAACTTTAGTTTCTGGTGTGATTTTTAATTTTAACCTAAGCACCTTATTTATAGGAAAATGCTTAGAACACCAAAGCAGAAAATTAAATATAATAATATTATTTATAAAACAAATTCTTACGCCCACTTTGAAATCTGAATTCTAGCAACATAGCACATTTATCACATGTGGGACACTCACCAAAAACGTTTTTCTTTAAAAAAATAATTAAAACTTCCAAAAATCAATTATTTCGGAACTTCGGAACTTCAATAATTCATAATAAATAGCCCTTTTATCAGAAAAATTCGAACCTCGTGTCCTTTTCATAGGAAATTCCATTATCTACAACTTTACAGAAGAAAGTTTTTCCAAATTACAAACAAAATTGACCGAAATCCACAAACGGGCAATTTTACAGGCTATAATCAAATTTCAGTCAAGAAATGGGTCCACACACATGTTTTTAACATTTTTTGCAACAAAATACTCTTCCTCCTCATATACTCATAAATCCCACATTCATTATAAAATATCACCATTATTATATTATTAAAATATAATAATATATTTAAATGAATTATTTTATCGAAAAAGATAAAATATCATTTTTCAACAATTGTTACATTAAAAAATTTTCTCCATCTATATCCACATAAAATGAATATTTTCCTTATCATATAAATCAATAATTAATTATTCACAAATAATATTATAGAATCACAAAGATCTTGCAACCAAGCTGCTTCTCGAGAAAGAGGAGCTTTCAATAAGGATCTCTCTCTTCTTGGCGCAATTAGGTGACCAAACCTCTCTTAAATAGAACTTTCTAGACATTGTCAATAATGTTATCTAATAATATTATTTAGATAATATGAATTATTGCTTCGATAATGGAAAATCGTATCTCGACAATTATTGAAACAACGGTAATATAAAATATCAACGTAGCAATTATTGAATCAATAAAATAAAATATTGAGCGATGAATTACTTTAACAATTATTGAGTAGTGCCTTCTTTACGTAAGAATCAATAATTGGTGCAATACTGCGTGCTATCTCTTTGTCTACAACGCGTATTCACGTTGTTTTAAACCATAAAGGTATTCCAACAAGATAATACTTGAATAACTACGCCTACATGTTATTTATATACTGACTTATATTTGTCGCTTTTCTTCATCCAATCGCTCACATTATGGGGCCCACACACAAGGCCGCGCGCCGTAAATTGAATATTCCCCGACGGTATGAATATTCCACGACCAAACGAATATTCTCCGATAAAATGAATATTTTATAACCAACATTATTTAAAATATTTATGATTTTACCCATAATTAACCACATTAATCAAATCAACCCTTACTATTTCAAAATAATAAATAGATAAAATTTAATTTCATTAATAATAAGTTGGGGTCTTACATCAATAATCAATACGATTGTGTTTCTATGTAACCACAGCCATTATTCTTTACTTTTAAACAAGGTGTTTTAACGATTAACGGTAAAACTTTCGCCGTTATTTTCATAAAGTATTTTTGTCGTTTTCTCGGTTCGACAATAATTTTAGTTATATGGGATCCACCAATGATTATGCCATTGTCATTTAATATTCCTATTAAAACGAATATTCCCACCAATCAATATTATATAACAACTTGCGTGCTTTTGCAAAATTTATAAATATTACCCACAACTATAATATTATATCAAATTCATTCCATAATATTCAAAAATGATATTTATAGAAAATTCATCTTTATTTATAAAAGTTGGGGTCTTACATTGACTGCTCAAAAATATTTTGAAACGAAGAAGTTATGATTGTTTTAAGCGCTTGATGAGGTCAAATGATTTTTTTGAAAACTAGTATGTCAAGTCAATTTTGAGCGTAATGTTGGGCAGCCTAACAAGCGGAGGTTTTATAATCTCTGGCGGAATGTCCGTTGGCCATAAGTCCCTCGAAAATAACGTAAATTCAACGAAACGTCCCCCAGAATTAACGTTTGTTCGTTGAAATTACTTTTCGCGGTGGCGCAAAATTTGGCGCCAACTAGAGAGGTCTACATTCGATGGAATTCCGTTAGAATTATGTTAGTTTTGAGGGACTTATATTCGACGCATTATTCCCTCAAAATTAATCATATTTCGAACGAATTTAATCCGTTGCGGATACGTCCGTCGAAAATAGCCGATTTTCTTGTAGTGTACTCTCATATGTTATGTACAATATATCTAAAAATGGATTTAAACGGGGTTGCTATTGCAGTCCATTGACAGTCGTCCAGTTGCTGTTGATGTCTATAGCCATGATAATGATGTGAAGTCCTGCAGATGAACCATGATAATGCTTATCGACTGCGCATACCTAGCTATTTGCGGACTTCGGATGTCTTCAATGTGAAACACTTGAGTCCTTGTGTGACGCCCCCAAAATAGTTCTTTATTATACCCAAGACAAATAGAACTTTCATCACCTGTCTTCACCTGAACCACCAAAGATGTTAGTTAAATTCAAAATTCATGTTTATAATAATGTGAACCAACAATTTCTCCTTTCCACAAAGGGTTAATAGAACATTTACTCAATATCCTTACTGTTGATCGATTTCGCAATCAATGAATACGTGCAAGTATACACGGTCAACAAGTAATAAAGTGAAAGTAGAGTATCGTTCCCACGAGGAATTATTTAATAAAAATTACCAAGTACTAACTCTTAACCAAATCAATTTTATTTAAACAACCAATAATTGTGATTTTTCTAGTTAAGAAAACTAAATTAAACAATTAAAAGAGAGTAGTCTAAAAGAAAGCAAATAAACAACTAAATTTGAATGAATTCAGATAAATAAGGATTAAGACTCCAATATCCCCAATTATGAATTATAAATCAATTATTCAACTATTCCAATTATTATGAATTATAAATCAATTATTCAACTATTCCTTGAATTTGGTTGAGTTTAATTTTAGTTGAATCGTGCCTATCTTTGAGATTTCTTGATTTTACACTGTATGATGCCTTCGAAGAGACTTGTTATGTGTTAAATTTGATTTTATATCGATTAGCATGGTTGTTGAGCACACACACGCACTATACCGGTAATAATGATTTAAGACTTGATGATTGACTAGAAAATTGTTGATTGGTTTTGATATGAAGTATTGTCGTGTTTGCTTGATTGGTCTAAGGCCGAGTGAATAGATTTGATTCTATCAAATACTGCTAGATTTGTAGGCATATAGATGAGTTGCATTTTATTGCATTGCATTATGTTGTGTTACTTGTGGACAAGCAACAGTTTAAGTTTGGCGGTATTTGATAAGTGAATTTTATATACACTTATCCGGTATCTTTTACTTGAATTAGTTGCTTATATTTATGTGTCTTAGTTACTTTTCATGCATTTTGTGTTCATTTTGTAGGCTATAAGTTTGGGAGCGGTGTGGCGACTATTAGTAAAGAAAAGCAAAAGAAAACGAAAAAAAAGTTAAATGGACATCATTTGGGCTTTCATGTTTACTTCATGTTCTTGGTTTGGAACTTAGCTTAAATTGAAGAGCATTGTCTTAGCTTTCCGGAACATTTGAATCATTCCAATCGAGTTCGGATGCAAAGAGTTATGATCGTTATACCAACGAATGACGTCGAACGTCATGGTTTTGGGTGGTCATTAACACTGCAGTCACTTCAGAGCCAATTTGAGTATAGTTCCGGACCTTATTTTGAAACACTCAAAGAATGAAAGTTGTAGATCTACTTCTCCTCTTTCCGGATCATCTTGAATCATCAAAATCGGAGTTTGGACGAAGAAGTTATGACCATTTTCCCAAAGGACGTTGGAGCAGAAAATGTCAGAACATGTGGTAGCGCCGGGGCGCCCATTTTTGGCCTATGCCCAGCGCCGGGGCTCTGGGGAGCAGAGTTTGAGCGCCGTGCTCAGTGCTGGGGTGCTGGGGAAGGGCTTGGTTATGGCCTGGACGCGTTTTTAGCGAATTTTGACACCTTTTTGACTCCAAATAGGATTGGGTTTGTTTCTAAGCTAAAAATTGGACTTGTAACCTATAAATACATGATGTAAGGCATAAAATAAAGGGAGAATACATAGCTTAGCTTAGATAAAACACTCCATTAGATTAGAATATTAACCCTAGTTCTTATTAGTTTTGGAGATTGAAGCAACTTGAAGATCATTGAAGATCAAGAGCAAGAGCAAGAGGGGAGCATCAAATTTGCTGACAACAGATTCTATTCTTTTCTCTTCTCTTACTTTTATCTTTTAATGTCTATTCAATTGATGATTCTTGGTTTTAATTTATTAATTATGAACTAACTCTTTCCTTAAGATTTCAATTGAACTTTTTATGGCTATGAATTAGTTATTCATTATATTCCAATTATTTATGTTAAAGTGAGTTGTTTATCTAGATGTCCGAACTCCGATTTTGATGATTCAAGATGTTCCGGAAAGAGGAAAAGTAGATATACAACTTTCATTCTTTGAGTTTTTCGAAACAAGGTCCAGAGCTATAGTCAAATTGGCTCTGAAGTGATCATTGTGTAAATGGCAAGTTCAAAAAAGCCTTGAATCTAGCCACCCCAAACGCCGATCCATGTAACTTTTGTCCCAATTCCTACAAAACAATATAAAACATGCATGAATAGACACAAACACATAAAAACATCCTAAAAGACTTGAGAACAACAATAAATTAAGCCCAAATGTATCCAATTCATGTGTATAAAACTCACTCATCAAATACCCCCAAACTTAAACCTTTGCTTTGTCCTCGAGGAAAAACACAAAATGTTATACAATGCAATGTAATGAAACTAATCTATATGCCCTCTGAAATCCAACAAAGAATGATGAGAAACAAGTCTATTCAACCACCTTCTAGAAATCAAGTAAACATGATAATACATCATATTAAAAAAAAATCGATAATTTCCCAATCAATCATCAAATCTTAGGTCATTATCAACCGATATAGTGCGTGTGTGCTCCACAACAATGCTAAGCGATATAAAATCAAATTTAAGACATAATAAATATCTTTGAAGGCATCATACGATTCTAAAACTCACAAAATTCACGAACAAGCTAAATCCAACAACATTCAAACATCCACCAAGTTCAAGAGTCCAATCCGGATACTTATGCTTTACTTTTCATTACGGGGCTTTTTGCTCTTTTCCCGTTTTATTGTTTTTTTTTACTTTTTTTAACCATGGACCGTGCAATGTCTCATTCCATTAGGCTAATGATTGTCACCCCTTAGCGAGCTTTTGACCTCTGACTCTAGAACCATATAAGACCTTAGGGGCGCTTAGGTTTTAAGATACCCTTCTCTCTAGCGTATTTACTTTAGTAACAAAGGCCCCAAACAAAACTAGCCACTACAGTAATTTTTATTTTATTTTTTCTTTCTTTTTTCTTTTAGTGAAGCTTATATATCCCAAATTTTCCCCCAAACTTAAGTTTTATCAAAATTTAGCCATCTCCGCTTATTCATGTCTTTCATTCCTTCACATTAGTATTATCCTTAAGAAATCCATTATGTATCAATTTAAACTTAATCAACAACATAGTCATTTATTAACGTGCTAACCTTAATTATACCAGATTTCAAACAGAAAAGATTCAATTCATAACAAGTAATCACATCAAAGCCCTAATATTCAATACTATACTTATCTACTTAACTCCAAGTCTCATCATTGGCCAAAATAGACTTTTTTACTATCTAACAATTTGGAATCATGCAAATATAAACTAACTACAACAAACATAGTAAACTAACTACTATTTTTTAGATTTTTAATTTTTTTTTAAACAAAAAAGCTAATGCAAAAACTAAATGTAAATAACTTAAAAATATAACTAACTACAATGTAAATAACTAATTATATGCAATACGACACTAAAATGCCCCAAACTTAAACTAGACATTGTCCTCAATAGGCTACTGATAGAAAAAATTAAAGCGAGAGGACTTCGCTAAAAATATAGCAATCTTCCTCCTTGTCCGCTAAGTTTGGAGAATAAATTTAAGCACATGGAACAAATTGGGCACCACTCTTGTATTTGACTTGAATAACTTTGTAAAACCATGATAGAAGCAATTTTATTAAATCCTAAATAAATGCAAATTCCAAACTACTAATATAAAACTTAATAAAAATTAAAAATAAAAATTGAACTTGGGTTGCCTCCCAATAAGCGCTTATTTTACAGTCTTTCAGCTTGACTTTGTCTGGTCAATGCTATCCAATTCCTCTTCGAAAGTTGAGGAACCCTCCATCCATCGGAAATAATATAGCTTTTGGTAGGTTCCCATTTATGATAGCCATTGTATTAAAGTTACCTAGCATGCTTTCTTTAGATAAGATCACATTCAAGAACGTCCAGCATCTAGGTGGTTTCTCCATTAATGTCTGCGAATATATTACGGCATAGAGGCTTGTCGGACACAACAATTTCTTCTTCTATCTTCTCCACTTTCATCGCACCATGGTTTCAAGGTGTACTTGCTTTTACATCACAGAGAGTATTGCCGACACATGACTACCAATCGGACAAGGTTTTGCAAATCTAACTTGACTCTTGAACTGTGGAGAGAAGGCACTTGAGGCATAAATAACATTGGCTCATCATCATTGGTTCTCACAATTAGTTCTTCACCGACCTTGTTGTCATTATCCCCACTTATCTCCTCTTTTTCATCTCGTGGCTCATCCAGTTGTAGATTTGGCTCGGGCTCACCATCGGGCTCATCATCAGTCTCGTTATCCATATCATAGAGCCAAGTGTATTGAAGACGATTGTTCAACGCATGTGCTATCTGTCCCAATTGATTTTCCATATTCTTGATTGATGCATTCTGACTTTGTATACTCAGCTCCATTTGATTAAGTTTCTTTTCATGTTCCTCGTGTTTCTTTTCAGAAGCTTTAATAACTTTTTCCAAGGCTTCCTCCCAATTTGAATGTTCTTCTGTTGTAGTGAAGGTGGACACGAGAAATCCGGTTGGGTATGTTGGACTTGGAGCATAAAATTGATCTTGATTGTTACTCCATGAAAAATCCGGGTGATACCCCAAACTTGTTCACAATTATCATATGCATCTTGATTGAGGTAGTTACCACCATACTTGTCATGCACCCAAGATTGATGGTGCATTGATTACTCGGGTGATTGCCAACGTATAATAGTCACATATAATGCCCATCCTTTGACTCTTGTTGGGATGTGATAACGTCCAACTTCCTCGAAAGTTCTTTAATTTGTCTTGACATTGCGGAAAGTGTCGCGAGTCCGTCAATCTCCATTCCCTTGGTTGAGTCACGTTAGGTATGGCCATTGATACATTAAAAGTCATCCATGGTACCTAAAAAAGAGAGAAATATAGGAAGAGAATGAAAATAAAAATAAAAATAAAAATGTTTAAATTAAGACTAATTTGATTGAAATTAATATTGGTAAATAATTATTAAATTAATTCCCGAATAATGGCGCCAAAAACTTGTTGATCGATTTCATGAATCAATGAATACGTGCAAGTATACGATTAAACAAGTAATAAAGTGAAAGTAGAGTATCGTTCCCACGAGAATTATTTAAATAAAATTGATTTGGTTAAGAGTTAGTACTTGATAATTTTTATTAAATAATTCCTCGTAGGAACGATCTCTCTACTTTCACTTTATTACTTGTTGATGTATACTTGCACGTATTCATTAATTGCGAAATCGATCAACAAGTTTTTGACTTGTTGATCGAATTCGCAATCAATGAATACGTGCAAGTATACACGGTCAACAAGTAATAAAGTGATAAGAAAAGTATCGTTCCCACGAGGAATTATTTAATAAAAATTACCAAGTACTAATTCTTAACTAAACTAATTTTATTTAAACAATCTCAAATCGTGATTTTTCTAATTAAGAAAACTAAATTAACTAATTAAAACTAAGATTTTAACGAATGAATTCAAATAAATAAAGATTAAGACTTCAATATCCCCAATTATGAATTATAAATCAATTATCCAATTATCCCAATTATTATGCCTCTTCGAATTGTTAATGAGGAATTCTCAAATGCCAAAAGTCCTTTTCCAAGTGATCAATTGCCTTCTATTTAATCTAGATTAATCTTGCTATATTCCTATGCAAAACAATTAAATTAAACTCTTTCCAATCCAAATTCCTTATGTGTTACATGCGGCGAACAGATATTTCCATTCAATTCACAAACCTAATTATTCACCATACAAATAACTAAGTCACATGATATCATGCCCAGTTCTAACCCTAGAATTCCTCTTTCAATTCCTTCTAGAGTAACAAAGTAATTACTGATCAGATAATTAAGCAATAAGCACAAGACAAGATAAACAACTCACTTTAACATAAATAATTGGAATATAATGAATAACTAATTCATAGCCATAAAAAGTTCAATTGAAATCTTAAGGAAAGAGTTAGTTCATAATTAATAAATTAAAACAAAGAATCCACAATTGAATAGACATTAAGCGATAAAAGTAAGAGAAGAAAAAGAATAGAATCTGTTGTCGAAGAAATTTGATGCTCCCTCTTTGCTTCTTTGCTTCTCGATCTTCAATGATCTTCAAGTTGCTTCAATCTCCAAAACTAATAAGAACTAGGGTTAATATTCTAATCTAATGGAGTGTTTTATCTAAGCTAAGCTATGTATTCTCCCTTTATTTTATGCCTTACATCATGTATTTATAGGTTACAAGTCTAATTTTTAGCTTAGGAACAAACCCAATCCTATTTGGAGTCAAAAAGGTGTCAAAATTCGCCAAAAATGCGTCCAGGCCATCACCAAGCCCTTCCCCAGCGCCCCAGCGCTGGGCACGGCGCTCAAACTCTTCTCCCCAGCACCATGGCGCTGGGCATAGGCCAAAAATGGGCGCCCCGGCGCTACCACATGTTCTGACATTTTCTGCTCTGACGTCCTTTGGGAAAATGACCATAACGTCTTCGTCCGAACTCCGATTTTGATGATTCAAGATGATCCGAAAAGAGGAGAAGTAGATCTACAACTTTAATTCTTTGAGTGTTTCAAAATAAGGTCCGGAACTATACTCAAATTGGCTCTGAAGTGACTGCTGTGTTAATGACCACCCAAAACCATGACGTTCGACGTCCGTTGGTACAACGATCATAACTCTTGCATCCGAACTCTGATTGGAATGATTCAAAATGTTCCGAAAAGCTAAGACAATGCTCTTCAATGTAAGCTAAGTTCCAAACCAAGAACATGAAGTAAACATGAAAGCCCAAATGATGTCCGGTTTGCTTTTATTTGTGTTTTCTTTTGCTTTTCACTTACAATAGTCGCTCACACCGCTCCCAAACTTATAGCCTACAAAATGAACACAAAATGCATGAAATGTAACTAAGACACATAAATATAAGCAAATAATTCAAGTAAAAGATACCGAATAAGTGTATATAAAATCCACTTATCAAATACCCCCAAACTTAAACTGTTGCTTGTCCCCAAGTAACACAACATAATGCAATGCAATGAAATGCAACTCATCTATATGCCTACGAATCCAGCAATATTTGATAGAATCAAATCTATTCACTCGGCCTTAGAGCAATCAAGCAAACACGACAATACTTCATATCAAAACCAATCAACAATTTTCTAGTCAATCATCAAGTCTTAAACTGTTATTACTGGTATAGTCCGTGTGTGTGCTCAACAACAATGATAACTGATATAAAATCAAATTTAACACATAACAAGTCTCTTCGAAGGCATCATACAGTGTAAAATCAAGAAATCTCAAAGATAGGCACGATTCAACTAAAATTAAACTCAACCAAATTCAAGGGTACATGCAGGATACTTATACTTTCTTTTTCTTCCTTCTTTTTTTTTTTTACACGGGGCTTTTTGCTCTTTTCCGTGATTTATTCATTTTTATATATACATAAATGATCGTGCAATGTCTCATCCCATTAGGCTAACAATGTTACCCACTTAGCGAAGCTTTACACCAACGACTCCCATCCATAAAAGACCTTAGGGTATTTAGGTGTAAAGATAATCCCCTCAGCGTATTTGCTCAAGAATAAGACTAGTCACCCTATATACCTTTTTTTTCCCTTTTCTTTTTCTTTTGATAGATGGTTGGTGAGTGCGTTTTACGCTCCATCTCACGCTTGTGTTTATGGGGAGTGTTTCTCCTCAACCCACCACAAGACTCAACATGTTTTTTTTAAAAGCTTATATACCCCACATATATTCCCCCAAACTTAGGTTCTTGTCTAACTTTAGTCATCACTACTTATTCTTGTTATTCTTTCATTCAAACTAGCATTATCCTTTAGAGTCCCATTATGTATCAATTTAAACTCAATCAATCAACAAGTTATTTTTACTGTGCTATCATTATTATACTAGTTTCAAACAGAAAAAGATTCAATTCATAACAAGAAATTGAAGCAACTTGGAGACCATTGAAGATTCAAAGCAGGAGCGAAAGAGGAGTCTCAAGGCTACTGACAATAGATTATATTCTCTTCTCTTCTCTTACTTTTATCTTTTAATGTCTATTCAATTGTGGATTCTTGATTTTAATTCATTAATTATGAACTAATTCTTTTTATTAAGATTTCAATTGAACTTTTTATGATTATGAATTGATTATTTGATTTATTCTAATTATTTATGTTGAAGTGAATTGTTCATCTTGCTTTGTGCTTATTGATTAATTATCGATCGATTAATTACCTTGTTACTTTAGAAGGAATTGAGAAAGGAATTCTAGGGTTAGAATCGGCATGGTGACATGTGACTTAGTTATTTGCACAGTGAATAATTAGGTTTGTGAATAGAATGAGAATATCTATTTGCCGCATGTAACACATAAGGAATTGAGATTGTAACGAGTTTAATTCAATTGTTTTGCATAGAGATATAGCAAAATTAATCAAGTTAAATAAAGGCAATTGATCGCTCTAGAGGGCTTTTGGCACTTGAGAATTTCTTTTAACAATTCATGAGACATAATAATTGGAATAGTTGAATAATTGATTTATAATTCATAATTGGGGATATTGAGTCTTAATCCTTATTTATCCTGAATTCATTCAAATTTAGTTTTTTATTTGCTTTCTTTTAGACTACTCTCTTTAATTGTTTAATTTAGTTTTCTTAACTAGAAAATCACAATTATTGGTTGTTTAAATAAAATTGATTTGGTTAAGAGTTAGTACTTGGTAATTTTTATTAAATAATTCCTCGTGGGAACGATATTCTACTTTCACTTTATTACTTGTTGACCGTGTATACTTGCACGTATTCATTGATTGCGAAATCGATCAAAAAGTTTTTGGCGCCATTGCCGGGGAAAATGGCCATAACCTCTTCGTCCGTACTCCGATTTTGATGATTCAAGATGTTCCGGAAAGAGAAAAAGTAGATCTACAACTTTCATTCTTTGAGTTTTTCGAAATAAGGTCCGAAGCTATAGTCAAATTGGCTCTGAAGTGACTGCTGTGTAAATGGCAAGCTGAAAACGCGAATCTAGCCATCCCAAACGTCGATCCATGTAACTTTTGTCCCAATTCCTATAAAACAATATAAAACATGCATGAATAGACACAAACACATAAAAACATCCTAAAAGACTTGAGAACAACAATAAATTAAGCCCAAATGTATCCAATTCATGTGTATAAAACTCACTCATCACTTACCCCAAAGGCTAAAGATATTCAAATGTAATAACAATGATCATACCAATCAGTTGTTTACCTTTGCACTACGGGCCAAGATATTCAACTATAAAACCAATGGTCATGATCATACCAATCAATTGTCTATCAGTGCACTACGGCCAAAGACATTCAACTGTTAACTAATGGTCATGATCCTGCCAATCACATCATCGAATTATCCATGCACTACGGGCCAATGATATTCGTTATTATCACCAGTGGTTATGATCATGTCATACACCTGTCCATCTTTGCACGTAAGACAAAGATATACAACTATAAAACCAATAATCAACAGTCCATTTTTGCACGTAAGCCAAAATATACAACTGTAAGACCAATAATCAACAGTCCATCTATGCACGTAAGCCAAAGATAACTTTCATCACAATATAAGCATGAGGATGATGACAATGATATAAGCATTAATCAAACGAAATCAAGGATAAATATTAAAGACTTTAAATTTATCAAGAGTTTAAAAATATCCAAATTGTCAACATGATACTGCTTTGTGGAGTAAAATTCAAGAATAATATTCATGTATCAAAAATAATTTGAACAGAAAAGAAATATATTTTTTGGGTAAATAGTACCCCGTGAATAGTAATTCCTGAATAGTTATTCCTAAATAGTAACTCATGAATAGTATCTCGTAAATAGAACTCTGTATTCGTACATAGTACCGTATACATAAATAATGTCATATACGTAAATAGTGCCATATACATGAATAGTCTCAGTATACGTGAATAGTGTCGAGTATCGTGAATAAATAACCCCATGCACAAAAGATAAAGTTTCACAATAAAATCCATATCAATATTTATAACACCTTAATCCAAATGTTATAAATCACTTAATAATCTCATAATCTAATATTATTAATATTACCATAATATTTTAATCATTTCTTAAACTTATAAACAATTTATTTTAATTGTTTATACTTTACCAAATAATACATTTAATCATTCAAAAATGCCACACTCATAAGATTTCATCACCAATGATCAAATCCCTCATCAAAAATCTGCATATACCTTATATAAGATTTCCAAGCCATAAAATCCTATTTACCAATTTTTCAATTCACATAACATATTTAGTTCATATGTTCGTAACTAAACCATTTTCATGAAAAATAACAAATCAGTCCCAAAACGTTTTCTTTTCTGGAATTTAGCAGAATATAGTCCCATATTGAACATATATTTTTCTCGAAATTTATAAAATTCATTTACTATTTTCCATATGGCCAAAATCGCGAATATTTAGACATTTATCATAAATCAGATTTTTTGTCCAAAAATTCTAAAATTTACAGGGTATACTCCTGTTATATACATGTACTCCCAATATAAATTTTATCAATTTTGGAGTTAACCACAAGGAGTTATAAGGGTTTACGTTTAAAATAGTCTTTTCCCATAAAATTTATAACTCCTAATCTATACATCCAAAAATCACCATTTTTGGACACAATCTAGAAAACTCATCAAATTATCATTTCAAATTTTTCCAGAATTTTTGGGGGTCAGAAAAATTACGAAACTTCCCCTGGCACAAACCCCTTACTTACAACGGTTGAACGAAAATAATATTTCTTACGAATATTGAACGGAAATAATATTCCTTACGAATATTAAACAAATATAATGAATATTTAATGATAATAATATTCATACGAATATGAAAAATAATATCTCTTCAGAATATAAAAAAATAATAACCCTTACCTCAGAAGAAGACTAGATAATGGAGTAGTGAAGTAGTAGACTTCGTTTCTTCTTTCTCTCTTCTATTTCTATAATTGCTCTTGTGAGACTTAGTGAATTGGTGAGAATGAAGGAAGAATTAGCTTCTATTTATAGGAAAATATAATTTCGATAATTGCACGTTTTGGGGCTCGAAATATTACAGTATAATACCTTCATCTTTACCTCTATTTTTAACTTAGTCCTGCAAGTATTATCAAACTTGCATCACCTCCCATAATAGTACATCATGTGAATTGTAAGACCCCAACTTTTTAATAAAGATGATTTTTTTATAAATATCATTTTTGAATATTATTGAATGAATTTGATATAATGTTATAGTTGTGGGTAATATTTATAAATTTTGCAAAGTACGCAAGTTGTTATATAATATTCGATTGGTCGGAGAATATTCGTTTTAACAGGGAATATTCGTACGACGGCACAATCATTGGTGGACACCACAACGGAATTATTGTCGGATTGAGAAAACGATAAAAATATCTTTTTATGAAAATAACGGCAGAAGTTTTACCGTTAACTGTTGAAACACCCGGTGTTAAAATTACAGTAATACGCGTGGTTGCATAGTAACACACGGTATTGATTATTGATGCTTACGTGAGAAGTCACTTAGTTTTATTTAATTATTGCTATAGTAATTGTTGCATAGTATTTCACGTTATTTAATTCAATTATTGTCGATATTTTATACATTATTAAATCAATAATGGAGATAACAAAGTTATTAATATTATTATTTGTAATATTAACGATGTCTAAAAATTCTGTCAAGGAGAGGTTTGGTCACCCAATTACGCCATGAATAGGAGAAATTTTTATTGAAAGCCCTCTTTCACGGAACGACCTAGTCGATTAATATTGTGAATTATAATAATGATGATAAATGTTGTTAAAAATATTGAGAAAAATTTTATGAGGTATTTATTATAAATCGGCTTATTATATGGACCTCCATTTACCCATTTTTCAAAATAATCGGTAGAAAATTATTTAAAGGTGGGGGCCACATGTGAGGCCCATATGTGTTGAAAAACTGATTTTTAAAATGGGGGTGGGAAGGAGTTACTTAAAGGGGAGCGAGGGAATTTATATATATAGGTATGTGATGTGTATATATATATATATATATATATATATATATATATATGATTGTGATATGGGAGAGTGATGAGAGTGACATGTTGGTGGAGTTTAGTGTGTGAGTGTGTGTGTGTGTGGTAGGAAGAAAGGGGGATGGGGGAAGATGCCTTGAAGATAAGGGAAAGTGGGTGTGTGTGATTGATATAGAAATTGATGGGTGGGTTATTGTGGGAAGTTTTTCAAAACAACATGTGTTATATATATATGTATATATATATATATATTGTATTTTTTTTTGATGGTGGCTTTGAAATTCAGACGCCCGAATATTTCATAAGACGTCCGTGAGTTATAAAACTGTTGCATCTGTGAGAAAAATCCTTACACAGTGCCTTTCCATTCTCCTATAAATAGAAGCTCATTCCTTCATTATTTCTTACGAATTCACTGAAACTTTAGAGAGAGAAAGAAGAAAAGTATTCTGCTACTTCACTACTCCTATATCCAGTTTCTTCTAAGGTAAAGGGTATTATTCATTGGAATAACTGTAGTACGCTGCTACCCTATACTTGGTGAAATTCTTACATTATTCCATTCTTTATCAATATGTTGAATAACTTCTGTCATGTCTGCATCCGCATACATGGTGAAATTCTTACATTATTCTATTTTATTATTACATTGGAACATCCACATGCGTAAGTGCTACGCATGACCCAGTTCGATTATTTATTATTCTGTTGGAACATCACATGCAATGCTTACGCATGACTTGGTTCCGTTGTTTATTATTCTGCTGGAATATCACATGCGTGCGTTTATGCATAACTTTGGTTCCGTTATTTATTATTCTTGGAATAACTTTTATGCATGTAAGATACATCGCATGCACGGTGATTTCTTTTGTTATTCCATTCTTTATTATACTCGGTTGGTTAATGTTTTGACTTTTATACTCCATGAAATTAGTGGAATATCCTTGATATTTGCGCTTCATCCAAATCTTTTCATGAAAATATTCTTCTAAGCATTCTTGAATTTTACTCTACAAAGAAGTATCATGTTGACAATTTGGACATTATTAGTTCTGGATAAATTAATTCTTGAACTTGTTTTATTGAATTCAGATATCATTATCATCATCCTCATGTTTATATTATATTGAAAGTCATCTCAGGGGCTGTGAGTGCATAGATGGACTTGGTATGATTATGACCGAGGATTAATCGGTATAATCATAACCGTAATGTTACAAATGATGTGGTAAAAGTCCTCATTGGCCTGTAGTGCATTGATGGACGCTTGTTGGCATGATCATGACCATTGATGAATACACGAATATCCTTGGCCCGTAGTAGTGCATGGATAATTTATGGTTGTGATACTAATGAATATCCTCGGCCAGTAGTGCGGGGAAGATGTGAATTATTTATTAAAGTCGAGTCTCGTGATAAAAGTGATGAAAAAACTTTTAAATCATAAAAGATAGTAGATTTTATTCTCTACTTGACTCTTTTAATGGATTGCTTGTTCACCGCAGATTAAACTTGATGTTTGTTATATTTTATCGGTTTAACATCGTTGAAGGCTAACGATAATTTATTCTGCATTATCTTAGTCATAATATTTCTTCTTTAGGCTAGTTGAGCTCACCTTTTCTTTCAATCGTTCTCTCGAGAAAATGAGAGCGTGGCGCAGGACTAGTCGGGGAACGAAGTGACGGTTCAGATGATAGTATTAGTAGTCCTCACAATTCTGTTAAATAGTGTGAAAATAAATATATGAGGACTCTTTTGAGTGTGGATATTGTCTAGATGACAATATTCTTATTAAAACTCTCAGTTTACGTTTTGTTGTATTTTACACGACAGCTGTATTATTAAGTTGTATTTGAATTTTGTACCATGTATTTGGCGACTCAAGATGGGTGATGTATACCTATTTTGTGGGCGTCACATGAATCAATAGTTCAATCATGTGAATCAATAGTTCTATACATGTGAAAATATGAATTACAGTATAGTACCTCCATCTATACCTCTATTTTTAACTTAGTCTTGCAAGTATTATAAATCTTGCACCACCTCCCCTAATAGTACATGAATGTGAATCAATAGTACACACATGTGAACAAATAGTTATAATCATGTGAATTAATAGCAATTAATTGCTCATTTATCCGAGTAATTACCCGATTGGTCAATATAACTTCCAGACATCAATTATTATCGAAATAATTGTCGATTTTCACTAACACTAATAATCCCAACACAATGGAACTATCAATTTCATCTTTAATCAACACGAACTTATTCATCATTAATATTATAACTCACAATATTTAACAACCGTGTCGCTTCTCGTGGGAAGGGGGCTTTCCGATAAGGATTTCTCCTTATTGGCGCGCAATTAGGTGACCAAACCTCTCCTTGACAGAACTTCTAGACATTGTCAATATTGCAAATAATAATATGAATAACTTTGTCTTCTCAATTATTGATTTAATAATATAACATATTATACAGATGATACTGTGACAACAAATGAATCAATACTATGAGAGATATGATACATCAATTACTGTAGCAATAATTGAGTATAACTGAGTGACTTCTTACGTAAGCATCAATAATCAATACCGTGTACTACTATGCAACCACGCGTATTACTGTACTTTTACTACCGGGTATTTTATGACAACTTGCTTACTTTGAAAAAAATTTCAAATATCACCCTTAACTTTAACCTTTTATCAATTTAACCATTTACTAAATAGAATAATTATAAGAAAATTGAATACTTTCATTTCATAAAATTTGGGGTCTCACACCTTGTTTTGTGGAGCTAGATGACAATGTTGTGAACTAGAGGACGAGTTCTTTACAACCCGGGGTGACTAATGCAAGAGGGTTTGAGTCCGATGATGCCGAGTTGTCGGATAACACATTGATGGCATTGAAGTACCATATGAGTTAGTGGATCGGCACAAGGATGGCGGACATTTGACTCCTTCGGGTTCGGGAGTGAGTTTGGCTTTCTCAAGATGATTTCGATCGGGATTTCGGGTTTGGTTCTCTTCAAGAGTAACCAATTGAATTTAGTATATGTAACCAATTTACATATACTAAATCATTACACTCATCTCCTTAAAAGAATTGAATTTAGTATATGTAACCAATTTACTAACACAACACTATCTTTTAGAAAAATACCAAGATTCGAGTTAACACTAAAATCTGCATTCTAACACTTGTCCTTGCTATTACTTATATGTTGACTGCTCAAAAATATTTTGAAACGAAGAAGTTATGACTGTTTTAGCGCAACAGGGTCGGGCTAATTTTTTTTTTGAAAACTAGTATGTTAAGTCAATTTTGAGCGTAATGTTGGGCAGCCTAACAAGCGGAGGTTTTATAATTTCTAAAAGTACTCTCATATGCTATGTACAATATATCTAAAAATGGATTTAAACGGGGTTGCTATTGCAGTCCATTGACAGTCGTCCAGTTGTTGTTGATGTCTGGAGCCATGATAATGATGTGAGGTCCTGCAGAGGAACCATGTTAATGCTTATCGACTACGCATACCTAGCCATTTGCAGACTTCATATGTCTTCAATATGAAACACTTGAGTCCTTGTTTTGTGGAGCTCGATGACAATGCTGTGAACTCGAGGACGAGTTCTTTACAACCCGGGGTGACTAATGCAAGAGGGTCTGAGTCCGATGATGTCGCGTTGTCGAATAACACATTGATGTCATTGAAGTACCATATGAGTTAGTGGATCGGCACAAGGATGGCAGACATTTAACTCCTTCGGGTTTGGGAGTGAGTTTGGCTTTCTCAAGATAATTTCGGGATTTCTCGTTTGGTTCTCTTCAAGAGTTCGGATCGGATTCCTTTGGGTCAGGAGTTCGGGATCGGATTCCTACAGATCAGATTCGCTTCGGCATTCTTATTTTTAGCTATGTTTTTTTTCTTTTATGGTAGTGTTTTATTATTAGGAAATGAATCTTTTCTGTTATTACGTAGTTAATTACGATATAATTATTGGGAGTTTGTTACCTTGAATATAATGATTTTGCTATATTTTGATAAGAAAATATTTTAGTTATAAAGCTTGGCTTGTGGGTTGAAGGAAAGACAATTTTTTTTATTTGATAAAATTAATTTAAGCATCAAAGAAATTTGTCTATGTTTGTGCGATACTCTTGCTTTCTTTGAATGCGATTTTTTTGTTAAACTAGTTCGCAGAATATATAATTGCTGTTATGTCCGACATCACATTCTCATAGCATATATAAAATGTAAACTTGAGACCAAATTATTGTCCCATTTGTCTCATCTTCTATTCCACTCTTAGACAATGCTGTTACGTAATTTTTATTTATATATCTATGGTTAACTTTATAAATAAATAAAAATTACATAGAGAGCAAAGATGAGACAGCACATGTGACAAGAAATACAACCCGATAGATTCAGATACTGTAAACTTAGAAAAACCTACAAACTTATTTCAAAAATGAATCAACAAATTGCAAATATGAAAAGCAATTCACAGTAAACCACTGTTATATGGAACTCCAGTAGCAGGCAACCAAAAATCCCCAGATAGGAAGTTGCACACAGTAAAATTCACTGCGTCTGTCACGTTTATCACATGGTAACCATCCCATGTAACCCTATTACTAGTCACAGATCCAGGTCCATTGTTATTATACTCGGCATAATAAGATGTATTTAGCGCAAAATCTCCGGACCAAGCAATCCAACCAGCAGGATCAATCAATGTATCCATAAACGAATCCATATAAACAGCTCTCGAGTACTCCTTCCAAGGCCGTCCCAAATACGTTTTAGTTGAATCAAGATATTCTGCTCCTCTAATGGTGCAATTTTGTATAGAAGTACCGGTATTTTGGTTAATATCAGTTCTACCTTGTGCAGTTATGGCATTGAACTGGTCTTGCATGGGGAGGCGTGGATAAATGTTGCAGTTTTGGAAAACAACCGCGGCGTTTCCAAATATGAAATCTACGGTTCCATAGATATCGCATTCTCTGTAGAATTGTCTTAAAGTATGGGCGTATAAGGTGTCTTGATAAGCTTCGAAGCTGCATTTATAAAATGTTGATAAGTCAGCTCCATTTCGAACAGCCACTGCTTGATGCATTACTGCTCCTGCTGTGTTACGGAAGGTTATGTTTACTGCAACAAAGCCTTGTCCGGTCACAGCTACAACAAAAGTATTTGATTAGCAATTAATGGTACATATTTGAATTGAAAAATAAAATGTAAAACTCTTCCATATATGTTTTGTGCGCGTGTGATGTGTTCGTCCTGAATTTGACATTAGAAAATATCTCCTTCGAAGTATATTATTTAGTGTAAAACTGCACATTTTAAGGCATAATTAGATGTATAAAAATAGTTTTGCATTTTAGTCTAAACTAAATTCCATGCTTAAAAAGGATTTTTCAAAATTAATATCTGGCTTAATAGTGTAACAGTTCAAGAAATGAAACAAACAATAAAACAAAATTAAAATGCATGCATCTGCCTAAAAATTTGAAAAAGAAGAAGTTAAGTTGCCTCCAATTAATAAGAACACATTGCATCACGCAAATGAAACTTAAAAATTTACTCAAATGTTGTAACATATTATTGATTTGGCTTACCAAATGTTGCAGTATTAAACGTGGTCCACCCATCAACAACGCTGCGATTACCAGTAACAATAGTCTGATCAATTCCATCTCCTATCATCATCAAATACCTCTTGGTTTCAGTTATGTAAACATACTCTTCATAAACCCCAGCAGCCACATAAATCAAGAAATACCCATTGCTATCATCCGTATTATTCGGAGCAGCAGCCACAGCATCATTAATGTAAGTGAAATCCCCACTTCCATTAGGGTTTACGAAAACTGTCTGATTCACCTTCACTATATTCCCACCTGGATAAAGCTCTACACCTGATGATGTGGCCTCTGGCGAGTCCGCCAACATTCTTCCATCTCTTGTATTAGGAACCCAACCATGCTTAAAAATAGCAAGTGCTACACTATATATCATATTTCCATCCATAAGTGGAGGTTGAAGGGCGCTTTTAATACTTGAAGGTGAAGTTATTGATTCAAGCCCGTCTAAACAAGTTTGTAAATTTGTTAGGGTTGCACTAAGCAAGCTTAACAAATCATCGATTTTCGGACCTACTAGGGTATCAGCAGAACGGATTGTTTCAAGAGTGTTTGCAAAGAAATCCGTGTTTATGTTGGAAAGAAGTAGGCAATCTTGGAGCGCACCAATGGTATATGTTAACGCCAAGATCTTCTGCTACGTCCCAATCACATAAGACGTCCCGATCCTGCACAGTAAACACGATCAACACACAAAACTTGACGGCTGGACCGTCGGGGGATAGCTCCGGCGTGAGAGTAAGTACAGGCGGTCACAAGGGTTAACAATGGAGGATGAAAATGTCTAGCGTCTAGAGAGAGATAAAAATGTATGCGTACCTTTTGTTAGAAGACTCCCTTGCTAGGTTATACTCTCATGCTCGATTTTTTGTGCCACCAACCCTAATCTGACACAGCTCCCCACTCCTCTATGGTCTCAAATAGGATGCATGCGCAGTTGTCACCTTTTTCCCATCAGACTTCACACGGCCTTTGATAAAATCCCATCCACATTAATGATCTGCAGACTTTTGGTCAACTGCTCTCTTTTTTCATCATTACAAGTCAAAGGCTTAGATATAAAAAGCTTTAATGGATCAATTCTTAGACCCAGCCCATCATTATGAGGATATGATAAAGGTAACATAAATATTAAGCCCAATGACTATAAAACTCAATAACAAAGATCCAATAGGTTAATTAAATGGATAGGCCCAATCTGTCCGGCCCAATAGAGGAAATATCATGACCCAACATTGCCCCCTAGTTTTTTATTAAATAGGATATTTAATAGAAAACTATAAGCGGTCCACGATATTATGAGATCCAACAGGATTGAAATGGGCCCAAAGTATGACTTACCAAGGTCCAACTGATGAAGGATGGGAACAACAAGGATACTGGAAAGACGGATCAAGACCGAAAATCTAAGGGGAGGCCCAATATGTTAAATATCTAAAGCTCAATCTGGACGCAACCCTTTCAAATTCGTAATCATGACTGCCAATTTAATATGCCTCCCTCGACTACTGTGTAACCGTCAGTATAAAAGATAAACTTTACCAAATATGACAGTTTTACCTGCCAATTTGAATTTCCGGACTCTCAAACTCCCTTCTTCCTTCCATAGCTTCCCTCACCGTCTCTGCAAAATACGATCGATGACAACCCCAAACACCAGTCAAAATTCTCCCATACGAGCAACCCCCCTCACTACAGTTCCAACTAACCCCAATCCCCGTAAAGAAACTTCGAGGTCCAACCCCCAATCTGTCATTCCAGATAAAAAGAAAATGCCTCTTAAACCTCGACTTGCTATTTCTGAATTCTTCAGGAGTAAATTTTTTTTTCCCCATGCCAATACTCCGTCAACGGTCGTTGAAAAGGAATTATGGAAGATTCGAGATCGGTGTCATATTCCGGACACTCATCTAGTAAGAGTTCCTAGGTCTGAGGAAAAAATGTATCAAAGGCCTGAAGGGTGGACGGCTGTCCAAGTGACAATTCTCGAGAAAGGAGTTAGGTTCCCTCTACACCCGTTTCTGGTGACCATTCTAGGGTTTGTCGGCGTTGGATTCACCCAATTAACGCCAAATTCTTATATTCATATTCTGGCCTTTATTGCATTTTGTCATGAAGCCGGAATCGAACCCACTCTTGACTTCTTTTTTACTGTTTATAAAATTGGTCAATCTCGTGAAAGAGGGTTCAAAGTCATAAGTAAGCAGGCATTGAGAACAGGAGAAAAATTTGAAAGACGTTCGCTGGTGAACACTCCTTCGAGAAATAAGGGGTGGCATGAAAAATGGTTTTACGTCAAGGGACCTGAAATTTCTTCCTTACCGAACTGGGCCATCGATGAGAAGACTTCTGCTGATTTTGGAGACATTTTCGAAGAACGCGAGGTTGAAATGATAGGTCTATTTGACAATTTCCCGAAGAAAGAGTGGAAACACGGACTTTTATCTAAACAAGCGTGGTTATACGACCACAAATGTAAGTATGGATTTACTTTATCAATATTTTGAAAATTGCTGTAGTATGGATTTTGATGTAGAACTGTTAATCTTCTGCAGTAACTTTGATCAAACCATCGCCTTCTTGAGGTGAAGGAGCCGGAGGATTTCTAGCCGGAAAGTCCGTAGAAGTCACCGCAGAAGAATCCTCGGCAGGAAATCCCGTCCGAAGATAATGTAGTCAGAAATTCTACAAAGGTTGGTGCTGAACCTTCACAACCGGAAGCTTCTTCTAAATTCCAACCACCTACTGAGACACCTCCTACCGAAGCACCTCAAATCAATGTCGAATCTCGAACCATTGAGCCCGAAACTGAAGAGCCCATTTTACCAAAAATACAACTCAAACCACGTCGAAGAAAGAGTGTCGCTCGAAAGCCCAAACGATTTCTATACCATCAGATTCTGAAGGTTTTTCTGAATCTGAATCAAATGTCAATCCGATACCCCCACCTATCGCCGAATCGGTACCGCCAACTGCTGACTTACCACCACCAATCACTGACCAAACACCGCCAGTCGCTGACCCAACACCACCAGCTGCTGACCCAACGCCACCAGCTGTTAACCCAGTGCCACCAGTTGCCAAATCTACAATAGTTCGAAGGAGCCTACTTGATCTTCCTATAAGCGATCGCAGACAGGCCCTTCGAATCAAGAAGCTAAAGACCCAAGTTACTCCTTTGACTGCCGAAGACCTGAGGGTGCCTTCTTCGAGTGTTCTCTCCCCAATGATCCCAATGGAGACTCGAACTACTAATGAAGAAGAGCGAACTGAACCCGTTGTGACTCCATCTCGGAAGAGGAAACGACCATCTGACAGTCATCCAAGTTCAACACCTGTACATTCCTCAGTTCCCGATCCTGTTCCAGCTCAATCAACTTCCATAGAAAACGTATATATGGATCCTTCTCCTATTCGCGACCAACCAAGGCCTTCCCCCCAAGGCCTTCATCACAAAAATTCCATGACGAGGCTACTGGAATGCCGACCTTGTGGCCTCGATATAACGCCAATTTTCCCTTCCACCTCTTTGACGCCTTCATTCGGGAAAATGACGATCATCGATTTAATGATCATACGAACGGGAATTTTCTTGACGAAGGCATGAGTTATTTGGCAAAATTAAGTGACACTTTTCTTGGTTAAATATTTCCTTTCTTGTTTAAATATCTGAAATTGACTGGATACTGCCGAATATATGCGAGCAGTAAATGCACGATCTTCAAGCGTTCGTCCTAGACACATAAATGTCGAGTCTGATAAAGAGACCATGAAAAGGGAGATCAACATGTTGAAGGCCACATTGGCTCGGGAAAGAGAGGAACGCGAATCCGCTTTTCGTGCCAATGAAGGTCTCTAGAGGGAATTGGCCCAAAATAGAGATGATCTGAGGGAAACTCATGAAGTGTTGGTCTCGGTCAGGGAAGAACTGAAGACAACAAAAGCCAGTGAGCATAAATTGGCCAACATGAATGTCCACTTCGTTGCAGAGACTGAAGCTTTGAAGAATAAGAATGAAGAGATCGTTACAGCACATCGAGACCTGGCAGCACAACTTAGCGAAGTTCATACAAAGGCTCGGGATGATAGGAAGGCCCACAGGGCTAAGCGTCATAAACTTCGTAGTAAGATTAAGGTACTTCGGGAACGGGATCCCCCTATGACCGAAGAATTGCTCAAGCAGATTCAGCAGGACTATCGGACTTCTGATGAACTCGGTCAAGAGATTATATGAAAGTATACTACTTAAGGATTCAAGATCGCTAAGGTCAATGCAAGGAAAAAGTCGGTGGCGACCCAATTAGATCCTACTTTGCTCGATTTTGAAAATGATGTATAAATAGGATCTTATTGCTTCTGATCTTTAGAATTTTGTGCAAAAATTTTGTAAAGAAATTTAAGTGGACTTGTTTAAGTGTTTAATGAAATTTTAATTTTCTTTACTATGACTTTTGTTTACTTCGTTTCTTGTCAATAATTCAGCATTAATGATCTTGAATGAACTTAGCTTAACTACAAATCAGATAAGGCGTATAGCAGTTAAGTTAAGAAATGAAATGCACTGAATTAACTGAACCGAACTTAACACTTGCATAAAATAAAATAATGTATACTTATCGTTTCTGAAGTGTGAGACAGATCATGTGTGAGGTGAATTCGACTGATCCTCTTTGTACCATCAAGATCTTGTTTACCACTCGGGGTAGAACAAGTATATAAGGACATTTGTTTACCACTCGGGGTAGAACAATTTTATAAGGGCCATGGAATTTGTCTACCACATGGGGTAACAAATTCATAAGGGCACTCCTGACAATAAGGCTGCCATCGAATGGCTAGCGAGTCCTACCATACTTCCTTACTTTGGTTCCCATTTACCACTCGGGGTAAATCAAAATTAAAAAGGACCATGGAATTTGTCTACCGCGCAGGGTATAACAAAACCATAAGGACACTCCTACCGAAGAGGTTACCATCGAATTGTCAGCGAGTCCACCCCGGCCTCCTTACTTCGGTGCCCATTGATTTACCACCCTTGGTAAAAATAATATTAAAAGGATCATAGGATTTGACTACCACACGGGGTAACAAATAAATGGGCTGCCATCGAATGGCCAGCGATTCCTACCATACCTCCTTACACCATTGTGAACTTAGGACAAGTAGGAAGAAGATCAGTTGTGAAAAAAGTGACTTTTTATTGATGGTGAGCAATCATGTACAGACTTCCGGTAAACTGACTCGATCTCTACTGAAAGTATTTTTGGAGTCTGCCGGCGTGCCAAGTGTTCTTAATCTCGAATCCATCCAATGCCTTCAATCGGTAAGTTCCTGACTTTGGTACTTCGATTACTTCATAAGGTCCTTCCCAATTCGGCATCAGCTTCCCCACGTTCTACGGCGTAGATGCTTCAGCTTCTCTGAGGATGAAGTTCCCCACTTCGAATCTACGGAGCTTTACCCCTTTGTTGTAATGCTTGGCAACTCTCCTCCGGTGTAGTCGCTAACTTGATCAAAGCCACTTCTCGACTTCTTCTAACAGATCCAAGTTGGCCTTTAGTCCTTCGTCATTGTAGATCTCTCTGAACTGACTGACGCGAAGACTTGGAGATCCAATCTCGACTGGGACCAAGGCATCAGTACCATAGGCCAATCTGAAAGGTGAATCTCCTGTCGTAGTCCTCGGTGTAGTTCGGTAAGCCCACAATACACTGAGTAGCTCTTTCGGCCATCTTCCTTTTGCTTCGTCTAATCTGCGCTTGATCCCGTTCAGCAGCGTTCTATTAGTCACCTCAACCTGTCCATTTGATTGTGGATGAGCCAACGAAGTCTTCCTATGTTGGATCCCCAATTCTTTCAAAAATCCTTCGAATTTTGATCCCACGAACTAGCGTTCGTTGTCTGATATCACCGCTTTAGGAATTCCGAAGCGGAACACTACAGATTCTTTTATGAACTTCAAACATTCTTGTTCTGTTATCAACCGAAGTGGCTTCGCCTCTACCCATTTGGTCATATAATCAATAAAGAACTATGATGAAAACTAACTTGTCCTTTAGCTTTTCTAAGAACGGACCCGGTATATCAACCCCCTGCATGACAGTGAGGGTATAGGAGATAGAATCGGTATAGCTCTTATGGTGGCTGATGTGGGATTAGACTGTTGAGCTGGCATTTCTCACACTTCTTTACATACTCCGTAGCTTCCTTAAAGATCGTTGGCCGATAATATCCTCGCCAAGAACTTTGTATGTTAGTGACTTAGCAGCCATGTGATCACCGCAAATGCCCTCGTGGACTTCCAAAGAGCATACTCGACGACGGAACCAAACACTTTAATAATGGTGACGAAAATGCCCTTCGATAAAGATCCCTATCAATAAGAACGAAGTTGACACTCTTGTACTTGATCTTCTTTGCTAGCATCTGGTCCGAAGGAAGGACGCCATCTGCCAAATATTCGATGTAGGGAGTCATCCAGCAGTCAGATCGTTCGATACACATCACCGCTTCATGCTGGATACTCGGCTGCTGAAAAACCTCCAAATAAATGGACCCATTAAAAACAACAGCATCCGTAGTTGCTAACTTTGACAATGCATCGGCGATAGAATTGTTGTTGCGTTCTACGCCTTGAAACTCATAGAAAGTAAGGTACTGAAGTCGATCTTTCAACCCTGCTAAATACTTGACCATTCTCGCCCCCCGAGCTTCATAATCTCCTGATAACTGCTTGACGACCAGCTGAGAATCATTGTAAATAATCGCCTTTCTCGCACCTCTGAGACTCTTTTCTAATTAACCTCCTCCGCTAAAGCATCGCTTCATATTCGGCCTCGTTGTTAGTTGCTTTGAATCCAAATCTGATAGCTTGCTGAACCCTGAACCCCTCCGGGCTTGTCAAGATAATCCTTGCTTGGCGACATCCACGGTAGAGAAGGATCCATCAAAGACATCTGATGTCCACGAATTTTGACCATCTTTGAAGAACTACAATCGCCGATTGGGCGTCTCGGCTTCCAAACGCCTCGATTCTCGATTCGGAGAACGAACACTCCACCACAAAATCGGCCAAGGCTTGACCTTTAATAGCAGTTCTGGGATGATATTCGATGAAGAATTGGGATAATTCCATGGTCCATGCTGCTAATCTTCCCGAGACTTACGGCTTGCTCATCACCTTCTTCAATGGGTCGATCCGTGTAGACCACCGAGAGCCCAGACCTTGAAAATATTGCCGAAGCATTCGACTAGCAATTATTAAAGCAAAGGCAAATTTTTCTATATTGGGGTACCTGGTTTCAGCATCTCTTAGGACATGGCTGATATAATAGACCGGACGCTTTGCTTTCCAATCGACCTCCACGAACCAACACCGCTCCGACTGCCAACAAACTGGCCGCCAGATATAAGTATAAGGTCTCAGCCGGAACAGGTTTCATCAATAAAGGAGGCGAAGAAAGATATGTCTTTATGCCTTAGAAAGCATCTTCACACTCCGAAGTCCACTGAAAGGTCTTCGCATTTTTTGGTCCTTTCAACGTGTCGAAGAAAGGCAGGCACCTCTCTTCTGATTTGGACATAAACCTCCTCAACGCTGCAATCCTACCACCGACGTTGAACGTCTTTGAAAGACCGAGGAGTCTTCATGTCTAGGATGGCTCAGATTTTTTCTTGATGGCTTGAATGCCCTTTGATGACTAAATAACCCAAGAACTTCCGACGCCGGGAGTTCAAGGTACATTTGGTGGGGTTGAGCCTCAATTTGTGATGGCGAATTTGTTTGAAAGCATTTCTCTAGGTCATCCAGATGCTTCTGAACAATCATGCTTTTCACAATCATGTCATCTACATATACTTCCATATTCTTTCCCAAATTGCCAGGGAAGATAAAGTTCATCATTCTCTGGTAAGTGGCCCTAGCATTTATCAGGCCGAAGGTCATCTTCTTATAGGCGTACACCGAACGGTGTGTGATGAATGCTGTCTTTGGAATATCTTCCTTGCACATAGATATTTGATGATAACCTGAAAAAGCATCCATAAAGCTTAGTAGTGCATATCCCGAAGTTGCATCAATAAGTTGATCAATATGGGGTAAAGGATAGAAGTCTTTCGGGCATACTTTGTTCAGGTCGGTGTAGTCGATGCAGACTCGTTATTTCTCGTTCTGCTTCTGCACCAACACTACATTTTCCATCCACTCTGGATAGTCTATTTCGAAAATGAAGTCGGCGGCTATCAGCTTTACAATTTCCTCATCGATGATCTTTTGACGTTCGGGTGCAAAAATCCGCCTTTTTGCCGAACCGGCTTCTTCATGGATCTACGTCTAAACGATGCTCTACGATTCTTCCGATCCTGTGCATATCTTGTGGTTCCCATGCAAAGATGTCTGCATAGCATCGAAGAAGTTCCATGAGATTTGTCCTAGAGGTTCTCGCAAACCCAAACCAATCTTCATCGTCTTATCCTTCTTTCCGGACCAACTCAATCTCCTCTCGTCTCCCATGGAATAATAGCGATGGCTCTCAACCGCTTTTCGTGAAGGGCTCGATCTCGATTGCCATGGTTTGCTTATGCTTGCTGACCCCAACTCCCGAGGAAATGACAAAGTGTTAGATATCAATAAGTTTGGGCGGATCCAAATCCCCATCACCTCTCTTACTCTATGTGCTGTAGGGAACTTGATCTTAAAATGAGGAATGGAAGTCACTGCTTGGAGAGCAGCCAAAGTAGGTCTTCCTAAAATGGCATTGTAGGCCGAATCTATATGCACAACATAGAACTTGCATGTTATTTCTACCTGCTGTGGAGCGGTACCAAAGATGACTGATAGCTCAATAGTTCCGGCCACTCTGACCGAGTCATTGCTGAAGCATACAGAGGAGCCTCCTGTCCAACCTCCATCTTTCGCCCATCAAGATGCATCCTTTGGTAAGCATGGACATATAGAATATCCACCGAAGACCCGTTGTCTATCATCATACGCTTCACGTCTACTGAACCCACTTGCGCAGTGATCACCAGTGCTCCTTCATGGGGTTCAATGGGCTCCGAAGGATAATCTGATCATCGAAAGGATATAACAGGTTCCTTTAAAAGGTCTATCAATCTTCGAGGAACACCCACCATGGACATGGCCCAATCCAGATACCCCTCCTCTTCTTTTCCTACCAACTTTCCGATGTCCCCCCTGTTATTACGTCGATGACATGTCTTGGTGGCTGATTCGAGGCAGGCTGTACGGGAGGATTTGTTTGAACCGTCTGAACCGTACGGTCGGCATTCTGTTGCTCCGGTTGATCTCTCCCGGCCACATATTGAATCAACAAACCACTTTGAACCTTCCTCTCCATAAAATCTTTCAAATTGCAGCATTCATATCGTGACCCGTAGCTTGATGATAGCCACAATACTTTCGAGTGTTGCCTTGCCTTGGCTTGAAGTTATCACAAGGCGGCTCGAAGAACGGTTGGCCCCTGATCTGATCTAGAATTACTGATCTATCTGTGTTCAGCTTGGTATACACCTTATTCACCTTCTGGGCGGATGGGCGATTACCTCCTTGTCGCCAAGTGTTACTGAATTTTTTAGAACTGCCTTCCGATCGATCATTTTACCCCCCCTTTCTTCTGTTCGACATCGGCTTTAGGAGCATCCGCCTCCTTATTTCGGTCCGAGGAAGATCGTTTCAGACTGTTCATAGCCTCCTCCACTACGATATAACCGTCTGCTTTATCAAAGGCTTCTGCTAAACTCTTCGGATGATGAAACATTAGCTTCTTCACCAACTTCTCGGACTTTACTAGGTCCAAACCATTCTGAAACAACCCCACAGCTTGGAGATCATTCAAATCGGATACCTAACCAACGGCTTCTCGGAACCTCTTTACATACTGACCCAACGACTCATTGGGGTATTGTCTGACCTGTGCCAGAGAACCCGTGGGCTTCCCTCTTCTTCGGTTACTCCCAAAGCGAGCGTGGAACTTGTCGCAGGCTCGACCCATGATGAGATTGAATCTGCGAGTGTAGTCCCCATCCACCGCCTCGACATCCTTTCTTAACGTCATAATAAACGTGTGACATTTAGCGACAGATCAAGAAAATCGTAGTAATCCATCACCGGTCAAATGCTTGGCTATGGTCATAAGGATCCCCGATCCATCATAACTTTCCATGTGAGGCAACTTCTTGGTGGTTTCTGCCATCTCCTTAAGAATATCCGAAGAAAATGGGGATGCTTTTCTTCCGGAGTATCCTTCACCGTTGGACCTCATTAACTCGCTTTTGAGCTCCTTCAATTCTTTTACCAAATACTCCACTCCTTCTGGTTGTGATGATACTTCTTTCTCTGATGACTCCTTCCTCTTTTGAGTAGATCGGTCTTTAATCACAATACCCCCAATTTTCGAAGGACTTTTATGATGACGGTCTCCAGAGCGGAGTGCCTTAGGTGGACTTTCTGGTGTACGGCCCCTAGATCTGCTTCGTCTCTGGGTCCGGTGACTGTGGTGAGAATGTGCAATAACGAGCGCCCTCTTTGTATTCTTGGGAGTATGTTCTCTGGATCGGCCTCTTTGTTCACCTCGGTCCTGCTCCCTCCCCGGCATGATGGTGCGCCTCCTTCGATTTTTTGAGGAGTAGGGCTTCGATCTTCTTCTTTCTCGATGTTGGCCTTGAGTTTCACGTCCTGAATGAGCGGGT